>OX336401.1:161936169-162376169 GCA_946902985.2 Meconema thalassinum | reverse complement strand
ATACGGGGTTTTGTTTAACGATTCGTGCGCTGTCACTCTTTGTTGAATCTAATCGTGCGCTACCTATTGTGAAATGTATTACTAAGTCGAAGCCCTTCCCTGGCGTGTACACCATAACTCATCAAGGTTTCATCGCAATCGAAGAAGGTTATATGAACGCAATAGGGGATTTTGTTGAAACGCTTCGCGCGTCGTCACGCATTTGTTGCATATACTCGTGCGCTACCTACTGTAAAACGTCTTTACTAAGTTAGAAACCGTCACGTAAGTGTCCACAACATCTCACCCAAGTTTCATCGCTATCAGACTAATGGGATATGAAGACATAGGGGACTGAACGCTCCGCGTGTCGTCGTTCATTTGTCGAATCTACTCGTGTGCTACCTACTGTGAAATGTATTTACTAAGCCAGAAACCTTCCTTGGAGTGTCCACCATATTTCACCCAAGTTTCACCGCTAACGGCAGAATGGTATATGACCTTATACGGGACTTGGTTGAAACGCCTCGCGTGTCGTCGCTCATTTGTTGATTCTACTCTTGCGCTACGTATTGTAATATGGATGTACTCAGCCAGAAACCTTCCCTGGAGTGTACACAACATCTCACCCAAGTTTCATCGCAATCGGATGAATGGTATGTGAACGTATACGGGACGTTGTCGAAATGCTTCGCGCGTAGTCACTCATTTGTTGAATCTAAACGTGCGCTTCCTATTGTAAAATGGATTTACTAAGCCAGAAACCCTTTCTGGAGTGTACACAACAATTCACCAAACATTTATCACTATCAGACGAATGGTATATGACCTTATACGGGACTTTGTTGAAACGCTTCGCGTGTCATCGCTCATTTGTTGAATCTACTGGTGCGCTACCTATCGTAAAATTGATGTACTAAGCCAGAAACCTTCCCTGGAGTGGATTTACTAAACCAGAAAATTTCCCAGAATGTACACAACATCTCACCCAAGTTTCATAGCTATCGGACGAATGATATATGAATGCATACGGGACTTTGTTGAAAAGCTTTGCGTGTCGTCGCTCATTTGTTGAATCTACTCGTGCGCTATCTACTGTGAAATGTATTCACTAATTTTGAAACCTTCACGTAAGTGTATACAATATCTCACCCAAGTTTCATCGCTATCGGACGAATGGTATACGAACACATACGGGACTTGGTTGAAAAGCTTCGCGCATCGTCGCTCATTTGTTGAATATACGTGTGTGCTACCTATTGAAAAATGGATTTACTAAGTCAGAAACCTTCCTTGTAGTGTACTCAACATCTCACCCAAGTTTCATCGCAATCGGATGAATGGTATATGAACGCATAGGAGACATACACACCCACAGACAGAGAGACAGAGAGACAAACTTCACGTAAAATTGATTTTTAGCCTATTTTCAATTTTGAAAAAATAGGCTTATGAGATCACCTTTTGTCCGTGTGTGTGTGTGTGTGTGTGTGTGTGTGTGTGGTGTGTCCCCCCTAATAACTTTTAAACGGCTGGAGCGATTTCAATGAAACTCGGTTAGTTCATAGTACTATTCCGGGTGACCTCGACCGTGCCCTTCAAATTTAGTTACGTCCCACCAATCCAACATGGCGGCTGTGCGAAATATTTCACCAGCATTCAATATCTCCGAAACTATTACCGATATCAGCCTGAAATTTATTACGGTGATAAAGGGAACTACTAGAAGTTCACCTATGTAACCTTTGAAAAACTGGTAACTACAAAACCATCATGGCGGCCACGCGAATTTGCGACTTTTAAATAGACGTTTATCGCGATTTAACCAACCAAACGCAATAAAACTTGGTACAGTATATGTTTATACACATTGTAATGCACCGACATCTATCATGGTTCAATTGTTTATATAACCACAAGATGGCGGATGAGCGAAATATTTCACTGGCATTCTATATCTCTGAAACTATTAGCTGTATCACCCTGAAATTTTATACGGAGATAAAGGGTACTACTGAAAGTTCACCTATAAGGCTTTCCAAAAGCGGTTGACTACAAAACGAACATGGCGGCCAAGCGAATTTGAAAATTTTAAATAGACCTTTCTCGCGATTTAATGTTCCAAACGCATTGAAATCTGGTAGAGGAAATGGTTACACACATTGTAATGCACTGGTATCTAATTTAATTCGATTAATTACGAAACCTCAAGATGGCGGCTGTGCGAATTTTAAAATTAAGTTTTTATTTCTTGTGTCTTAATCATGCGATCGAAGTGAAAGTTTGAATAATGAACCTACGCAACAATTTTCCTTCAATGGTACATGACTCTATGGCCTATACATTTAACAATCCAGCATGGCGACCATCCGAAATATTCAGACGGCTCTGAATATCTACGAATCTATTATAGCAATGAAACTGATTTTTTATGTTCATAGGGGCTATGGACTTAAGTTCACCTATAGGACTTTAAATAACCTGGTGATCACAAATCCAACATGGCGGCGACGCGAAGTATAACTATTCACATGGACGTTTCTAGCAATTTAACCATCCGAGTGCAGTGAAACTTGGTACAGTAAATCCTTTTACGAATGTTAATCCACTGGCTTCTAATTTATTTCAATTGTTGCCATAACCACAAGATGGCAGCTGTGCGAAATGTTAAAATCTCCTTATTACTTCTTGTGTCCTAATCATGCGATTGAAGTTTGAATGCTACACGTACAAAATAATCTTCATGTAACATTACATAACTCTAGGACCTACATATATAAAATCCAATATGGCGACCATCCAAAATATTTAGTCGGTACTCAATATCTACGAATCTATTACAGCAATCAAGCTGAAATTTTGTATGTTGATAGTGGGAATTAATATAAGTAGTTTATATGAAAATAGGCTGTATAGTTCTTCACGGAACTACTTGTTATATATAGAGATTTATTTGTTTATTTATGTATTTGTTTATTTATTTATTATTTGTTTACTTACTTGTTTATTTATTTATTTATTTGTTTATTTATTTGCGCACAACAGGATTTTCATCCCAATTGCCGTGGCATTAAGATGTTATCTTAAAACTTTTACTAACTTAAACTAAACAGTAATAATAATTTTTTAAAAAAACTATTCCCTCCCTGTATTATTCTGTGAAGGTCCCATTAACACCAACGCACACACATGGGGTACCTACAAGTTCAGCATAACCCACTGCGTAAGGGAAACGCGCACACTTACTCTTTAAATGCCTCACAATTAAATAAATACCTTAAAACATGTATATTTACAATGAAATAATACAACACGGTAACCATGGTAACAGAATCTGTAAGACGCAATGCAATTCCAATTATTACATTACTGTGAAAGTTTCCAGACGGTTATAAGGTTATCACTGAACCAAATTAAGCTGTAAAATTCATCAATACATACAGTATATGCGCTTAAGGTGGTCAAGGGGCCCTCTAGAATTTTTTCACGCAATTTTCACGTGTGAGTGTGGTACGAAAAGTCTTTTTCACCTGACTATAAAGGATCTCCGAAAACCACATTTAAAGGCCCTTAAATTAACAGTGTCTGTGGTATTTCCAGAAAACTAACTTCGCTCTGATATACCTATGAAGGAATGACAAACCCCTAACCCCTGCACCAGTAGCTGAATTGATAAAGTCTGATTAATCAAATCAGTCATAGAATTCATGATTGAGATTTTGCTAAATGTACTCTTTACAACTGGAATATTCGCGGGCGAAGCAGTGACGGGTAATACTAGTTATAATTACACGGTATGTTATCTTAAAACTTATATTAACTTAAACTAAGCAGTAACTAAATAAAACTAATTAAAATAACTATGTGTACAATTAAAACCGACAGAAGTGGCTACGCTGGCTAAAGCGCAGCATTAGGTCATGGGGCCAAGCTCTCTGCTGACTCGGTAGACGCGTGGGTTCGAGCCCCACCGTCGGCCGTCCTTGAAATGGTTTTCCGTGGTTTCCCATTTTCAACACCAGGCAAATGCTGGGACGGTACCTTCTGACAGGCCACGGCCGCTTCCTTCCACATCCTTGCCCAGTTTCATTCACCATCATTCATTTCATCTCTCATTAACTCCTCTCATGAGGTTGGCGTCAGGAAGGGCATCCGGCCGTAAAAACCATCGCCACAAAGTCTTCCATCGCATCTCATCCCCGACCCCGTTGGAAAACGGGAATAATAAGGGGTAGACATACATACAATTAAAACAGTATAGTAAAAATAATACATGTGCAATACAAGGTTGGCTGGGTAGAATGACTCAGTGGTAAGAATTCATTATTTACAGTTTGCAAGGTTTGACACATTATTTCTGGAGAGTGTTTAGGAATTTCATCAAAAATACTGTCAAGGAAGTACTAAGATCTATGGCATTATTTCTTTGAGCAACATTGTTGAAAATATTACGTCATAGCCTGTTCAGTGGTGAATTGTTGTGGCCAGATGTCCTGGTTCTTTTAATTTCAAATGTGATATTGTTCCTAGAATTGATGCGTGGTACATGGAAATTTAAGAGAGAAAGGAATTCGGAATCACCAATTGAATTGTTTATAATTTTGAAAAGGAATTTCATAGCATCTATTTTTCTTCGTATTTCTAAACTGTCCACGTCAAAATTTATTAGGAGTTCCTGGTATGGTA
Organism: Meconema thalassinum; assembly: GCA_946902985.2. Classification (NCBI taxonomy): domain Eukaryota; kingdom Metazoa; phylum Arthropoda; class Insecta; order Orthoptera; family Tettigoniidae; genus Meconema; species Meconema thalassinum. The sequence goes on along the minus strand of OX336401.1, from coordinate 162,371,504 downwards.
TCAAGTGTGGATAATTGGCTGTTCTTTTAAAATGTAGATATTTTAGGAATTTCTTTTGTGTGTTTTCAACCATTGAGGTATATGTCTTGCATCTAGGTCGCTATATAATGCTAGCATATTCTAGTTTCGGTCTGACTAGTGTGTCGTACATGTGGATACACGTGCTTATGTTTTTGAAAGGTTTTGTATTCCTGATAACAAATCCAAGTGTCTTGTTTGAGTCAGCTATCATTTTCTGTATATGGGGGGCTAACGTTACTTCTCTATCTAGCAACACACCGAGATCTTTGTTTTCATGAACGGATTTCAGGATACTGCAACCTAGCTTGTAATTAAAAAGTCCTCTCGGCACGCCGGAAGGCGGAGGTAGATTTCACCGGGCAAGCCTGGGGATAGGCGAAAATAGGCAGAATATGCAGGTTTTCGTAGAAGGATCAGACCTCATTTATTGCGAGGAAGTATTTTGTAATAGGAGATTAATTAACTTTGTTTTTCGTCATTTTATGCATATATTAAACATTTTGTTGTCTTAAGGGGACGGTAACCTTCTTGTCATTTGGGGTCCATTTATAGCCTATTTTCAATTTTGAAAAAATAGGCTTATGAGATCACCTTTTGTCCGTGTGTGTGTGCGCGCGCGTGTGTGTGTGTGTGTGATTCGTGCGTGTGTCCTCCCCTAATAAAATCTAAATTGTTGGAGAGATTTCAATGAAACTCGGTAAGTTCATAGCTCTATTTCGGGCGACCCCGACCGTGCCCTTCAAATTTTGTTACGTCTCACCAATCCAACATGGCGGCTGTGCGAAATATTTCACCAGCATTCAATATCACCGAAACTATTACCGATATCACCCTGCAATTTTGTATGGTGATAAAGGGAAATACTAGAAATTCACTTATGTGACCTTTGAAAACCTGGTAACTACAAACCGAACATGGCGGCCAAGCGAAGTTGCGACTTTTGTATGGACGTTTCTCGCGATTTAACCAACCAAACGCTATGAAACTTGGCACAGTATATGTTTAAATACATTGTAATGCGCCGACATCTAACTTCGTTCAATTGTTTACATAACCTCAAAATGGCGGCTGTGCGAACTATTTCACAGGCAATCAATATCTCCGAAACTATTTATGATATCAACCTGAAATTTTGTACAGTGATAAAGAGCACTACTACAAGTTTATCCATGTAACTTTCCAAATCCTGTTAACTACGAAACGAACATGGCGGCCAAGCGAATTTGAAACATTCTAATACATTTTTCTCGTGATTTAATCATATGAGCGCATTTAAATGTGCTACAGTAAATGATTATACATATTGTCTTTCACTGACATCTAATTTAGTTCAATTGTTTACATAAACTGAAGATGGCGGCTGCGCGAAATTTTAAAATTAAGTTTTTATTCCTGTGTCGTAATCATGCGATCAAAGTGAAAGTTTGAATAATGAAGCTACGCAATAATTTTCCTTTAATGGTACATAACTCTATGGCCTATACATATAACAATCCAAAATGGCAAGCATCCGAAATATTTTGACGGTTCTCAATATCTAAGAATCTTTTCCAGCAATCAAACTGATTTTTCTTATGTTCATACAGGCTATGAACATAAGTTCACCTATATGACTTTCAGTAACCTGGTGAGCACAAATCCAACATGGCGGCGACGCGAACAATAAATATTTAAATGGACGTTTCTCGCGATTTAACCATCTGAGTGCAGTGAATTTTTGCACGTTAATGCTTATCCAAATGTTAATCCACTGGTATCTAATTTATTTCAATTGTTTTCATAACAACAAGATGGCAGCTGTGCGAAATTTTAAAATCTCGTTTTTACTTCTTGTGTCCTAAAAATGCGATTGAAGTCTGAAAACCACACGTACACAATAATCTTCATGTAATAGTACATAAATAAAAATCCAACCTGGCGACCATCTGCAATATTTAGTCGGTTATCAGTATCTACGAATCTAACATAGCAATCAAACTGAAATTTTGTATGTTGATAGAGGCAATTAATATGAGTAGGATATATGAAAATAGGCTGTATAGTTCTTCACGGAACTACTTGTTATACTTGTGGTCACACTGTCCTTATGCAAGGTTTCGACACTGATGTGTAACTATCTAACGGTCTGTTACTTCTTCACGCAAAATTATATCTCCCGCAGAGATTTTGGTTGGTTCCTCAGTTTAGGGGCTGCGACAACGCGGTCATGTAACTCCGTGTACTTTGGGTGAGTGTAGAATCTGTCTGATAAACGGTGTGAATTGTGATGGCTGTATTAGTCAGTAATTGAGGTAAGGACTGCGGACGGTCAATTTCAAGCAGTAGTTCCTAATGTTGCTAACAAATACTACCGTCAACGACACCTAGCTGTGAACTTGGTTACTAGATGCCACCCCAACCAACAACTCGCAACGAACGTTGGAACTTCCCCTGCAAAGGAAAGCATACCTAGGGTTTTTTTAGCGCTCTTAGAAAATCCGACGACTTCGGCCGGCTTTGAACCCGCGACCTTGGGCATAGAAGTTCAGCATGCTACCAGTTAAGTCACCGAAGCCGCTTCTCACTTAGTCAGTTAGAAAACTGAATGTGATCTCGTGCAAGTGCGTTGTCATGGCAACGTCTCATCCCTCATCAATTTAGTAGTGTTGTCATGGCAACCTCTGATGGCTCTTGGCATTTTCTTATAATTCCGAAATCATTTTTCTCATCCCTTGGCGTAATGGTGGGTCATATCAAAAATTCGTTTGGACAAAAGTTTTAAGTAATTATTAGGGGACTATTGTCCATTTTGTACGGTTTTGATATTGTGCCTATTAAGAAAGATATGATTAATGTTTCCCAGAAAAACCACTTTTTCCCACCCCTTTGGTCAATGGTTGGTGCTATCAAAAAACTTTTCAAACATAAATTTTGGAGCCTTATCCGACACATAGTATGAACTTTGAATGGATTCGATATTTCAAATATTAAGAGAGCTATAGCGATATTTCACTTTTTCGAAAAAAAAAGCTCCCCATTTTTACCCCCGTCGACCAATTGTGCCCATTAACGAACTCGACCGAGATTTTATAGGGATACATATCATGTAAAAATTTCAAAGTGATTGGTGCAAAAGTGCGGTATTTATCGTGTCCACAAAAAAGTGATATATATATAAATTATATATAAACGTTTGAACAGACGGTGGTTTTGGGGTCTAGGGGATGTGAAACGCGAAGATATGTGAAAATTTTCCGGAAGTCAAAACATGGTACCCATTGCAATAGTTAGCTTTCTAAAGAAAATCTACCTAAAACGATAGGGTTTATATTCCGGGTGAACGACATTGAGATACATTTTTCTACGTTTAATCCTAATGAATTTTCTGTAGTCCATTCCATAATACTGCTCAGGTCATTTTGAAGCAAGTTGCAGTCGGTAGATACAGATACTTTTCTATATACCTTGAAGTCATCAGCATACAATAGACAATTAGAATGCTTTATTCTTTGAGGTAGATTAAAAAAACTAAAGGTCCAAGATTCGATCCCTGAACTATTCCCGAATTAGCTTCAAATTCTTGAGAGTTCTTTCTATGAAATGACACATATTGCTTCCTGCCTTTAAGGTAAGAGCTGAAGAGGCATATAAGTAAATCAGAAAATCCTAAGTTTTTTTTATTTTTATTTATTTATTTTTTTTTTTTTTTCGGGAGAAGATCGTGGTTAATTTTGTCGAATGCCTTCTGAAAGTCTGTGAATACAACATCCATTTGTCCTCCTGCGTCTAATGTTCTGGATACTGATTCAGTCAAGTTGATCATATTTGTGATAGTCGAACGTCCGGCGAGGAAACCATGCTGCTTTTCGGATATTAATGGTCTGACATAAATAGAAATTCTTTGGTACAAAATTAATTCAAAAATCTTTGCTACCGCTGACAATATACATATCGGACGATAGTGTTACTAATTAGCATTGGATTTCCAGTTTTTAGGATTGGACATACTCGGCTTTTTTTCTAATTAGATGGAAATGTGGCGGTGTGGGTGCTTAAGAACATCTGCACAGACCTTAATTACATATTGTAAGGTTCCTGTTAGGGAGGCCTGTAAAAATAATTAATCTAAGGGATGAAATTAGTCTAAATAGGGGGCGAGCTTGGCAAATGCTGTAAGAGGCAGGGAGTGTTTAGTGAATTGAGATCGACAGTGCGATCAGCAAGGAGAACTCCCCAATGTACTGCTTGACGGGGTAGTTCTAAGTGAGGGGGTAGTTTAGAAAGGCAATTAAGTTATTACACTGTGCACAACAGCTGCGTCACGCGGTCTACTGCGAGACGTGGGCAGGCGAGCTAACGGGAAATCCTCTATTATCAGCGTTGAGCATTAGCGCTCAGCTGACGACAAGAAGCAATAAAACAATAAAGAGTAAGGCTAATTCTAGGTCCTACCTGAAGGGGAAGCTAATAGGGTAGGATCTTATCAGCTAAATAAATAAAAGAATAAGACCAGTGGCTTCTAGTGTTTCTGAATTTAATGTGTACCTCGATCTTGAGGTACACTGGTAAATAGCAGTTCAAATGATAATCAATAAAAATAATTACAGTCCAAGCACAGGGGGATGCGAGTGCAGTGTGGTGGTGACTGTAGTGATCGCTTGAGACACTTACCCGTTCAGCCAACAGCAGAGGTTCGTCACGTCGGTAGCACTAAGACAGACTGAGTGATCGAATGATCCTGGGTGTTTGACCTCCGGGGTTCTTATAGGTTTCGTGTGCTAGGTCGGCGGAATCCTTACATTCCTACCGAGTCGTAAACCTTTCCCGGGTCGTTGCCTGGGCTACAAGGCTACCTGGGTTCATCTATGTGCTAATTATTAGTCTTGTAATTTATTGGTTGTAATTTATAGGTTTTTAGATTAAATGTTTAGAATTTTGATTTGTTGGAGATTTTGTTTAGGGGATGGAGGGTAGCGTACCCTAGGGGTACAACAATATGGCGGGATATGATCTGTTCTAGCTGAGGATTTAGGCTTCAGTTTTCTTATAGCTACTTCTACCTCACGTAAGGTGAGAGTGTCGGTAGTGATAGATGTATCGCAGTATTGGGCTTTATTAGGTGAGTAAACCGATTTGAAATCCGAAGCATGTCTTGATCATTATCGTATGTTTTACTGTCGTGTCAAAATGTATCACAACTATTATTATTCTTCCTTTTATTTTTGACATACGCCCAGAAGGTTTTTGTATTTTCAGTGATATTCTGTTCAATAGATTCAATCCCTGGACCTCCACCACAGCTATAACCCGTGCCAGTAGGTCTTCCTCGGACTCCACAAGGGTCTCGTAAATCAAGGTTTTCATGTGAACCCACAGATAGTAGTCTAGCGGTGTCAAGTTGGGTGAAGGTGCAGGCCAAGCAATCGGGCCACCACGACCTATCCACTGTTGCTCAAATCTGTGGAGCAGATGATCTCGGACCGCAAGTGAAAAATGAGGTGGTGCGACATCGTGCTGAAACCACATGTTTTGATGCACATGCAATAGCTACAACGCACTCATGCAGTACTTCTTCAAAGATTACCAAATACGCGGCACCCGTAAGATTTCGTGGAAGAAGGTAGGGGATATGGGACATATGGTGATCGTTCAATGACGTACGTGTTCTAGTCAATGGTGCCAGAAATGCGGGAGATTTGAACGTGTGTTGTAGCTTTTTTTAATTTATTTATTTATTTATTTATTTATTTATTTAGCGTATGGCTTTTAGTGCCGGGAGTGTTCGAGGACATGTTCTGCTCGCCATCCGTACCGTCGCGTGTGGAGTGTTGTCTGGGGAGGAAAGTGTGAATGTAAGGACTAGGATTTGGAAGGTAGTGGCTGTGGCCTATAGTTAGGAACCAACCCCGGCATTTGCCTGAAAGGAAGATGGGAAACCACAGAGAACCATCTTCAAGCTTGCCGGCGGGGGGATTCGAACCTCCTCACCTCCCGGATGTGAGCGACTGTCTGCTGCCACGCCGTAACAACCACGGCTAACTCATCGAGAAGGCTGTGTTAACTACTCCAGTGATATCACAGTGTTGTTGGGACTCATCGAGAAGGCTGTGTTAACTGCTCCAGTGATATCAGGGTGTTGTTGGGACGCATCGAGAAGGCTGTGTTAACTGCTCCAGTGATATCAGGGTGTTGTTGGGACGCATCGAGAAGGCTGTGTTAACTGCTCCAGTGATATCAGGGTGTTGTTGGGATGCATCGAGAAGGCTGTGTTAACTGCTCCAGTGATATCAGGGTGTTTTTGGGACGCATCGAGAAGGCTGTGTTAACTACTCCAGTGATATCGGGGTGTTGTTGGGACACATCGAGAAGGCTGTGTTAACTACTCCAGTGATATCGGGGTGTTGTTGGGACACATCGAGAAGGCTGTGTTAACTACTCCAGTGATATCAGGGTGTTGTTTGGACTCATCGAGAAGGCTGTGTTAACTACTCCAGTGATATCAGGGTTGGGACACATCGAGAAGGCTATGTTAACTACTCCAGTGATATCATGGTTGGGATACATCGAGAAGGCTGTGTTAACTACTCCAGTGATATCATGGTTGGGACACATCGAGAAAGCTGTGTTAACTACTCCAGTGATATCAGGGTTGGGACACATCGAGAAGGCTGTGTTAACTGCTCCAGTGATATCATGGTTGGGGCACATCGAGAAGGCTGTGTTAAGTACTCCAGTGATATTAGGGTTTTGTTGGGACGCATCGAGAAGGCTGTGTTAACTACTCCAGTGATATCATGGTTGGGACACATCGAGAAGGCTGTGTTAACTACTCCAGTGATATGAGGGTTGGGACACATCGAGAAGGCTGTGTTAACTGCTCCAGTGATATCATGGTTGGGACACATCGAGAAGGCTGTGTTAACTATTCCAGTGATATCAGGGTTGGGACACATCGAGAAAGCTGTGTTAACTACCCCAGTGATATCAGGGTGTTGTTGGGACACATCGAGAAGGCTGTGTTAACTACTCCAGTGATATCAGGGTGTTGTTGGGACACATCGAGAAGGCTGTATTAATACTCCAGTGATATCAGGGTGTTGTTGGGACACATCGAGAAGGCTGTGTTAACTACTCCAGTGATATCATGGTTGGGACACATCGAGAAGGCTGTGTTAACTACTCCAGTGATATCAGGGTGTTGTTGGGACGCATCAAGAAGGCTGTGTTAACTACTCCAGTGATATCAGGGTGTTGTTGGGACGCATCGAGAAGGCTGTGTTGTAGTGACTTTTTGCGGGTAACGAGAAGATGGTACGTTTGCAGACACAAGTTTCTATACTGAACTTAAGGTACAAATCGACCCTTCCATTAGTCATTTTCGAGAAAATTTTCGATATTTTTATTATGTCTAATTCTATAGTATGTCCTCTCTAGTTTCCAGAAATATATAGTTTATACTAGTTTTATTGTTGTTTAGCTCATTTACGAGGCACGTTCAGAAAGTAAGTTCCTTTTGGTAATAAAATTAAATTGTGTACAGATACAGAAAAAATATTTATTGCACAACATTCTACACCTCTTAAACTACTTTTCCACATAACTGCCGAACTTTTGCAGGCATTTGTCATAGCGTGGCACAAGTTTTAGGATACCTTCTTCATTGAAGTTTGCCGCCTGTGTCTTCAACCAGTTGGAAACATCTTCATTCAGCTCGTCGTCATTGTTGAAGTGTTCACCGCCAAGGAAAGACTTGAAATGTGTGAACAGATGAAAGTCGCTAGGAGCGAGGTCAGGTCTGTACGGAGGTGGTCATACACGTCCCAGCCAAATCCCTGTAGGAGGTTTTTCGTCACATTTGCAGTGTGCGGTCGTGCGTTGTCGTGAAGAAAAACAACACCTTTTGACAGCAACCCTCGGCGCTTATTCTGTATTGCGCGGCGCAATTTCCTAAGTGTCTCGCAGTAAGCATCTGCGTTGATTGTTTGACCACGCGGTAAGAAATCAATGAGTAAGATCCCTTTCCAGTCCCAGAACACTGTGCACAACATTTTCCGAGGTGTCAAGATTTGTTTCGGCTTACCCTTTGCTGGGGATGAAGTGTGCCTCCATTCCATTGATTGCCGCTTACTTTCAGGGGTGTCGTAAGAAACCCAAGTTTCATCTCCTGTGACTATCTGTGTCAGAAATTCTTCGCCGCCTTCATCGTAACGGGTCAAAAACCCATTCGTTTTGTTTTGTATTGCTCCGTAAGAATCTTTGGTACCCAACGTCGGCAAAGTTTACGAAAGTTCAGTTTTTCGGTAACAATTTCATGAATTAGTGATTGTGAGATTTGGGGAAATTCCATAGCGAGAGCACTAATTGTAAACCTGCGGTTTTCCCGGATTTTGTCATCAATCGCGTGAACCAGTTCTTTTGTAACCAAAGATGAACGCCCACTTCGTTCTTCATCGTGCACTTCACTACGTCCTTCATTGAACTGTCGGACCCATCTTCTCACCATTGAATCACTCATCACATTTTGTTCATACACTTCGCAAATTTGCCGATACATTTCAATTGGTTTCACTTTCCTAGCATTCAGAAAACGAATCACAGATCTGATTTCACAAGCGGCGGGATTTTCAATCAACACCGACATTGTACGAGTAAACATGCACAACAACGCGTACGTGGCTGTCAGCGCTCTCCAAATGGCGCACGTTTCTTCTCCTTGATACAGAGCGTCTACCGCGCATATGAGGAACTGCGCTGCAGCGGAACGTACAGCTAGTTGAAGACACAGGCGGCACACGTCTATGAAGAAGGTGTACAAAAACTCGTGCCACGCTACGACAAATGCCTGCAACATTTCGGCAGTTATGTGGAAAAGTATTTTAAGGGTTGTAGAATTTTGTGCAATAAATATTTTTTCTGTATCTGTACACAATGTAATGTTATTACCAAACGGAACTTACTTTCTGGACGTACTTCGTATATTCACTTAAATGATCGGTGTGCACGCTTTTCAGCAGCTGTCATTTTGACGCATAGGTGCAGCAGATAAAGCACACATTAATCTGGGTTTGAAACAGTCTACTCCACAACTAAAACAATGTAGAAGATACTCACGGGTCAGAGAATGCAGAAGATTGACCTCAAATCCAAAGAAAAGGCAGTTTTTAGGAGTTGTAAAGTAAGACTCTTTACTCTAAATGTGTACCTCAACTTTAAGTTACGATTTCTCTCACTTCATTTTTTTCAATATTTGTCTTGACTTGGGCAGTTAAAATGTCCACTTAGAATTAACATATTAGTTTCATTTAAAAACTAAAATATAGACAAATAATGCAGCTATGTTGTAAAGCAGAATGAAGCTCTTAAATTGAAATTAGGAGTCGCGGCCCCATAATTAATTTATTTTTTCAATCAAAATATCGTAAATTCTAAAACAAAGCTAATATATTTGCCTCAATAAATGATGCAAAAACGACTCTGCTATACAACATTCTGAACATACAGCAGATCAATTTGCGACAACAATGACTCAATTAAGTTGAAAAAGAGCAAAGATACCGCGTCCTAAAAATGCACGTTATTTTTGTGATTAATCTTTGAAAAACACCCCCCAATTTATTTATTTTTTTGCAAAAATCCACTAGTTTATATTCTTGGAATCAGTGATATCAATTTCAAGAAAATAAGATAACTTCTAATTAAATGTCTTCAGTAGTATCGATGACTACCTTAACGGTCTTGGTCCCCAATAGAAGCAAAAAGTCTGTAATGAGAATTTAGAAACGTCCTGTATAGCATTACTGTGCACAACACTGATCAATTGCGACAGATATTATCAAACAAGGTGTAACATGTGAGTAATTCAAGGTACCGGTAAGTAATGAAGCCTAAACACTTTATCGCTTTGCTGATGCTAATCGATTCCTAACAAAGAGAAGTATTTTTATCGTCCACAAGCGCGCAGCTGGAGATATATTGCTTCCCGTGCGTGATTCTAGTTCAGTTTTTGCGTGTCTCCACACACTTACTTATTTTCCTTCTGTTCGCTAACTTGCGCCAAAGTGGAGGACATATTTAAATAATTAGCCAATCAGGAAACAGTTAAGCAGAATACGTCATTCTGCAGCATAGCGTGGCATAACTGCTGCTCCAGTCCACAGCCTTCTCGATGTGTCCCAACAACACCCTGATATCACTGGAGTAGTTAACACAGCCTTCTCGATGAGTCCAAACAACACCCTGATATCACTGGCGTAGTTAACACAGCCTTCTCGATGAGTCCAAACAACACCCTGATATCACTGGAGCAGTTAACACAGCCTTCTCGATGAGTCCAAACAACACCCTGATATCACTGGAGCAGTTAACACAGCCTTCTCGATGAGTCCCAAAAACACCCTGATATCACTGGAGTAGTTAACACAGCCTTCTCGATGCGTCCCAACAACACCCTGATATCACTGGAGAAGTTAACACAGCCATCTCGATGAGTACCAACAACACCCTGATATCACTGGAGTAGTTACCACAGCCATCTCGATGCGTCCCAACAACACCCTGATATCACTGGAGTAGTTAACACAGCCATCTCGATGCGTCCCAACCCTGATATCACTGGAGCAGTAAACACAGCCTTCTCGATGCGTCCCGACCCTGATATCACTGGAGTAGTTAACACAGCCTTCTCGATGCGTCCCAACCCTGATATCACTGGAGCAGTAAACACAGCCTTCTCGATGCGTCCCAACAAAACACGGATATCACTGGAGTAGTTAACACAGCCTTCTCGATTCGTCCCAACCCTCTTATCACTGGAGTAGTCAACACAGCCTTCTCGATGCGTCCCAACAAAACCCTGATATCACTGGAGTAGTTAACACAACCTTCTCGATGCGTCCCAACCCTGATATCACTGGAGTAGTTAACACAGCCTGCTCGATGCGTCCCAACAACACCCTGATATCACTGGAGTAGTTAACACAGCCTTCTCGATGTGTCCCAACCCTGACATTATTGGAGCAGTAAACACAGCCTTCTCGTTGCTTCCCAACCCTGATGTCATTGGAGCAGTTAACACAGCCTTCTCGATGCGTCCCAACAACACCCTGATATCACTGGAGTAGTTAACACAGCCTTCTCGATGCGTCCCAACCCTGATATTATTGGAGCAGTAAACACAGCCTTCTCGTTGCTTCCCAACCCTGATGTCATTGGAGTAGTTAACACAGCCTTCTCGATGCGTCCCAACCTCCACTGCTAGTGCTGCCACCTGCCGTCAATGCGGGGTTATCGCACGTTCACTACGGTGTCACATCAATGTGATTGGATAGTGTAGGTTACTTGCGAGCGCCCCATGTCTATATACACGTATAGCACCCGCCCTGCTTTACTGTTATGCGGGCTTGACGCGGCACAGCTCTGCCAGGGGCTATCGTCTTGTTTATTTGTTTAAAAGCACTTCATAATCAAATAAATATATTTCCGATGACTTTTCAGGAAATGCAAGATTTTTCCTGTACTATCGAGACGATTTGGAAGATTTTAGCACAAAGCACGCCTTCCAACTCCCTCTGGTTTAAAATTTTCAGTTTTGTGAAACATACATCTCTAAAGCGTTTTATACCAGGTGGCTCATTTACCCCGTGCAGTCTACTTTTAGGTGTTCTGCATGTACTAATGATAAGCGGGTGGTCTAATAACTGAATTCCATAGGGGTATCCTTTAATGCAAGCAGGTTACGTCAGAATGCCAAGAGAAAACAACCCGACGGCCGCCCGCTACATGGTCCGTCTAATGCGCCCCGTTGCGTTATGAAACCTCGAGCTTCGATGACATTAAGCCCAGCTTCTCCATAGATTAGTATGACGTCCGTGTACTCGTTGATGCTGAATACATCAACAATTAGGCGGCTTCGGTGGCGTAGTTGGTAATATGCTGAGCTTCTCTGCCAAAGGTCATGGGTTCAAACCCGGCCGAAGTCGTCGGATATTTAAGAGCGTTAAAAATCCCTCAGTATGCCTTCCTTCGGAGGGGAAGTAAAGCCGGCGGTACAATGTCATTGATTTATGGCATGAAAAAGTACCTTCCACTAACTACACTCGTGTGAAGTCAAAATTTGTAGGTTAGAATTGATAACGCTCTATTTGTAGGTTAGAATTGATAACGCTCTATTAGTTCCAACGTTGACCACCAAGTGCTTACTGCGATGCTATCTAGTAGCCAAGACTGCAAGCTTGGTGTTTTGAACGGTGGCATTTGGTAGCTAAAGTAGGAACTACTTGAAATTATTGTCTGCAGTCCTTATTTGAATTAAAAACAGATAACACACACTAATACAGCCATCACAATTAACAGCGGTTATCAGACAGATTCTACACACACCCAAAGTACACGGGGCTACATATCTGCGTTGTCGCAGCCCCTAAACTAAGGAACCAACCAACCATTGTCCATATGCTGCCAGCAACTTTCGTGGTGTTGTGCCACATATGAGCCTATTAAGGACACCACGTACTCTTGCATGATGAAAAATTCGATTTTTTGATTTTGGCGCCATAAAATTCGTCATTCTTTTCTGAATCCAAATATATATAGTTTATTGGGGTTTTGATGCCTATAACTGCCTTAAATTCGTTTTTTAAAATTAGCGTCCCATGCTCTGAATAATACACTTTTAACTTTGCCAGCTGTTTTCCGTTAATACTCATTTTTCATGTTTAGGTACCAATAACTAAGAAACGATTTAAGATAGAGGGCAATTTTTTTACATTAACTTGCCTAATGGAGTACTTGAATGTTAACCTATTTTCACTTCCAAAACATAGTAGGCATGGATTGGGAAGAGAAAATTTGATACATATTTTTGAATAAATTTAAAAAGAAAGAGTTCGGATTTTTTTTCTTGCATTCTGTCCCAATAATAATGAAACAAAGTGTTTACTCATCTGCCATGATCTTTTCCAAGTATGTGAACAAAATTTGAGAATATTTGATTGAAAAACAACAGAAGCAACTTATACAACATTTTTTGAAAATGAATCTGTCCAAATTTGTATTAATTTCACACATCCTATAAAAGCAAAGTAACACTACATGGTCAAAAACAGCTCAGAATATATCGCGTCTTATATGTGACAAGAATCATGTACCTTTAGCATAAACCCAGAAAATACTAACAAGGGAACGGATCGCGGTGTAAAATTCTGATCTGGTTGAAATTTAGTACACAATAATCCTACAAAGTTGTACAATGACGTAGTGAAAACCGCAAGGGCCGATTTCAATTTTGAACGCCAATATTGAACGCCGAAAATCTGCCGGACGACGGCATGAGCGAGGAGGTGGGGAGAGTTAAAGCTGACCTTCAATCCTAGCAGCACGCGATGTCTCCCGGCCACTAGGCAGCGATGCATTCCCCACCTTAAACGTTCCCCCTCACTCTTCTACCCTCTCGATTAGAGCATAAAATGCAACATAATGTGATGTTTTGCACTTGGCCATACTGTAAATATATAAAACAACTATTTTTCTGTTTATTCTTTGTAATCTTTGCAATAGTGAATGCTTACAAAAAAGTGGTCAATGCAAAGAGGTTGCTTGCACCACGCGCACCTTGCAACACTTGCTTTTATGCACATATCGCAAGCATTATGGATAGCATCATCCTTGCTACAAAATTGAACGGGGTTCGCAAAGCCAGTGGCTACATTGTAGTACAATGTTGTACAAGTTGTACGATGACGTAGTGAAAACCGCACGGGCCACTTCCAGTTTTGAACGTCAAAAACCTGCCGGGCGGTGGCATGAGCGAGGAGATGGGGAGAGGTAAAGCTGACCTTCAATCCAAGCAGCACGCAATGGGTCCCGGCCACCAGGCAGCGACCTGCCGTGCTGCATTACATTCCCCACCTTCCACCTTCCCCTCATCCTGTCACTTCCTTATCAGTTCAGTGGGGCTATGCAAAACAAGAGTTATGTTTCGGATGAACAAGTCCCAAATCGTTCCGTCATCTAGCCATGTATTATGACAATTTTATTGTGTCTGTGTTTAATTTTACTGGCACAGACAGCAATTAATGTTAAATCCAACTTTACAGTCAGAATATTTACAAATGTCAGAAAGTGACGACGACGATGTTCAATTGGAACACCTTCCAAATTTTAATCATTGGAATGTGGTAGTTTGTCTACAAAGCTGCTTTGCTGAAAGTGATCGCTGTGAAAGCCAAATAACACCTGGTGAAAGAGAATTGGGTTTTGAACTGTACCGTAAGTAAAAACTTTGTTTACATTTTCTCATGGCAAAGGCAGACATGCACCAAGACTGAATCATGATCCTCGTTTACAGGCCTTATTGCAGAAAGGGTTGGTGATGTGCAGGTCACCATTGAACATGAGGATACGTTAGTTTTGCCTGACAATAACAATGTTATTCAAGACGATGAATTTGCAATATCCGACACTGACAGTGAAAAACATGCTACCACAACACCTGCAATAAGTGTCACATAAAAAAGGTGGTTGAATATTGGCTGAACAAAGGAGGGAAAAAAGGTCATTTAAAGTCATTCAGCACAAATTTAAAAAGCTACGGCACCAGTCGGAACTTTCTAGATGGAAGCTACAAGTTGAATCAGGCGGTACAAAGGATGATAAACTGAAATTTATCACCAAAGAAACATTTGAAGATTTTAAAAAGGCGAGGCTGAATAACAACAAAAACGTCCATGACGTACACATTAGGAAATGGGCCCTGAAGAATGCTCGGCGTGTTCATGACGATACCTTCCGCGCCTCAACTTTCTGGGTTCGCAAGTTTGAAAAGAAATGCAATATTGGTTCCCGAAAAGTTACGAAATTTGTAACCAAAAGTTACACAGCCGATCAGCTTGACCTTGCGACCAACGCAACAATTTTTGTAGGAGAGGTATCCGAATTAATAAACACTCACTTTCCAAAGTGTGTTTTTAACACAGATCAAAGCGGGTTTAACGAAGAGTTCCATGCAGGGCATACGCTACATGTAAAGGGAGACAAAAGAATTTTCGCAGAAGCGCAATCGTTGAACTCATTAACACACAGCTATACAATTCAGCCTGTAATATCTGCCGATGGAGAACTGTTACCTAAACTGTTAGTTGTTTTAAAAGAAAAAGACGGTGAATTTGGCCCTATTGTTAAAATAATTTTGTTTACAGCAGATAATTTATTTGTATTGCCGTCCCCGTCTGGAAAGTTAACTAAAAAGTTACTTCAAAAGTGGTTACAAGATGTTTATTTTCAAACTGTACCAGACGACAGTGTTTTACTCTTGGATTCGTGGACAGCACAAAGTGAAGCAAATACCTTAGCAGCAAAACCCGCCAACAAAACTGTCATTGTTAAAACTATTCCCCAGAGAACTACTGGAATGATTCAGCTGGTTTCCGGATATGGAAACAATTTTTTCGTTATTTTTATGACCTAATTGTATTATAGAATTTCGACAATAACATTCATTTGCGCAACAATATTTAAAAACCCAATCATTGACCCACAACCAACTATCTTCTCCGCGGTTTCGTAACATGTGGAAGTATAGTTGGTACACATCCGGTTATGTTGAAACACAGCCCGTTTGCTTTGCGAACCCCGTTCAATTTTGTAGCAAGGATGATGCTATCCATAATGCTTGCGATATGTGCATAAAAGCAAGTGTTGCAAGGTGCGCGTGGTGCAAGCAACCTCTTTGCATTGACCACTTTTTTGTAAGCATTCACTATTGCAAAGATTACAAAGAATAAACAGAAAAATAGTTGTTTTATATATTTACAGTATGGCCAAGTGCAAAACATCACATTATGTTGCATTTTATGCTCTAATCGAGAGGGTAGAAGAGTGAGGGGGAACGTTTAAGGTGGGGAATGCATCGCTGCCTAGTGGCCGGGAGACATCGCGTGCTGCTAGGATTGAAGGTCAGCCTTAACTCTCCCCACCTCCCCGCTCATGCCGTCGTCCGGCAGATTTTCGGCGTTCAATATTGGCGTTCAAAATTGAAATCGGCCCTTGCGGTTTTCACTACGTCATTGTACAACTTTGTAGGATTATTGTGTACTAAATTTCAACCAGATCAGAATTTTACACCGCGATCCGTTCCCTTGTTAGTAAAGTGATGCCACAAAAATAGACTTTTCATCGTGTAAGAGTACGTGGTGACCTTAAGCTCTCAAATGCAAGGTTTCATATCGCAATGGGGCGCATAGACGGGTAGCGCTGAGGAACATGTAGTGAGCGGCCCTCCGGTTATTATCCCTTCGTATTCTTTCGTAATCTGCCAGCATGCAGTGTGTCCCCTGTGGAATAGACATCCCATACAGCAGTATTGTATGCGGGACACTTATAGGTAGACTGTACGGGGCAAAGTAGCCACCTGATGATTTTCTGACTGACTCGACCACTAAATCAAAGCCTCTACTCGTCTCTTCTTCCTTCTTCGTTTAGTCCAGCTATGGACCACGTCATTTCAACTGCTTCCGTCTTTGGGCCTTCGCTGCCTGTGAAACTCATTTCTATCATCAGACCACTTCTTGCCGGGTTTTAATTTCGTTTTTTTTCTTGGAATTAGTGGTGTGCTCCAAGCTTTTCCTTCAAAAGTTCACGTTCCATAATTTCTGCGTGGGTGATCCCTACTTCTTGCAAATCCTTGTCTACCTCACAAAACCAGGGGTCCTTGGTTTTCTTGTTAAGATAATAGGAAAATATCCGATTGGCGATTCTCTCTGGTTTCAAACTAGTTAAGTGGCCATTTAAAGATATTCTTCTCTACTCGTCTCTAATATTATTTAAATTTAATAAACGGTGTGTGGTTTAGATGCTTTTAATTAATCTTATAGGAGTTGGGACATCGATTCCAGTTGATGACGTAAGAACCACTCCACCGCCACAAAAGAAATATAAATTGGCACAACAAGAAACAGACGAAACAGTAGTTCTTAGTGATTCTGAACTACAGCGGCTAGTTTTGTTGGAACAGCTGAAGTTAATCAGGATGCAACAGAAAAAGGAGGAAATGTTACATTCACGTGAACCACCACAACGTGAGTAAGAGGAAGAATGTACTTGCACTGTCTTGTAACATGTGAATTACGGGACGTGTGCAATAATACGAGGGTAATTCCAAAAGTAAGGTCCGATTCGCCGTAAATATTTGAAAGCGGCGCCAAGGGCAAAACACGCATGCGCGCCGACTCCCGGCATGCCGCCAGTAGCGTTGTTACTGTTGCTGTGTGCTGTTGATAGTGTCAGTTCACAATGTTTAAGACAATTAATCAGCCCGCCGATTGTGAAGTAAGGGCAGTGATACGGTTTCTGTCCGCAAGAAACATTTCTGCGGCAGAAATTCATCGGCAGATTACTGAAGTGTACGGTCCTAACATAATGAGTGACAGTAAAGTGCGCAAGTGGGTGCGAGCCTTTAATGAAGGACGGGAAAATGTGCACGATGAACCCCGCTCTGGCAGACCATCAGTGATTTCAGACGAGTTGGTTCATGCGGTTGACGACAAAATTCGTGAAGATCGACGATTCACTATTTCAGGGACAGCGATCAATAAAGCTGCCTACTGCGCTACCCTGACTAAACTTCGACGTGCAATCCAGAATAAGCGACGTGGTCTTTTGTCGTCTGGAGTGTTGTTGTTGCATGACAATGCCAGACCCCATACTGCGAATGACACGCAAACTCTAATCAAGAAATGTGGATGGGAACAGATGGACCACCCACCGTACAGTCCGGACTTGGCGCCAAGAGATTTCCACCTGTTCCGCTACCTAAAGGAGTTTTTGGCGGCAAGAGCTTCGACACAGATGATGAAGTGAAAGAAGCTGTTAAAGACTGGTTAGCTTCGCAGGCGGCCGAGTTCTACGACTTAGGCATTCAAATGTTTGTGGAACAATGTGACAAATGTGTAAATAAGTATGTAAAGTATGTAGAAAAATAGAGAATGACGTAAGGAATGTCAATAAAACAATTGTTTTGGAAACAATTTTGATTTTGGATGCGTTTTTTTTTTTACCGGACCTTAGTTTTGGAATAGCCCTCGTAGAGTTCAGTGAAGTACGGTACGCATCTTGTTGATGTCTTCAGTCTTTTGACTGGTATGATGCAGCCCTCCATACCTCCCTGTCCTGAGTTAATCACTTCATCTCTACATAGCTACCACACCTTTAATTCAAGGCAATCTGTTTACATATTGTAACCTTGATCTACCCCTACAGTTCTTGACCTCGACCCTTCCTTCCATAACTAAGTTTGCTATTCCTGGGTGTCTTAGTATGTGTCCTACCAACCTATCTCCTCTGGCCGATTAGTGTAAGTGTTAAACATAGCATATAGCCTTGATTTCGTCCTTCTATCTTTCAGAAATTCCCACCCTAGTCTTTCCATCATTCGAGTTAACTAGGATTAACCCTTTAAGAGTCAGGTTTCATGCCCATTTAGCTTTTCATACATGATTGTATAACAACTTTCATTATATTTTAGTGTATCAAATGAATTATGAATTTTGCACAGCATGTTCACAAAGCATTAAATAACTAGTGTAAGCACAAAAGTTGGGAAAAATCATTCTCAGTAATTTACAGTATACCAGGCGCAACCATGTTGAACTATCAGCGATTAACTCGCTAAAGTTGAAGACATCTGCTTGGAAACATTTTATTTCTATCGCTTCCCGTGGTTGGTTGGTTCCTTAGTTTAGGGGCTCCGTCAACGCCGTCATGTAGCCCCGTGTACTTTGGGTGTGTGTAGAATCTGTCTGATAACCGTTGTTAATTGTGATGACTGTATTAGTGTGTGTATCTGGTTTTTTTTTAATTCAAGTAAGGACTGCAACTTTGAATTTTTCAAATAGTTCCTACTTTTGCCACCAAACGCCACCGTCAACGACTACTAGGCCTAGTTCAGGACTTAGCTACTAGACGCCGCCGCAGTCGGCTCTTGGCAACGAACGTACCAACCTAAGAGTGTTGTTTACATTCTTAACCTATACAATTTAGTTTCACACAGGTGTAATTAGTGGAAAGTTCTTTAACATGCCATAAATCTATGACATGGGACCGCCGGCTTTACTTCCCCTCCTAAGGAAGGCATACTGAGGTATTTTAACGCTCTTAAAAAATCCGACGGCTTCGGTCGGGTTTGAACCCGCTATCATGGGCATAGAAGCTCAGCATGCTATCGACTACGCCACCGAAGCCGTCGCTTCCCGTGGTGATGACAATAATCAGTGACTTCAGAAAATAGGCCACAGATGTCAGGAGCTATCAGTTTTTCATTCGTTGTCTGAAGACATGCAGAAATTAGATGTGTCACTTTAAATTCTGATATGCAATATTTTGTGCAGTGACTTTCAAAAGGTTAAAATCGTTGGACACAAACTTAGCAGCCTTCCTTTATACAATCCCCAGCTCATTGATATGGGTCCCAAACCGATGAGCCGTATTCCAAGATTGGCCTCACCAGAGTCAAATACCCTAAATATTTTTCGGTAGAACTACTGCCTTTCAATACCGTCATTACAAGATGAAGTAATTTGTTTGCTTTGGAGACGACACAACCCACACGGGTACTCCATTTCATATCATTCCTTACATGGATGACCAAGCATTTGCACGAGTCTTCTTTTACAAGTTCAAGGTTATTCAAAAAGAAGGAACAGATTTCAAACCTTTATTTCGTCCAAACTACAAAAGGTAGAATCATAATTCCAGCGTTTTTTTTTTTTTTTGATGTGTAACATCTTTCCGCTCGGTTGCTCGATAGTTTTGTGGGAGTGATTTTGAAAATTGGGGACGGAAGTGGATCGGAACGATCGAGCTGGCAGTGGTGGATCAAATTGAAGTATGCACTGCCCGCTCGATCGATCAAACGGAAGTGTACTAGCTGGCAGTGGTGGACAACGGAAGTATGCACTGCTCGCTCGATCGATCAAACGGAAGT
Source organism: Meconema thalassinum (assembly GCA_946902985.2). NCBI lineage: Eukaryota > Metazoa > Arthropoda > Insecta > Orthoptera > Tettigoniidae > Meconema > Meconema thalassinum. The sequence goes on along the minus strand of OX336401.1, from coordinate 162,351,529 downwards.
ATGCACTGCCCGCTCGATCGATCAAACGGAAGTGTACTAGCTGGCAGTGGTGGACAACGGAAGTATGCACTGCTCGTTCGATCGATCAAACGGAAGTATCCACTACCCGCTCGATCGATCAAACGGAAGTGTACTAGCTGGCAGTGGTGGACAACGGAAGTATGCACTGCTCGCTCGATCGATCAAACGGAAGTATGCACTGCCCGCTCGATCGATCAAACGGAAGTGTACTAGCTGGCAGTGGTGGACAACGGAAGTATGCACTGCTCGCTCGATCGATCAAACGGAAGTATCCACTACCCGCTCGATCGATCAAACGGAAGTGTACTAGCTGGCAGTGGTGGACAACGGAAGTATGCACTGCTCGCTCGATCGATCAAACGGAAGTATGCACTGCCCGCTCGATCGATCAAACGGAAGTGTACTAGCTGGCAGTGGTGGACAACGGAAGTATGCACTACCCGCTCGATCGATCAAACGGAAGTGTACTAGCTGGCAGTGGTGGACAACGGAAGTATGCACTGCTCGCTCGATCGATCAAACGGAAGTATCCACTACCCGCTCGATCGATCAAACGGAAGTGTACTAGCTGGCAGAGGTGGACAACGGAAGTATGCACTACCCGCTCGATCGATCAAACGGAAGTGTACTAGCTGGCAGTGGTGGACAACGGAAGTATGCACTACCCGCTCGATCGATCAAACGGAAGTATCCCCTACCCGCTCGATCGATCAAACGGAAGTGTACTAGCTGGCAGTGGTGGACAACGGAAGTATGCACTACCCGCTCGATCGATCAAACGGAAGTGTACTAGCTGGCAGTGGTGGACAACGGAAGTATGCACTACCCGCTCGATCGATCAAACGGAAGTATCCACTACCCGCTCGATCGATCAAACGGAAGTATCCACTACCCGCTCGATCGATCAAACGGAAGTGTACTAGCTGGCAGTGGTGGACAACGGAAGTATGCACTACCCGCTCGATCGATCAAACGGAAGTGTACTAGCTGGCAGTGGTGGACAACGGAAGTATGCACTACCCGCTCCATCGATCGAATGGAAGTGTGCCCTAGCTGGCAGTGGTGGATCGAACGGAAATATAAGACACACTGCCAACTCGATCGATCGATCCAGCTGGCACTGGTAAGAGAAACAATCAGCGCGCGGTGTCGAAAATTGATACCATGACGCACTCTCGGCCATGTGGAATGTATATGACATACTGAACGGAAAACGCTCATGCGAACTCTGGTGTCAAGTGATTTAAACAAATGACATGGTACATGTTCGAAGTCTTCGTATCAGTATTTAAATGGTAAAATGCCTTAATATCAATCATTGTAAGTAATCGGCATTGCATTGGCATAAGGCATTTTAAACTCAATGTCACTCAGGAACATTATCGAAACAAGAAAAATATAAACGAAACTTAATTCCGTAATGCAGTATTATTGGAATGTGGAAATAAGTCACCATCTTGTGCACAATATTTGCGTAGTCGAAATAGCCGTGGGGTTATTGCGTATGACAGTGAATCTAGAGATCTTGGGTTCGAATCCTGGGCGGAGTAGATATATTTCCTACCAGATTATCATTTTAAACGATATTTATCATATCAATATGACTCATTTTAACAGAATCCATATGAAATTACGTGTTGGTCTGTGAATCAAGAGGACCTGTTTATAGGGAATTTAAGGTTACGAGCGTTGTCGCGTCTATTAATCTAGTTGATCCATATCGTATTCTTTATTTAGGCTAGTGCTGGTGGAAGCTACAAATCATCTAATAAAATGAGTTCCGTATTATAAACTACAATATCTGTAAAACACTCCCTTTTACAATAGATTAATATTTGTGCCAATAATACTATAAAATACCGGTGTATCAACAATTTCACGTGAGGTTTCTTCTATGTCAGATGTTAAACATCATATGCGACTACTGTAAGGCTCGTAATTTTTTTTTCTTCAATGAATCCACTTTTCATCTTTCCGGTACCTACAGTTAATCGCCATAGCGTTAGAATTTCAGCAAGTGAAAATCCTATGGCAGTCATTGAACATGATACGAGATTCACCGAAGATTAACGTCTTCTGTGCCATATCTATAAACATCGTTTGTGGACCTTTCTTCTTCATGGAGAAAACTGTGATAGGACTAACCTATCTAGACATGCTTCAAAAATGGTTATTCCACGTCCGACGTTACCTGAATGACACCATTCCAGGACGATGGATTCGAATAGGAGGAATATAAGATCAACTTCATCGCCGGTGGCCTCCCAGGTCTCCAGACTTCACTCCGTGTGATTTTTATCTGTGGGGCTACGTAAAATACCGTGTTTTTATCCCTCCTATGCCTGATACTTTTAAAAGTCTGCGACATCGAATTATTGAAGCTGTGAATTCGATAACCAGAGACCAGCCGATTCGTGTGTGGCAAGAAATGAGCCACCGTTTTGATATTTGTCGCGTAACACTTGATGCTCATATTGAATGCATAAAAAAGTGAAAATTGAACTTTCTCTTTCCAGGAACTTTGGAATAATGTTTGTATCTTTTGTAGTTTGGAAGAAATAAATGTGTGAGATTTGTTCCTTCTTTTTGAATTACCCTGCATTTCCGAGCCTATTATTCTTATTATTTCCGTTTATTCCCCTTCAGGAGAGCGTGAGAACTTGAGCCAATCACAGCTTCACTTCCTTTTCCTCTCTTCTTTTCTTCCCTAAACCTCTTCATTAGTTCACTGTGCTTTTTCTTCCTTTCCTCTGTCCATTTTTTCCTGCTGTGTCCTTCCTTGAGACTTGTACAATTTTCGTGTTTCTCATTTTATTTCTAAATTGTTCTCTGTCCTTAATGTCGTCTTTAGAGATTTTAAGGTAATTCCATGTCTTCATGTACTTCTTTTATCCAACTGGTCTTTAATTTACTTGCATTCACGATATTGAAAAACTTCTTAGTGAGTCTGTTCTCATCCATCCTATATATGTGTGTCCATAGAACTGCAGACGTCTCTTCATAAATGTATCTATAATGGTGTCTGTATATTCATAAAGTTCCTTTGTTGGTCTCCTGACCCAAATTCCATTACGGAAAACAGCGCCATGGGTATTCCTAAGAATTTTGCGTTCCTGTTTCTCAATATCGTGAATTCTTGTCATTCCTCTAATGACTGTGGTTTCTGCCGCGTAAAAGGCGTCAGGCAAGACAACTGCGTTGTAATGGCGCAATTTTGCATTGCGAGACACTGCTCTTTTGTTGTAAAGATTCCATGTCAGCTTGTACGCCTTCTGCAATTTTACTATTCTCTCTGCATTAGGAATTGTGTTCAATTCTGTGGGTTGGATGGCTTCTCCTAAATATTTGAAGTGAGTGACCTGCGAGATTTTTCCATATTGCGTTCGCAAGGTGATGTTTCCTGTTGATTTTGTATCCATATACTGTGTTTTTTTTTTCATAGGAAATATGAGTCTATATTATATTGAGTTAACACAATCCACCCCTGATCAAAAACAGCACGTGACATAGATATCTAACAGTCCTTTTAATGGTTTAAACCCGGTATTGACCTACAGATGGATCTATCATTATTCGGGGCGCTTAATGTTAGCCTCAACTCAACTCTACAGTGCGGCGGCATCGTGGTGGGGGCACTGGGACCCCCGACCTAGTAGGTCCTTTGTCCCTGTGCCATTGGTGGGGGTTATAGACTTGGTTAAACTACAGAGAGTCCAGTTTGGATGTATCGGAGACCCTCGCTAGTCCGCTCACCCGCGGCGCGAGCCTGTCTCCCGCCAGGCACTTTGCCGTTTTGCGGCGCTCGCGCGGCACTGAGTCATTGAGTATAGGAATTTTTACTTCAATGTGATCCTTGACCAATTTTTTTGACGAACGAGAGAGCGATTGTCAACTTATTTTCAACAAGATTCTGCCACTGCTCACAATGACGAAGCATCCATGACAGAATTGCGTCGCATTTTCGGTGCGAGGATTATAAGTCGGAACGTGTGGCCCCCGCGAAGCCCAGACTTATCACCATGTGACTTTTATTTGTGGGGAACGCTTAAAAATAGAGTATATGCGAGTAACCCTCACACTATAAATGAGCTTAAAGACTATATTACAGCTGAAATACAGTCAATCGGTGCTGAGGAACTTCAGAAAGTAAATGCCAGTTTCATAAAAAGGTGCCAGCGATGTGTAGCAGTGAATGGCGACCATTTTCAGCACCAGCTGTGATCTAGGTAAGTACAAATTCCTATACTCAATGACTCAGTGCCGCGCGGGCGCCGCATTACGGCAAAGTGCGTCGCGGGAGACAGGCTCGCGCCGCGGGTGAGCGGACTAGCGAGGGTCTCCGATACATACAAACTGGACTCTCTGTATTTGGTTTTGTTCTACTGGTTTTAGATTTTCTACATTTGATGAGTAATTTTCTATTGGCCCTTTTCAGATAGGAATGATAGTTTGAGGGATATAGAAAAGTTGGTGAAAATAGAAGTTTTGTTTCAATGTCGTATATTTGTTTCGTAGGAACTCGTTTTCTAATTTCTACATGTTATTTACAATAAATATATTATGTACAGTATTTACAGGGGCTATCATGTTAGATAAAAGTAACTTCCGCGTATATACGTTTCTCCGGCACCGCTGCAATCGCAGTTCGGTGCATGCGTGGTAGTTACAGTACTCTGAGTCAAGGATAAGGAGACGATGCCATTTTGAGATCGCTGTCTGCTTATGAAATTAGATCTGTCATTCGTTTTCTGAACACTAAACCAGTCGACAGATTTGCGAAGTGTCCTGAGAAATGCGACGAGTGATTCAACGGTAAGGAGATGAAAATGATGATGATTTTTATTTTAAGGGACCTAACATCTAGGTTATCGGCCCCTAATGGTTTGGGTGATGGTGAAAATGATAATGGAATGTAAACTATAACTATGCACTTACACTAACTATTGTATTATACACTAGAAGTAGAAATGGAAAACAACGGAAGAATAAGGTAAATAAGAAGAAGAAACGTCCCCGAGGATTGAGGTACTTAAAAGGAAGGAGAGCCATGAAAGGCAGATACGAAAGAAAGAAAGAAAGAAAGAAAGAAAGAAAGAAAGAAAGAAAGAAGAGAGAGAGAGAGAGAAGAGCAGAGAGTCCACCCCGGTAGCAATGGAAAAGGGGGAAAATCACGGATCCAGCTCAGGAATCCATCAGGGTCGCCAACTCCCGAACTCGCCAGCCGTGAGCCCTTGAGGTTGTAGCACTATCCAGGGCACACCATATATGGTGGAGCTAGAAACACCCTGCCTCCTTAAGGGCCTTGAGCAGAAGACAGGAGATATCAGGAAGAGATGAATGAGGGATCAGGATACATGAGACAAGGGCCAATTTAGGTGGGAAATTTAAAGACTCCCTAGGCCTCGGATACCCTAATACAGTCGGCACAAGTAAATGGAAGCAATGGTGGATTCAGCTGGGTCCCCGTGGTCACCAACCCACGTGCCACAGTAGTCGTGAGTCCCTGGAAGAGGGGGGGGGGGGGGCTAAGGAGATGAAGGAAGTGATAGCGAACGTCCATAGTTGGTTAATGAAGACGTGGTTGGTTGGTTGGTTGGTTCTTAAGTTTAGGGGCTGCGACAACGCGGTCATGTAGCCCCGTGCATTTGGTTGGTTGGTTCTTAAGTTTAGGGGCTGCGACAACGCGGTCATGTAGCCCCGTGTACTTTGGGTGTGTGTAGAATCTGTCTGATAACCGGTGTTAATTGTGATGACTGTATTAGTGTGTGTTATCTGTTTTTAAATTTAAGTAGAGACTGCAACTTAGAATTTTTCAAATAGTTCCTACTTTTGCCGCCAAGCACCAATGTCAACGACTACTAGGCCAAGTTCAGAACTTAGCTACTAGACGCCACCGCAGTCGGCTCTTGGCAACGAACGTAGAAACCTAAGAGCGTTGTTTACATTCTTAACCTATCCAATTTAGCTTCACACAGGTGTAATTAGTGGAAGGTTCTTTAACATGCCATAAATCTATGACATGGGCCCGCCGACTTTACTTCCCCTCCGAAGTAAGGCGTACTGAGTGATTTTTAACGCTCTTAAAAAACGCGATCTTGGGCATAGAAGCTCAACATGCTATCAACTACGCCACCGAACCCGCTAATGAAGACTTGGTTCATGCAATTGAAGAACGCGCCAAGGAAAACCGTTCTGACAACTTTACACACTTTGAAGATCACTTCTTCATGAAATTGTTGATAACAGATGCGGCAACGTTTTACGAAGAAAGCGTACATACATCCTTCAGGAATTTTCGTTGTTTTCTCCAGTTTTCCAAAAGTAAAGTCTGCAGGGCCTTTTTACAAGGGTAACGTGTGGATAAGCGTACCCTTCAAACATAAGAAAACTGTTTAAGAAAAAATATTGCTACATTTGTATCTAGTCCGGCAAATATAACTTCCTACTTGAAAGTTAATCGATCAGCTGGGGTCAACTCGATGTTTACAAGAGTGGAGGAGATTTCGAGTAATCCTCAAGTTAAATCGATCTATTGAATTAGATTGTTTTGGTCGGCAACTCGGCACTCAGCAGCATAATCGAAACAATAGGCCATATTATGTTCTGCTCGACAAAAGCTTTGTGTAATTGCTACCTTATTCAAAGAAATGTACTTGTTTAGGCAAAAGTAAGTAGCATTCTCTAACAATCGTGGAAAGGATGTTCTGTTCTTATAAGCACGCAGGCTGGAGTTTGGCGGTGGGGTACGTTGGTAGTTTGTGCGTGAGGTTAGTTCTGAAGGATGCAAAAGATAACGAACTATTTCACATCCACCCTGGCATCGAAAAAGCTGAAAGTTAATGAACTAACCCAATGCAACGTTTCATTTAACATGTCAGCCCATAAAGTAATAACCGGGCTCTGCAAATTGCCGAAAATTGCAACAGACTCTTAAGAATCGTGAAGAGGACTACAACTGAGAGTACCCCTTAAATTTTGATTTAAAAAAAAAGGACGGTACTGAAAAGGACGACACCAAACGTTTCTTACGAGCTGCCGGCATGATAACACCGCAAACTCAACCGTATCCGGTCAGCAGATTAACAGTTTGCCTTGTCTACCACTACGAGCGCTAGTGTGAGTCATAATGAGAACCAAGGAATACATTAGAGAAAAGATATGTAAATAAGTTAATTTGGCTGGGATTTGAATCAAAATAAAAAAAGAATTAAAAATAACAATTTTAGGCTCTTTCTCCGGAAGTGATTTTCGAAAGTTTTTTTTCTTCTTTCTTTTTAGAGTCACAATTGAGGAATCGCTTAATTATTGCTGAGACTACTTTGTCTGCTGAGAAATGTTCCCAGCATTAAACCTTGTCCCATGCTACAGTGGCGTAACTAGCATTTGCTTCTGGAGGGGGAGGAGCCGAGTCAAATATGAACTAATTGCGCCTTTGGTTTTGTGGTTGTTGTTTTCTACTTACACTATATATGTATATTTGCTTTGTGTTTTTGATTTTGTGTTTGTTTTCTGATTTTCCCTTCGTTTTCGAATTTTGCATTTTGCATTCTATTTTCTGGTTTTGTGTTTCCTTTCAGCTTTTTCTTTTGTTTTCGAATTTTGTATTTTGCTCTCTGTTCTTGTGTTTGTTTTCTGCTTTATCTATTGTTTTCGTATTTTGCCTTTTGCTTTGTGTTTCTGGTTTTGTGTATTATTATTTTATTTTATTTTTTGCTTTTGTTTTCGATTTTTTCTTTTTTTCTTTTTGTTCTGTTTGCTTTTGGTTTTGTGTTTGTTTTTGTTTCCGAATTTTGCTATTTGCTCTCTGTTTCTTGTTTTCGAATTTGTGTGTGAATTCTGCTTTTGCTTTTGTTTTCGAATTTTGCTTTTTGCTTTGTGTTTATTGATTTTGGTTTTGTGTTTGTTTTTGTTTTCGAATTTTGCTTTTTGCTTTCTGTTTTTGGTTTTGTGTTTGTTTTATGCTTTTGCTTCTTTACCATTTGTTTTTGCTTTTCATTTTGTATGGGGGGGGGGGGGAAATACAGTAAGACAATCAAAGAAGGCAAATCTACACGTTGATACGTTTGATTTGCACCTCTCAATGTGCGGACTAACACTAAATATTTTACACATGTAAATATAAATGTTCTCAAATTACGAAACGTACATAATCTAGTTGTTTGTCAACAACAGGAATATTAATGTTTTTAAATAAAAAACAGTGACAGTCAGTCTAAAAGACTAGACTTTATATCATTTTAAATGCTACAAATGCTGAAAAATGCCGGGTGAAAGCCTCATGATCATGCAGCGAACTGCGTGAACTCAAAGTCCATTAGCAAGTGCAAACCAAGGTCAAAGGAGGTAGCTGGCTGGATGACGTCACGCTCACCAGAGCGTCACACACCTCAGTGCATTCTCGGTACATTTCGTCCCGTCGCCGTAATGTAACGCCAGACCTCAGCGTAACGACGAAGTCACAAGATCATTTAATGATAAAACTAGTTGAAACCCGTCAAAACATGACGGACAATGAACAACATATTTACTGAAGAAGTTTCCTATTGGCACTATTGCAACTTTAAGGGCGTCAAAAGATTGCACCCTCGACATTGCGACGTACTGCTGGCACAAATCTCACATGGAGTGCCCGGGATTTGAACCACGGACCCAGTGGCGAGAGAGCGGTGTGCTGCCGCCTAAGCCATGGAGGCTTCCCCAAGAGATAAAGTGAGATATGAAAATGATATATTGTCGTAATAAAAGAAATATTTCCAGTGCAGCAGTGACATTTCAAATTGAAATCAACTTCTAATGTCTCCCAGAAAGGTATGCGAATCATAAATAATATATTTTCAATAATCTGCCTTGAGAAAGTTATGAGTACCTACTCTCAACAATTAATCTATCTTCCCCTCCTTTATAATTCTTATAAATAACTATTACATTAAAACGTGCTGGACATCCGCCATGTCTGTCATGACCAAACTGATTTTGTGCTAGCGCTAGGGCCAATAATTTGCATTTTTGTTTATAAATTTAAAAATATATGCTAACATATTTGTTTATTTTAAAGACACTCTGCTTTCGTCAGAGTGCATTACGAAGTCAATCGGTTCAGCCGTTCTGTCAATCTCACGGTAACAAAAATCAGCTTACTGTTTTAAATATATAGAATTTCATTAAATTACGCTTTTGTCAATTATTTGTCTCTGGGGGGCATTGATCCCCCTAATCATCCCTCGTATTTACGCCACTGCTGTGCTTTAACAAGTGCCTACAAAATGGCGGAATCTGTGTGGAAAGATAATTTACGATTTGTAATTTGTTTTGCAATAAATCATTTGTGTTTTACTACCAAACGGAACTTACTTTCTGAACGAACAACGTTCTATGGAAAATTTCCTTCCGACTATATTTCTTAGAGATAAGTCTTCATGCAGCCACTTATCAAGATGGTTGCACATTTTATTGCAAAGGGCAAGTCTGACTTTACGATAACCTATGTACGTGCCAAGCACCCATTTTCCTAACCAACTCTGACATCATGTTTACAACGGATTACCTTCCCAGCTATCGAAGTTCCTCAACGTATTGATCTCTCCTCCCACAAGTTAACCCAAATTGATGAGGCCGTCATTTTGTTGAAAGGAACATCGATGTCTGTAACAAGAGAATAGCCTTATTATCTTCTCCTTGCTGGCCACTAACGGGAAATGACGTCACTAGCTTGTTATCATGGCCGCGAATGTAGGCTAAACTGAACTGGGAGTAAAGCTATTTACGAACACTTTCGCAGCGATGAACTCCATGGAATGTAGAGCCCCACTTCTCAGTGAAATTTGCCAGAGGACCATTTACAGCCGCGTTTTAAACAACGGAATCACTTGGGGCATATCGATATATTTTTTTAATATATTAATCAAACCACAAACTATAGCTGCCATGTGTGAGTTCTTTATGTTCGCACAAAAAATATAACAATAAGTTAAACTATAAAAAGGAAACACATCTAACAACAAAGCAAGTCCGTATCAAAAGCCGATAGAAAACCATGTTCATAGCCGTGTCGTCCATGGCAAAGATGTCAGTTCTATATCCAGTTTCAATTTTTCTCTGTATACGTAGTCCGCTTCACCTTAATTAACTTACGAACACTGAAATCTTACAATTCATCCCACATCACTACTAACATGGTGTTATATTGGCCGCGTAATCTTAAATATATTGCTAACAATGTAACCTTAGTGAATGCCACTTTAAATAAGTTACTAACAAAGCAACCTTACCATTTGTCCCCCATCACTACAAACATGGTGTTATATAGTCCGTGTCACCTTAAATAAGTTACTAACAATGTAACCTCACCATTCCCCCCCCCCCCCCAATACTACAAACATGGTGAATGTATATAGTCCACGTTACCTTAAATAAGTTACTAATAATGTAACCTCACCATTTAACCCCCCATCACTACAAACATGGTGTTATATAGTCCACGTTACCTTAAATAAGTTACTAACAATGTAACCTCACCATTTGCCCCCCATCACTACAAACATGGTGTTATATAGTCCGCGTCACCTTTAATAAGAGACTAACAATGTAATCTTTCCATTTGCCCCCCATCACTACAAACATGGTGTTATATAGTCCGCGTCACCTTTAATAAGAGACTAACAATGTAATCTTTCCATTTGCCCCCCATCACTACAAACATGGTGTTATATAGTCCGCGTCACCTTTAATAAGAGACTAACAATGTAACCTTACCATTTGTGTGTAGAATCTGTCTGATAACCGGTGTTAATTGTGATGGCTGTATTAGTGTGTGTTACCGGTTTTTATTCAAGGTTGGACAGCAGACATTCGATTTTCAAGTAGTTCCAACTTTCGCTACGAAGCGCCACCGTCAATGACCTACTAGTTCTGAACTTGGTTACTAGATGACAACGCAGTCGGCTCCTGGCGACGAACGTTTGAACCTAAGAGCGTTTGTCAAATGTTTAACCTAATTTAGCTTCACACAGGTGTAATTAGTGGAAGGTTCTTTAACCGGCAATAAATATATATGACATGGGACCGCCGGCTTTACTTCCTCTCCGAAGGAAGGCATACTGAGAGATTGTTAACGCTCTTAAAAAAACGACGACTTCGGCCGGGTTTGAACCCGCGACCTTGGGCATAGAAGCTCAGCATGCTACCAACTACGCCACCGAAGCCGCCCAAATATTATATTTCAATATGCTGATAACCCAAAATCATCAGAAAAAAAAGAAAATTGTTTTTTTTATCAAAACCTAAGTTAGCGCAACCGTAAGTAACCGACAATAATACATTGTATACGACTGTTTATGTTCGACGATAATTATAACTTTATTATATGTGTGGAGGGATAGAGGGGTGGTGCAGTGGAGTATCCTCTTTCCCTCGTCGTGGAGCTTCCTGTAGTGTAGAAAGCTCGTCTGTAGATACAAATCCGTTGAAGAAGTTAATCCTTAGTCTTCCCGGGTTTCGGCACCAAATGTGGAGGGATAGAGGGGTGTAAACAGACAAACACACACTGGTCACTATTCTAAACTCGCCATCTTCTATTGCACACCACAGAATACAGAGTAACAAAATACAAAGAACAGAGAGGGATAGATATAACACACACACACTGCAGTCCAACATAATGTCAATGGCTATGGAGCTTGGGAGGTGGCACCATCTGTGGCCAAGTTGGAAGTCAATTCCCAACAATATGTTTTAACAGAAATATTCATAAATATTTGTTCAGTCACTAGAATGTTGTGATCGGGTGCTGCGCTGGTTAGGATATCTCTGTTCTCCAAGCTCTCTGGTCAACCGACGCATGCGCTCTGTGTGCTTCAATGCCATATGTTCAGATTGTGCACCAGTATTCAGTAAAACTGTCACCGAAGTCGTTTCAAAGCAACGCGCTGTGTAGAAATTGGATTTTGGGATATTAAGGTACAGTGATATTTCTTGTCTCATACTCACCAGTTTATTTACGTGAACATATGGACGGTGCACTTTCGGTATTTTATATAGACATGTCTGATTTTTGAGCGCATGCTCGAAGGTATCCTTATCTAATTGGGTCACACAACTGTTTCTTGAGCTCTGATTGGTGGGAGAAACTGTTTCATAATGAAAAATAGTGTTATAATGAGCCTCATTATGATACAGTTTTCTGACACATAATAGTCAGGGTCGAACATAAACTAGATTAACAATGTATCAAAGAGTTTCACAGGCAGGTCCAAAGAGTTCACTTGGTGTACAAAATTCCACTGAACTTTCATTACCACGTTGTGACAGTGTGGCAACGTTGTACATTAATTCAGGTTTTGATCGCATGACGACATTGGACCAAGTTTAGGAATAGTACAATGTGCCCAAGGCCCTAACAGGTGCCGTATGCACCATTACTGGCGGTGCAGCCTTTCGTATGCAAAGAAGCAGTAGTTATATTGAAGCGAATCAATGGCTAATAATGAATGCATAGCGAACAAAGCCATGCTCTCATTAAACCGTTATCGTCGTCAAGCCTGTTGATTCCAGAACATGGACTGGTCGTGCCGTAAGTCAGGCGTAATCTGCGGCGCTATGCACGCGTGCCACCTTCCATCTGATAAACTGCCCCACACGAAAACCGGAGGAAAGTTTTGCACGACTTGCTGGTATTGATCTCTGCTTCTGGTGGTACTTCAAGAAGGGTTCACCAAACTCATCCTTGTTCAAAAATGAACAAAGGGACATCGTGAGCTTCAATCTCCCCTTCTCATTAATACTGGGGTGCTTCTTCTTATTCTTCTTCTTCCTCTTCTCTTTAGCGTTTGTCCCGCGTGGGGGCAGAGTCCACTGAGTGGATTCGCTGTCTCCATTTTGTTCGGTCGTGGACCAAGTCTGGAAGAAGATTTACTGCCTTCAAGTCGTTGTGCAAAGTATCGGCCCATTGATGTCTAGGTCGTCCTTTGGGTCTCTTTCCTGTGACTTCCGTTGTGTAGGCTACTTTTGCGATTGTATTGTCCTCTTCATGTCGCCTCCGTAGCGTAGCGGTCAGCATGGTTAGCTGCCGCCCCGGAGGTCCTGGGTTCGATTCCCGGCTCTGCCACGAAATTTGAAAAGTGGTATGAGGACTGGAACGGGGTCTATTCAGCCTCGGGTGGTCCAAATGAGTAGAGGGGGTTTGATTCCCACCTCAGCCATCCTCGAAGTGGTTTTCCGTGGTTTCCCACTTCGTCTTCGGGCAAATACCAGGATGGTACCTTCTTCAAGGCCACGGCCGCCTCCTTCCCTGTTCCTTGCCTAACCGTCCTGACCTTCCATTCCCTTCCCTCATGAGGCCCCTGTTCGCTTTGCAGGTGAGGCCGCCTGGGCGAAGTGCTGGTCACACCTCACCAGTTGTATCCCCACCGATTAGATGTTCCCAGCTCTAGGACACTGCCCATAGAGGCGGTAGTGGTGAGTTCCCTCACTGAGTCCGTGGGTTCCACCAACATGGAGGGTAAAAAAAAAGAAGAAAAAATGTCCTCTTCGCGCAACACAGGTCCAAACCACCGCAGACGGCTTTCTCGCATTTTCTTCTGGATTGGTGCAACCCCAAAGCGTTTCCTGATGGTATTGTTTGGAACGCGATCCAGTCTAGTGATGCCACCTTCGTCTCCATGACCCCCAGTCGTCATTCTGCCTCTCTTGTAGCTGGGCAACACTCGGTGCTCCCCCAGGGGCTCACATCTAATGGGACGTGGGTTGGCGACCACGGGACCCCAGCTGAGTCCGGCATTGCTTCCACTTACTTGTGCTGGACTCCTCTCCGTCTTCTTTCCTATCGACCTCACTTGGTCAACTCTTGTTCTCTTCCGACCCCGACGGCATTAGGGTATCCGAGGCCTAGGGAGTCTCTTCATTTCCCGCCTTAATTAGCACTTGTCTCATCTTTTCTGATACCCTCCTTCTGCGAGGGGTCAGCCTTCTTTTTCTTTTACTGTTATCTCCTGCCTTCTGCTCAAGGCCCTCAAGGTGGCAGAGTGTTTGTAGCCCCACCACTTCTGGTGCACCCTGGATATTGCTACACCCTCAGGGGCTCACGGCTGGTGAGTTCGGGAGTTGGCGACCCCGAGGGATTCCTTAGCTGGGTCCGGTTTTCTCCCTTTTATCCATTACCTCTGGGGCGGACTCTCTCCTCTTTCACTTTGCTATCTGCCTTTCATGACTCTCCTTCCTTCCAGGTCCCTCAATCCGCATTCTTCGAGGGTTGATGGCATTTATTTTCCTCCTGTCCTTTATTTGCCTTATTCTCCTTTTGTTTTCCATTTCTTCTTCTAGTATATAAGTTAGTAGTTAGTTTTTAGTTATAGTTTACATTTCATTATCATCTTCCACCGTATCGTAGTGTGATCTTTGTTTATGAGAATTAAAAAGGGAATATCACGTAGGCCTATGTTGAGTGCGTTTGATGTTTACGACACTTAATATTGCACTCGAGTTCCGTTGTCTGGGTGGCTCAGCGGCTAACATTGTGGACAACGTAATTGATTATGCATCGTCGAAGGAGTTTGATTCCCACCTCGGACATATAATTTTATCCCAATTATTCTATCTTGCAATTGGTATTACACTGTCTAAACATATTATGTTACTTTTATTGTTCCCGTAAGGTAAGGAATTCTCCATGCAACCATATTGCTTGGATTTGGAAATAATAAGTGCAGTTAAAATTAGGCAGAGAGGTCTAATCCGTCGACTTGATTTAACACCATCCGATAAAACACTATAATTTTCTTTTAAGAGGCAATATTTTCCAATTCGTATGGCATACTTTATCGCAATCAATAAAGCTCACTGGGAAACTCTGGAACGTATAGGTCTCAATTTGCCTCATCAATTTTTCAGTCATGGCCAGCAGTATTTTGCAATGTTGAGAGTGCAATCTTTTGACGCCCGTATAGTCTCAATAGAGCAAAAAAATAATCGTACAAAGAATGTACAGTAGGCCTATATAAAAAAATTATTCAGTAAATATTTTTCTATTGACCGTCATGTTTTGACAGGTTTCAACTAGTGCATTTTTAAAAAGATTTATGAACATTTAAAAAAATATTTTCAGTAAGTCTTTTCAAAATAAGGAGAGAGAACATCCTAGAAAAAAATCAAATATTTCCTGTTTTAAGGTAACCAGGAAGTGTAGAATCACCGCAAAATGCAACCATTCAAACTTTCTCTTATATCTCTAAAGGGTTTGAAGGCACTTTCTTGATATTTTCAGAAGAGGTTTAGACATCCTTAATCTAGGTTTCCTGTGACTTTCATTACCACAAGCTGAACAGATTTTTTTTTAATAAGTGTACGGTACACTACTTTTCTCTCCGGGGTGGTTGCACCAATCTCAATGAAATTTTGCACACATATAATATAGTGTAAGACAATGCCTGGGAACTACAATTGTGTAGGCTAAGTACCTTTCTGAATTGTGTCAAAATAAACACTTCCAAAAATGTACAATTTTTAGCCTACTTTTCACATTTTGCAAAAATGAGGAAAAAGTAGACCTATGAGATCGATCCGGGCAAATGTGTTTCTGTCGGTCTGTCTGTCCTTCTGTCTGTCTGTCTGTCTGTCTGTCTGTCTGTGTGTGTGTGTGTGTGTGTGTGTGTGTGTGTGTGTGTGTGTGTGTGTGTGTGTGTGTGTGTGTGTGTGTGTCCCTATCAACTCCTAAACGGCTACAGCAATCGAAACAAAATTTGGTAGGATTAAAGATCTATACCTGGATATCTCAATGTCGTATTTGAAAATGAGGTCAGTGCTACCAACTGCTGAAAAATCGCGATTGAAATTTCAGCTCAATGTTGGATATCTTGGAAGGTATGCATGGGGGCTGTTGCAAAATTGACACACATATAGATAATAATATTTCAGTTTAATTTCCAGAGGGCCATACATGGCAGTGTTGCCAAAATGATTTTAAGCTGGTTGAAAGGTCCAAATTGTAAATGCATGTAACTTCTGTACTAACAAATGTATTTCTACCAAATTACATATGTGATTTGTGTACCATAATTAATATGAATATGTGTATTTTTAGAGCCAACAGGGCTGCCAACTGTAAATAAATGATCTCTCTATTTTTACCCTGATATCCATAAATCAGAAAATATGCAAGCCAACAGCTCTAAACATTAGATACGTATAGTACCTAACATTCTAAATTAATTTGGAGCAACTAATATACGTCAGTGCTGCCAACATATTAAGTCCAATTTTTAAACACATGTAACTTCTATACTAACAAATGGATTTCATCCAAAATTGGCAAAATAATAGATCATAATATTTTAGATTAATTTTTAAATTGTAAGAAAAGTAGGCTTCTTGTTTAAAACATCATGAGCTATATTGATACCAGAATAACATACTTTATACACTTAATTGTAGTTCCTAGAAATAAGCAATATCTGATGATAATGATGATATAACAGAAATATCAGTTTAATGCCTTTGAGAAAATGGCACAATGATATATCAATGTTCAAAGTTCACCACTAAGGTGTCAGTGATATCTGGTAGCGAACTACTTGAAATTGAACGGAACTTGTAGCTAACCCATGACATGAAATGTGGCAGCAGTGTCATTGTCGGAACAGTTTTTGATGTCACCGTCACAGTGCCGTGGCAGTGGTGTCGCGTATTCAACAGTTTTGATATGCGACACCGCGTCATCAGCGCTGTCGTGACACTAACGTGAACTTCCACAGGCAATTTCGTCATGAGATCAGGTTTGTGCCAGTCGTGTCGTGACATTGCATCACTCGACCACGTGTATTGTGTGTAATTATTATGGCTGCGTTTGATATTCTTCAGTTTCTGGAACACTATCAGCAATATCCCTTTCTTAATAAGAGTTCCTCAAACATACCCTCGTCGATTCCTACAAAATTGCTCAAAGACCGAGAATTTTCCAATGCCAATTCTGTCAGGAACGTTTCAGATACACCTAGTTTTCCTCTGCGTAGAATCCGTTTTCTCACCCACACTTCTTTCTCCTTCTTCTTACATGTTCTCTCCTCCAGAGCTATCAATTCTCCGACAACACTGGTAACAGCACAAACAACGACCGCCATGTTGCGCGAAAATGCCACGAAAGCCCAAACTTCTGTACCTATCGTGTGAACAGGTAACTGCCATGGCAGCGAATGCCGTGACATTTCATGACAGCAATGTCGTGACCAGGGGCGGCTCCACCTTATGAGATGAATTGCTGCAGAACATTGCTTTATTTTAAAATTAATTACTTTAATAATATTTTCTACTATCAAATACAGTGCATTAAAAAGACGTCAGCCAAAGAATAGGAAATATTTCATCTCCGCGTCCGGCACTGGCTGAGTAGATAGCAGCTCAGCGAGAATTTCCAAGTTTATTGCCAGCAAACACGAACTCTGCCATCTGCGCATGCGTGGCCAACTTTTGCGTTGTGCTGTTGGGACAACAGCCAAGACCAGAGCCAAGATATCACAACGATTCTTCGTTCGACCACAGAGCGGCAGCACTGGTCCCGCGAAATGAGAACGTGGTCGGTGGCGCCTTCTAGACTCTGAGGGAGCATTTTTGAGGAAATCACTCAATGAAAATGGGGGGAGGGGAAATAGAGGAAGCTATCAGCTGTTCCCACCAAAAGGATTTTTAACACTCCCTACTTACTTTTGAGTGTTTCTGCATGAATATTTCTAAATATTGTTATTATTTAAAGGGAGGATGTCTACACCAGCCGCCACTGGTAGTGACATCAGTGCCATCGAGACAACGAGCCATAACCCACGGGTGTCCGCATTGAAGCAGCTACAGCCTCTGGCGAGCCGAACATGTCCTCGGACACTCCCAGAACTAAAAGTCATACGGCCGATATCTAGTTTATCATCTAGGCTTACAGGATGTAACTGTTTTTGTTTCCCGACGTTTCGCCAGTCATTGCCGTAGCCTTAATCATATCTCTACTCAAACTGACCGTTGGTTGTCAGTCGAACGTGCCATTGACGTCACACTGGTCCCTGATTGGTTCGAGCCCCAGTCAATCACGCGCTGAGAGAATAGGCTGATGAGTGAGGCAATAGAGATCTTCGGAGGGGAAGTAAAGCCGGCGGTCCCATGTCATAGATTTATGGCTTGAAGAAGAACCTTCCACTAACTACACTTGAGCGAAGCCAAAATTTGTTGGTTAGATTTTTTATATAAATACAGTATATATATTTTTTCTTATGGCCTCGGGGGCCGGGTGCAAGCTTTGTAATTTGACACCCAGAGGGTAGCTTGCATGTCGAATTTCGTCGTTCCTTGAATCACTATGAAAGTCAAGGAGGTTAGATATCTAAGCTCCTTGAACACTATAGCGCTTTCTAGTAGAGAAATGAGGAACTTTGTGTTGGCGGAAACTCCCGAGATCAATTTTGCCATCATGAACACGGCCTACTGAATTTAAATGGGTTCTTTGACATGCCAATATCGTATGACATGCGTGTCGTATTTTTGCCGCCTTTCAAAAATCACTTACCACGGCCAGGAGTGAACCTGCAATCTTGGGGGGTTAGTAGACCGACACGCTATCCACTCACCCACCGTGGCAAGCTAGGTTACAATTGATAACGCTCTATTAGTTCCAACATTTGCCGCCAGGTGCTGACTGCGAAGCCATCTAGTAGTCAAGTCCACAAGCTAGGTGTCGTGGACGGTAGCATTTGGTAGCAAAAGTAGGAACTGCTTGGAATTATTGTCTGCAGTCCTTACCTGAATTACAGATAACACAAACTAATAGAGTCATCACAATTAACACCGGTTATCAGACAGATTCTACCCTTACCCAAGTACACGGGGCTACATGACCGCTTTGTCGCAGCCCCTAAACTGAGGAACCAACCAACCAATAGAGATCGTGAAGCATCCCAATAGTTTCAATTGCGAAGACCGATGCAGGCTTAGCAACACGTGGAAAGTTCTATTAGCGCGTGACTGACTGGGGCTCGGGCCAATCAGGGAGTAGCGTGAAAGGAGGATACATGAAGAAAGGGCGTAACAAAAAAAAGTGACAGTCAGTCTGAAAGACTAGACTTTGTATCACTTTAAATGCTACAAATGCTGAAAAATGCTAGAAAGGCTGGAGGCTTCTCGCTTCGCTCGAAGCCAAAGACTCTTGACATGTTAGAAAATTATCTCCATATTACTTATCTTGCTTTATAATACTTTACCTTGTTTCAAATTACTCGCGAACGGCAAGTGCAAACCAAGGGCAAAGCAAGGTCAAGCGCGCGGAGGGAGATGGCTGGATGACGTGCCCCTTCCATCCAGTGACATATAGTGGGCGATGTATTGAAGATAGAGATATGCTCTCGTGGACTTTTTTGTAGAACATTTCATGCTGACGAATTCTTACGTTCAGAGTATATCGATATTTTTAACATTTTGCCCAGCGTAAGCTTAAGAAGCGCACGGACGCCAAGTTTGTTTTCGACTTTTTAACTGAAATCGTTACTGCTTGGCTTCCTTTGATCATACATAAATTATTTTCTAGAGAATCTTACCTCGAGATATCCTTTACAGAATGGTGAAAACCGCATCAAAATCCATCCAGTGGTTCTCGAGAATACCTGTGACATCCAAGAAACGGGGATTGTTGTCTTATACTAACGAAGTAGAGATTGTCGGGAACACATGCACCAAGCGGTACTATGACGTCACACACCTCAGTGCCTCTGGGTTAATTTCGTCCCGTCACCGTAACGTAACGCCAGACCCCAGCGTAACAACGAAATCGACAAGATCATTTAAAATGATTTTAAACAAGTAGTTCCGTGAAGAACTATACAGCCTATTTTCATATATCCTACTTAAGTAAATTGCCACTATCAACATACTCAATTTCTGTTTGATTGCTGTAATAGATTCGTAGATATTAAGAACCGACTAAATATTTCGGATGGTCGTCATGTTGGATTTTATATATGTAGGTCCTAGAGTTATGTATTGTTACATGCAGATTATTGTGAACGTGTAGTATTCAAACTTCAATCGCATAATTAAGACACAAGAAAAAACAGGGAGATTTTAAAATTTTTCACAGCTGCCATCTTGAGGTTATGGAAACAATTGAAATAAATTAGATGCCAGTGGATTAACATTCGTATAAGGATTTACTGTACCAAGTTTCACTGCACTCGGATGGTTAAATTGCGAGAAACGTCCATGTAAATATTTATAATTCGCGTCACCGCCATGTTGGATTTGTGATCACCAGGTTATTTAAAGTCCTATAGGTGAACTAACGTTCATAGCCCCTATGAACATTAAAAAATGCAGTTTGATTGCTAAAATAGATTCGTAGATATTCAGTATCGTCTAAATATTTCGGATGGTCGCCATGTTGGATTGTTAAATGTATAGGCCATAGAGTCATGTACCATTAAAGGAAAATTATTGCGTAGGTTCATTATTCAAACTTTCACTTCGATCGCATGACTACATCACAAGAAATAAAAACTTAATTTTAAAATTCGCACTGCCGCCATCTTGAGGTTATGTAAACAATTGAACGAAATTAGATACCAGTGGATTACAATGTGTATAAATATTTCCTGTACCAGGTTTCAGTGCGCTTGGAACATTAAATCGCGAGAAAGGTCTATTTAAAATTTTCAAATTCGCTTGACCGCCATGTTCGTTTTGAAGTTAACCGGTTTTTGAAAGTCTTATAGATGGACTTCCAGTAGTGCCCTTTATCTCCGTACAAAATTTTAGGGAGATACCGCTAATAGTTTCAGAGATATAGAATGCCAGTGAAATATTTCGCACATCCGCCATCTTGTGATTATGTAAACAATTGATTGAAGTTAGATGTCGGTGCACTACAATGCATATAAACATATACTGTACCAAGTTTCATTGCGTTTGGTTGGTCAAATCACGAGAAACGTCTATTTAAAAGTCACAAATTCGCTTGGCCTCCATGTTGGTTTTGTAGTTACCAGGTTTTCAAAAGTCACATAAGTGAACTTTTAGTAGTTCCCTCTATCACCATATAAAATGTCAGGGTAATATCGGTAATAGTTTCGGAGATATTGAATGCTGGTGAAATATTTCGCACAGCCGCCATGTTGGATTGGTGAGTCGTAACAAAATTTGAAGGGCACGGTCGAGGTCGCCGGGAATAGTGCTATGAACTTTCCGAGTTTCATTGAAATCGCTCCTGCCGTTTAGATTTTATTAGGGGGGGACACACACACGAATCACACACACACACACACACGCACACACACACGGACAAAAGGTGATCTCATAAGCCTATTTTTTCAAAATTGAAAATAGGCTAAAAAGAAGGAAAGAAAGATAAGATGAAACAAATATAGAAAGAAACACTGTAGATTGTTTAGCTTTTGGGGATGACATGGCGTTACTCACTGACTCACTGGATACTGCCCAAGAACAAATTAGAGAGTTGCAAAAACAGGCAGCCAAAGTCGGACTACAAATATCATTTGAAAAAAACTAACTTGATGACAAACATCACCGATGCCCCGAAAAGTATCACAATTCATGACAGTTCAGCATGTAAAACAAATTCCTTTAAATACCTAGGAGAGGGAATCATGAACGACTCACAGGAAAAGACAGCAATAGAAACGCATATGCATAAATTACAAAGGTGTTTTCATATGACAAAAGATATATATAATTTAAAAAACTTATCTTGGAACACTAAATTAAGGCATTATCAAACAGTGATCAGACCTGAAACTCTGCATGCGGCAAGAACACTTAAATTAACAAGATTTGGTGATTTAGACAAATCAGAGACGACTGAAAAACGAATTATGAAAAACAAGTAGTTCCGTGAAGAAGTATACAGCCTATTTTCATATATCCTACTTATGTTAACTGCCACTATCAACATACAAAATTTCAGTTTGGTTGATGTAATATATTCGTAGATATTGAGAACCGACTAAATATTTCGGATGGTCGCCATGTTGGATTTTATATATGTAGGTCCTAGAGTTATGTACTGTTACATGAAGATTATTGTGTACGTGTAGCATTCAAATTGCAATCGCATGATTAGGACACAAGAAGTAACAAGGAGATTTTAAAATTTCGCACAGCTGCCATCTTGTGGTTATGGATACAATTGAAATAAATTAGATGCCAGTGGATTAACATTCGTATAAGGATTTACTATACCAGGTTTCACTGCAGTCTGATGGTTAAATTACTAGAAACGTCCATGTCAATATTTATAATTCGCGTCGTCGCCATTTTAGATTTGTGATCACCCAAGTCCTATAGGTGAACTTAAGTTTATAGCCCCTATGAACATAAAAAATCAGTTTGATTGCTATAATAGATTCGTAGATATTCAGAGCCGTCTAAATATTTCGGATGGTCGCCATGTTGGATTGTTAAATGTATAGGCCATAGAGTCATGTACCATTAAAGGAAAATTATTGCGTAGGTTCATTATTCAAACTTTCACTTCGATCACATGATTACAACACAAGAAATAAAAACTTAATTTTAAAATTCGCACAGCCGCCATCTTGAGGTTATGTAAACAATTGAACTAAATTAGATACCAGTGAATTATAATGTGTATAAACATTTCCTGTACCAGATTTAATTGCGTTTGGAACATTAAATCGCGAGAAAGGTCTATTAACATTTTTCAAATTCGCTTGGCCGCGATGTTCGTTTTGTAGTTAACCGGTTTTTGAAAGTCTTATAGATGAACTTTCAGTAGTGCCCTTTATCTTCGTACAAAATTTCAGGGTTATATCTTTAATAGTTTCAGAGATATAGAATGCTGGTGAAATACTTCGCACAGCCGCCATTTTAGATTCGTGAGACGTAACAAATATTGAAGGGCACGGTCGGGGTCGCCCGGGATAGTGCTATCAACTTACCGAGTTTCATTGAAATCGCTCGAGCCGTTCAAAAGTTATTAGGGGGGGGCTCTCTCACACACACACACACACACACACACACGGACAAAAGGTGATCTCATAAGCCTATATTTTCAAAATTGAAAATAGGCTAAAAATACTGGGAGCTAAACGAAATAATAACCCAGAATATAGAGAGTTATATTTGAAATGTGGAAAATAAACTGATGTAATGAAAAAGAGAAGATTACAGATTTTCGGGTACATTTATAGAATGGAAAATAGATGACTAACTAAACAGATCTTCAACTTACTGGCTAGTTACAAATCCAAACCCACATGGTTCATTGAGATTGACAAAGATTTGACAAACGCCAGAATTCAGGCAGACACAATAGCAAACAGAGCACTCTTCAGAGAAGCTATTCAAAAGGCAGAATTTCAAGAAAGGAAGAAACAAACAACTGGCAGAAAGTGGACTCAGGAGGAGAAAGATCGTCACTCCAGAAGGATGAAGGAAATTTGGAAACAATGGACAATGGTCAATGTTGATTCATCGAACCCTCAAATGGGTTATTCGAAAGAAGAAGAAGAAGAAGAAGGAAGGAAGGAAGGAAGGAAGGAAGAAAGAAAGAAAGAAAGAAAGAAAGAAAGAAAGAGAGAGAGAAAGAAAGAGAGAAAGAAAGAAAGAGAGATAGAAAGAAAGAGAGAGAGAAAGAAAGAGAGAAAGAAAGAAAGAGAGAGAGAAATAAAGAGAGAAAGAAAGAAAGAAAGAAAGAAAGAAAGAGAGAAAGAAAGAGAGAAAGAAAGAGAGAAAGAAAGAAAGAGAGAGAGAAAGAAAGAAAGAAAGAAAGAAAGAGAGAAAGAAAGAAAGAGCTAGAGAGAAAGAAAGAGAGAAAGAAAGAAAGAAAGAAAGAAAGAAAGAAAGAGAGAAAGAAAGAAAGAAAGAAAGAAAGAAAGAAAGAAAGAAAGAAAGACAGAAAAAGAACATAAAAAATTACAGTCAGTCTGAAAGACTAGACTTTATATATTTTCAAATTACGCATGCTACAAATGCTACACATGTTAGAAAGGCTCAGAACTCTTTCAACAGACTCCATTACCCATTAACTTAGGCTTCCCGCGCGGGCACATCTTTAAGGGTCACCCATTATTTGAATCTGATATCTCGCAAACCTCTTTAAGGGTCACCCTGTATTTGAATTGAATCTAACATACTGTACACCTCGTTAAGTGTCACCCTGTAATTTGCCCTGATATCCTGCACACCTCTTTATGAGTCACCCTGTATTCTTATCTGGCATCTTGTATATCTCTTTAGGAGTCACCCTGTATTCTTGTCTGACATCTTGTGCACCTCTTTAGGAGTCACCCTGTATTCTTCTCTGCCATCCTGTACACCTCTTTAAGAGTCACCTTGTATTCTAATCTGTCATCTGGTATATCTCTTTAGGAGTCACCATGTATTCTTGTGTGACATCTTGTTCACCTCTTTAGGAGTCACCCTGTAATCTTGTCTGATATCTTGTGCACATCTTTAGGGGTCACCCTGTTTTCTTCTCTGCCATCTTGTACACCTCTTTAAGAGTCACCTTGTAACTTATTCTTATCTGGCATCTTGTATATCTCTTTATGAGTCACCCTGTATTCTTATCTGGCATCTTGTACTGTATTTTGCTCTGACATCCTGCTCACCTCTTTAGGAGGCACCCTGTATACTTGTCTGACATCTGTGCACCTCTTTATGAGTCACCTTGTATTCTTATCTGGCATCTTGTACACCTCTTTAAGTGTCACCTTGTATTCTTATCTGGCGTCTTGTACACCTCTTTAAGTGTCACCTTGTATTCTTATCTGGCATCTTGTACACCTCTTTAAGTGTCACCTTGTATTCTTATCTGGCATCTTGTACACCTCTTTAGTGTCACCTTGTATTCTTATCTGGCATCTTGTACACCTCTTTAAGTGTCACCTTGTATTCTTATCTGGCATCTTGTACACCTCTTTAAGTGTCACCTTGTATTCTTATCTGGCATCTTGTACACCTCTTTAAGAGTCACCTTGTATTCTTATCTGGCGTCTTGTACACCTCTTTAAGTGTCACCTTGTATTCTTATCTGGCGTCTTGTACACCTCTTTAAGTGTCACCTTGTATTCTTATCTGGCGTCTTGTACACCTCTTTAAGTGTCACCTTGTATTCTTATCTGGCATCTTGTACACCTCTTTAAGAGTCACCTTGTATTCTTATCTGGCGTCTTGTACACCTCTTTAAGAGTCACCCTGTATTCTTATCTGGCATCTTGTACACCTCTTTAAGTGTCACCTTGTATTCTTATCTGGCATCTTGTACACCTCTTTAAGTGTCACCTTGTATTCTTATCTGGCGTCTTGTACACCTCTTTAAGTGTCACCTTGTATTCTTATCTGGCATCTTGTACACCTCTTTAAGAGTCACCTTGTATTCTTATCTGGCGTCTTGTACACCTCTTTAAGAGTCACCCTGTATTCTTATCTGGCATCTTGTACACCTCTTTAAGTGTCACCTTGTATTCTTATCTGGCATCTTGTACACCTCTTTAAGTGTCACCTTGTATTCTTATCTGGCGTCTTGTACACCTCTTTAAGTGTCACCTTGTATTCTTATCTGGCATCTTGTACACCTCTTTAAGAGTCACCTTGTATTCTTATCTGGCGTCTTGTACACCTCTTTAAGAGTCACCTTGTATTCTTATCTGGCATCTTGTACACCTCTTTAAGTGTCACCTTGTATTCTTATCTGGCATCTTGTACACCTCTTTAAGAGTCACCTTGTATTCTTATCTGGCATCTTGTATATCTCTTTAGAAGTCACCCTGTATTCTTGTGTTCGCTACGCTCAAAGCCCCAGGTCGCACGACGCCCCAGGACTCTTTCAACAGACTCCAATAACCATTAGCTTCTGCTTCCCGCGTGGCTGCATGACGTCACTTCCCGCGCGGCTGCATGACGTCACTTCCGTCTCCGTCTCCGTCTCCGTCTCCGTAACGCATAACGTTGGACCCAAGCATAACGACGAAGTCGACAAGATCATTTGAAATGATAAAACAGACGCCATACAAATACGCATTCCTTAGAGATTCAGAAATCATCACTCATTTTCATTATTATTGAGGAAGACTGTACCCGGTCCCGGCGCCGCGCCTTGCGGAGACTATGTCCCTTCGGAAACAGAAGCGTTGCATGCTATCAAATATTGACACCGTGTTGTGATCTTTGTCCAAGAGAATCAAAGGACAGGCGGCGGCAAGCACACAAACAGTTCGTGACACCGCCATGACAGATAATCAATCTTGATATTTACTGACTTTCTTTTTCCAGTTTAAGTTCCTTTCGCTAGGAGGAGTTAGTTTAGTTTGCAGAACCAACGGAGGTCACTGCAACCTATCACGCGATCTGTCAGGTAGGGGTGGAAAACATGAATTCATGTACATAGTCTTGACAATTATTCATCCAACATGAAGTCATATAATAATACAACCACGACAATCAGTCATCAAACATGAATCCATATACACAGCTTTGACAATCAATCATCGAACATGAAGTCATATATACAACTATGGCAATCTGTCATCAAACATGAATCCATATACACAGCTTTGATAATCAATCATCGAACATGAAGTCATATATACAACTATGGCAATCTGTCATCAAACATGAATCCATATACACAGCTTTGATAATTAATAATCGAACATGAAGTCATATATACAAACATGACAATCAGTCATCAAACATGAATCCATATACACAGCTTTGATAATCAATCATCGAACATGAAGTCATATACAAAACAATGGCAATCAGTCATCAAACATGAATCCATATACACAGTCTTGATAATCAATCATCGAACATGAAGTCAAATATACAACCACGGCAATCAATCATCAAACATGAATCCATATACACAGCTTTGATAATCAATCATCGAACATGAAGTCATATACAAAACAATGGCAATCAGTCATCAAACATGAATTCATACAGCGTACACCACCATGACAGTCAGTCATCAAACGTGAAACCATGTACACAGCTTTGATAATCAATGATCAAACAAGAAGCTATACACACACCCTTGAAAATCAGACATGAAACATGAATCCATATACACAGTCTTGACAATAAGTCATCAAACATGAACAACATTGGCAATCATCAAACCTGAAGCTGTATACACGGCCATGATAATCAGTCATCATACATGATACCAGATGCACAGCCTACTCAACATGGTTATGTATAGAACAAAACATCGAATTTTACTAGTCGAAACTTATCTTTTCAAGAAGAAGTTTGTTCGTAAGTTTCAGCTCCGGATTTTTAGCCTATTTTCATTTATGAAAAAAAAAAAAACAAGTAGTTCCGTGAAGAACTATACAGCCTATTTTCATATATCCTACTCATGTTAATTGCCTCTATCAACATACAAAATTTCAGTTTGAAGGTTGTGATAGATTCGTAGATATTGAGAACCGTCTAAATATTTCAGATGGCCGCCAGGTTGGATTTTTATTTTTGTACTATTACATTAAGATTATTGTGTACGTGTGGTATTCAAACTTAAATCGCATGATTAGAACACAAGAAATAAAAACGAGATTTTAAAATTTCGCACAGCTGCCATCTTGTGATTATGCAAACAATTGAAATAAATTAGATGCCAGTGGATTAACATTTGTATAAGCATTTAACGTGCAACGTTTCACTGCACTCGGATAGTTAATTCGCGAGAAACGTCCATTTAAATATTTATACTTCGCGTCGCCGCCATGTTGGATTTGTGCTCACCAGGTTACTGAAAGTCCTATAGGTGAACATATGTTCATAGTCTCTAATGAACATAAAAAATTCAGTTTGATTGCTGTAAAGATTCATACATATTGAGAACCGTCTAAATATTTCGGATGCTCGCCATTTAGGATTGTTATATGTATAGGCCATAGAGTTATGTACCATTCAAGGAAAATTATTGCCTAGGTTCATTATTCAAACTTTCACTTCGATCGCATGATTACGACACAAGAAATAAAAACTTAATTTTAAAATTTCGTACAGCAGCCATCTTGAGGTTATGTAAAGAATTGAACTAAATTAGGTGCCAGTGCATTACAATATGTAAAATCATTTACTGTAGCACATTTAACGCGCTCAGAGAGTTAAATCACGAGAAAAGTCTATTCAAATGTTTCAACTTCGCTTGGCCGCCATGTTCGTTTTGTTCTTTACAGGTTTATGAAATTTACGTAGATAAACTTGTATCAGTACTCTTTATCACCATACAAAATGTCAGGTGATATCTGTAATAGTTTCGAAGATAGACTATAGAATGCCAGTGAAATATTTCGCAAAGCCGCCATTTTGAGGTTATGTAAACAATTGAACTTAATTAGACTCCAGTGCAATACAATGTGTATAAACATTTGCTGTACCAACTTTCATTACGTTTGGATGGTTAAATCGCGACAAAAGTCTATTTAAAAGTCTCAAATTCGCTTGGCCGCCATGTTGGTTTTGTAGTCACCAGGTTTTTGAAAGTTTCATAGGTGAACTTCTAGTAGTGCCCTTTATCAACGTACAAAATTTCAGGGTGATATCGGTAATAGTTTC
This sequence comes from Meconema thalassinum, assembly GCA_946902985.2. Classification (NCBI taxonomy): domain Eukaryota; kingdom Metazoa; phylum Arthropoda; class Insecta; order Orthoptera; family Tettigoniidae; genus Meconema; species Meconema thalassinum. The sequence goes on along the minus strand of OX336401.1, from coordinate 162,322,942 downwards.
GGAGATACTGAATGCTGGTGAAATATTTCGCACAGCCGCCATGTTGGATTGGTGAGAGACAATCAAATTTGAAGGGCACGGTCGGGGTCGGCCAGAATGGTGCTATGATCTTACCGTGTTTCATTGTAATCGCTCCAGCCGTTTAGAAGTTATTAGGACACACACACACACATACACCTCTCTCTCTCTCTCTCTCTCTCTCTCTCTCTCTCTCTCTCTCACACACACACACACACACACACACACACAGACAAAAGGTGATCTCATAAACCTTTTTTTTTTCATAAAATGAAAATAGGCTAAAAATAGATCATATATTGTCCGTGTGTGTGTGTGTGTGTGTGTGTGTGTGTGTGTGTGTGTGTGTGTGTGTCTAATAAAATCTAAACGGCTGGAGCGATTTCAATAAACCTCAGTAAGTACTATTTTGACCGACCCCGACTGTGCCCTTCAAATTTTATTACATCTCACCAATTGATGAGATATTTCACCAGCTTTCTATATTTCCGAAACTGTTACTGATATCACCCTGAAATTTTGCACGGTGATAAAGGGTACTACAAGAAGTTGACCTATAAGACTTTCAAAAACCTGTTAAGTACAAAACGAACATGGCGGCCAAGCGAAGTTGAAACATTTAAATAGTATTTTCTCGCGATTTAATCATCCGATCGCGGTGAAACTTGGTACAACAAATATTAATACACATTGTAATGCACTGACATCTAATTTAGTTCAATTGTTTTCATAACCTCAAGATGGCGGCTGTGCGAAATTTAAAAATTATGTTTTTATTTCTTGTGTCCTAATCACGCGATCGAAGTTAAGGTTTGAGTAAAGAACCTATGCAATGATCTTCATCTGATGGTACAAAACGCTATTGTCTACATATAGAACAATTCAACATGGCGATTCTTTTTATAGGCGGGGAAATTTTAAATAGAGAAGACCAATAGGATATATGAAAATAGGCTATATAGATCTTCACGGAATTACTTGTTCTTTATGGGGAAACCGCAAACAAAAGGTGTACAGAAACAATCCGCGAACTCTGGAGGATCTCGAGGACGGAATAATATCAGTGAGGATGAATTACAGCGAGTGTAGCAAAACTTCCTACGTTGGTGTGACAGCATTTCCAACTACAACTCTGGCATTCATATAAGTGTATTTATTTATCGTATGACTAGCAACTCGCCCCGGCTTTGCCCGGGAACAGTTATGAATGCATTACATGATAAGCGCTTTTTTTTCCCAATGTCAATGAACAACGACCAATATCCGTTTTACATCTCGGCATGATGGGTTAAAATCACTGACTGACCTATTAATTATATTATGATGGAGATGCATGTGCAACAAATTCTTGTCAGACGTAATTTAAGAACGGCGAGGTGCATGAAACACAAATCCCCCTTCCGTCCAATCTTAATTTGACTGTGTTTCACAGGCGAAATGATGAAAACCCGAGTTGCACTTCCAGGGAAACTGCAAATACAACCACTCTTCTCAGAAGTCTTAACTCAACACTACTCATTGGTTAGCTGCTGGCTGTATCTGGGGCAATAGGTTCGCCCACTAGCTAGGCTGTAACAGGGATGCTAGACTCGCCCTTAGCTAGCTCGTAAACTGTCGCCTCAGTAGTTGAATGGACACGGTGGGAAGAAATTAAAACGTAAAAACACTTATAGTGGGCGATGTATTGAAGATAGACATATGCTCTCGCGGACTTTTTTGCAGAACGTTTCATGCTGAACAATTCATACGCTCATAGTATATAGATATTTTTAACGTTTTGCCCAGCGTAAGCTTACAAAGCGCTCCGACGCCAGTTTTTTTTTCGACTTTTCCACTGAAATTGTTACTGCTCGGCTTCCTTTGATCATAAATAAATTATTTTCTGCAGATATCATCCTCGAGATATCCTTTACAGAATGGTGAAAACCGCATCAAAATCCATCCAGTGGTTCTCGAGTTTACCCATAACATCCAAGAATCGGGGACTTTATTTTATACTAAGTAGAGATGCTGACACAATAAGGAATACAGTGTCACAAACATACGAACAATATGACATATGACTATTAAAGTTGAAAATATCATAAATTAACATCCAGTATATTTAACGAATTTATGTAAGTCATCATCATCACCACGTTTCCACTCCAGTTTCCCGGGTGTGGTTTACGAGCGCTCTCCATTTTAGTTGATTCATGTACCACTGCTCCTTCAAGACTTCATCCCAGTTGATTCCCTTGGATGTGATATCTCCTCCTAGGTCTTCCAACAGGTCTCGTTCCAGTAATCTCAGTATGTAACCATTGTTTTGCAATTCTTCTTTCTGTCATACGTTTCACATGACCAAACCATCGCAAACGTGCCCTAGTTATGGTCTCCTTCAGGGACTGATTTATTCCAGCTTGTTCTCTTATCTTCGCATTTCTTACTTTGTTTTTCCTAGTTTTTTGAAGCATGGTTCTTAGAAACTTCATTTCTGAAGCCTGAAGCCTGCTGTCATCTTGTTTGGTAGTTGTGCATGTTTTTAACCCATAAGTCAATATAGGGACAAAGTTTATTTTGATCTTAGTGGCGCTACCTTTTTCCTGAGTTGATATCGAACCTACTGATAGAATTGACTTGATTTGTGAATACGGTTATTTAATTCAAGCTGTATTCTGTAATTAATTATGACTTGCATTACCCGTCATGGCTTCGCCCGCGAATATTCTAGTTGTAAAGAGTACACTTAGCAAAATCTCAATAATGAATGCTATGACTGATTTATCCTGGGTATGAATAATCAGACTTTATCAATTCAGCTACTGATGCAGGGGTTAGGGGTTTGTCATTCCTTCATAGGTATATCAGAGCGAAGTTAGTTTTCTGGGAATATCACAGACACTGTTAATTTAAGGACCTATAAATGTGGTTTTCGGAGACCCTTTATAGTCGGGTGAAAAAGACCTTTCGTACCACACTCACACGTGAAAATTGCGTGAAAAAATTCTAGAGTGCCCCTTTGACCCCCTTAAGCACATTATACTGTATGTATTGATGAATTTTACAGCTTAATTTAATTCAATGATAACCTTATAACCGTCTGGAAACTTTCACAGTAATGTAATAATTGGAATTGCATTGCGTCTTACAGAAATAGATGGACCTATGAGATTCTGTTACCATGGTTACCGTGTTGCATTCTTTCATTATTTCATTAGCAGCTTCGGTGGCGTAGTTGGTAGCATGCTGAACTGCTATGCCCAAGATAGCGGGTTCAAACCCGGCCAAAGTCATCGGAGTTTTTTAAGAGCGTTAAAAAACCTTCAGTATCCCTTCCTTCGGAGGGGAAGTAAAGCCGGCGGTCCCATGTCATAGATTTATGGCATGTAAAAGATCCTTTCACAGACTAAACTTGTGTAAAGCAAAATTTGTTAGGTTAGATTTCGTCAGAACGCTCTATCAAAGTTCCAACGTTCACCACTAGGTATCATTGATATCTGGTGGCGAAAGTTGGAACTACTTGAAATTGAACGGAACTTGTAGCTCACCCTTTAGGGTGTCCGCTGGAAGCAGCTACAGACTCAGGCGAGCCGAACATGTCCTCGGACACTCCCGGCACTAAAAGCCATACGATAAACAAATGAAAATCCACAGCCTGCTTCCAGTCTCCGACCGGGTCAGGAATGGAATGAATGAAGCCCCCATCTAGCGGCGAGGATATGAACTGTGCCGGCTGCCTAGGCCTGACGCACTCCTCTGGGGCAATGATTAAATGAATGACAGATGAAATGATAGTGGAGAGTGTTGCTGGAATGAATTTTTGACAGGGAAAACCGGAGTACCCGGAGAAAAACCTGTCTGCCTCCGTTCTGTCCAGCACAGATATCACATGGAGTGACCGGGATTTGAACCACGGACCCAGCGGTGAGAGGCTGGCGTGCTGCCGCCTAAGCCACGGAGGCTTCACGATAAATAAATAAATAAATAAATAAATAAATAAATTATTTCATTTATTTATTTAGTTGTGAGGCATTTAAAGAGTAAGTGAGTGTGTTTCGCTTACGCATTGGGTTATGTTGAACCTGTAGGTATCTCATATGTGTAGGTTGGTGTTAATGGGACCTTATTGTCGGTACAAAACTGGAATGGGACCTTAGCAGAATAATATAGGGAGGGATATAGGTCATATTTTCTGTTCTGTATACCTAGAAGTGAAAAACTGTTTCAATCTCATTGTGTTTATGCGTTTTGTGCCATAGAGTTGCAGCTAAAACTGATTGAGTTACATGAATTGAAGCAACTATTCCTCAATGTTTCGAAAATTGAGTTCTACAAGGCCCAACCAAAATTAAGCTTCCCAAACTTGAAATATCATGCCATGTTTGCATCTTCCTATATCTATGAACAGGTGTTTTTACAATGAAGCTTCGCAAAAATGGCGTCGAAAATAGATTGACAGACCACCATTCAGCTGCGCTACTACTGTCGACCAAAGAATTGTGTGTACTCGAGTTTGAAGGTTGTTTGTGAAGTAACCAATAGACCTACATAAAATTCAATAACATCCACAATTTCGTCGTTCTATTTTACGTTAGTTCATGTAGGTTTGGATTTTTTAATTTATATTTTAATATTTTTTATCGCAGTTGGAACACAAAAAGTGCACGTTTTTAAGCGTGCTTCAACCATGCGTCACATTTAAGAATTATTCTCTCAAAAGCCCGTCATCAGATCGAATCCAAATTTTAACACAATATACATTGGAATGTTGTATAACTGGTTTATTAATTTCACAATTTTGTGTGTCCAAGAAACAAAGTTGTTATCATTGTAGTAAGGTAACTTTTTCTCGGCTCGGGGTGGTTGGAAAATGTAGTTCATGGTTGCGTTGTAATCGTTATACATCAAAACGTTATGCTGTATGACTGTGAAATACGTAAATTAATTCACTTATTTTATATCGGTTTGTATTTTTACGAGGAAATAACACATGGTTCACCAGCTAGCCGCTCCGGGAAAAGCTGTACAGCGTTGCGGAGATGGAGCCCATCACTTCCGAGCGAGACGCGCCATGATGCGTGTGGGCACCATTTCGGCAACGCTGTACAGCATTTCCCGGAGTGGCTAGCTGGTGAAACATGTCTTATTTCCACGTACAAATACAAACCGATGTAAAATAAGTGAATTAATTTACGTATTTCACAGTCATACAGCATAACTTTTCGATGTATAAGGATTACAATGCAACCAAGAACTACATTTTCCATCCACCCCGAGCCGAGAAAAAGTTACCTTACAAAAATGATAACAACTTTGTTTCTTGGACACACAAAATTGTGAAATTAATAAACCAGTTATACAACAGTCCAATGTATATTGTGTTAAAATTTGGATTCGATCTGATGACGGGCTTTTGAGATAATAATTCTTAAATGTGACGCATGGTTGAAGCACGCTTAAAAACGTGCACTTTTTGTGTTCCAACTGCGATAAAAAATATTAAAATATAAATTAAAAAATCCAAACCTACATGAACTAACGTAAAATAGAACGACGAAAATGATGATGTTATTGTATTTTATGTAGGTCTATTGGTTACTTCACAAACAACCTTCAAACTCGAGTGCACATAATTCTTTGGTCGACACTAGGCATGATTTCTTCTCGGTTTCAACCAGATTATGAACAACTTTTAGAAGCACAGTCACAGTTTCACTTGTCACATCCTCCTCCCTCTTCTAACAAATAATGAAGGTGTGTTCTCAGTGCAATGATGAAGAAATACTGGGCTAAGTTAGGAACCACGTGGTCCAAAGCGTCTCAACGAACCAAAAAGAAGGTGTGTTCTCTTGTCCTAAGTTTTCTACCATTGTAAGCTATAAGTTTTGTTTGATTAAAAATTCGGAAATAAAAAGTTTAAAATCTATTTATAAACATGTGCTGTTTTATCATTTCAAATGATCTTGAGTCAAAAGTTATGCGTTACGGAGACGGAGACGGTGACGTCATGCAGCCACGCGGGAAGCCAAAGTTAATGGTTAATGGAGGCTGTTGAAAGAGTCCTGGGGCGTCGAGCGACCTGGGGCTTCGAGCGAAGCGCAAAGAATACAGGGTGACTCCTAAAGAGATATACGAGATGCCAGATAAGAATACAGGGTGACTCCTAAAGAGACATACAAGATGCCAGATAAGAATACAGGGTGCCTCCTAAAGAGATATACAAGATGCCAGTTAAGAATACAGGGTGCTTCCTAAAGAGGTGTGCAGGATGTCAGAACAAATTACAGGGTGACCCTTAAAGAAGTTTGCAAGATATCAGATTCAAATAATGGGTGACCCTTAAAGAGTTGTGAAAGATGTCAGACTCAAATACAGGGTGACCCTTAAAGAGGTGCCCGCGCGGGAACCCTAAGTTAATGGGTAATGAAGTTTGTTGAAAGAGTCCTGGGGTTTCGAGCGAAGCGAGAAGCCCTCCTGAGCCTTTCTAACATGTGTAGCATTTGTAGCATGCGTCATTTGAAATGATATAACGTCCAGTCTTTCAGATTGACTGTATTTTTTTTTCTTTTCGGCCCGCCTAGATTATTTTGTATTCCATCTGACCTTGTCCCTTGGCCATGTCTGGCCTAGGCGAAACCCCACACAAGACACGGCATAAACCTAGAAAGGTTGCTGAGTAACAATGTGTTAAATTAGTTGGGCGCTACACTGCTGCTAACGGCAGTGTCTTGCTCGACACACTGCAATACACAGTGGCCGACCGCCACACGGCATCTGTGAGGCTCCGCTCAATAGGGAGGGCTCTCGATGTAGAAAGGTCACGTATACAGGGTCTCTCATATAAAGTAAGAACGGCAAGCGGCAGTTTTGTTATCCGCTGCAGCGGTGGCCTTGGCCGAGCTTGTGGCGCGCCATGGTCCCCTGCTTTAAGCGTGTGTACAATCCTATATGAAATCTGGAAGTGTCGTCCTTTTTGAGTTATACAGGCATTGTATCTGGTAACCACGTTCAGGCTGACGCTGTAGCGTTTTTGAATGCTTGCGTAATGTTTCCTTTCAGTTCCTCCAATGTGTGAAGATTTTTAGCCTACTTTTCTCACTTTGCAAACAAATGAGGAAAAAGTAGACTTGTGAGATCGATCCGGGAAAAAGTCTGTCTGTCTGTCTGTCTGTGTGTCCCCCCCAATTAACTCCTATATGGCTGCAGCTATCGAAACTAAATTTGGTAAGAGTAAAGATCTATATCTGAATATCTCACGGGCATATTTGAAATTAACATCAGTGCTACCAACTGCTGAATAATCGCATATGAAATTTGAGCTCTATATTGAATATCTCGGAAGTTATGCATGCGAACTATTCCAAAATTGGCACACATATAGATAATAACATTCCAGATTAATTCTCAGAAGTCCGTACATGCCAGTGTTGCCAACAGGATTCTAAGCCTGCCGATAAGTACAATTTCTAAATGCATGTAACTTCTATACTATAGAATGGATTTCAACCAAGATATGTACTATGTGTTCTACAACAGGTATGACTGTGCTTATTCTAAAGAGCCACCAGGGCTGCCAACTCTTAATAAATGCTCACTCTGTGTGTTAAGCCTAATATATCAGAAAGTATGCAAGCCAACAACTCTAAACTTTGCACACATATAATACCTGGCATTCTACATGTAGATTAATTTGGAGTAACTAATATACCTCAGAGCTGCCAACATCATTCTATGCTTTCTGATAGTTTCAATTTTTAATTACTTGAAACTTCTATAGGCCTACTAACAAATGGATTTTATCCAAAATTGGCACCATAATAGATCTTATTATTTCAGATGAATTCTGAGCATCACATACTGTGCCCAACTCTAGGAATGGGTATTCCAAGATTCAGACACCTAGATATCAAGGGAAAGGCTACAGCCGCTTTTGAAAGTTGAGATATTTGAATATCGCGCTCCATTACTTCCAGAAGGGAATGGAAACTTTATGCAGCCAAGAGCATGTCAAGTGACGTAGCGAGTAGTAGCAGAGGTCGAGACTATTTGTTGATTAAATAGTTAGCCATGGAGTAGAGACTTGAGACTTAGATCAGATTACTGGCACGGCCAAATGAAAGAGAATGCACTTAGTATCAAGTAAATCGGACCAGGGATACCAGAGATATGAGGATTTCCATATTTCAGCATGATTCAGCGTGGACCTGACCGTTTTGAATAAAAGCCGGCCGGCCCAAGCAACATCAGCTCACTTCGAACCAAGCTCTTGCATGACAAGGTGCTGCCACGTTGAGCCAAGGCACATGGTTGCCGGATCTACGCAGAAGATATCTTTAAATTGTGATAGTCACAAAAGTGCTGCGATACAAGTGGAACATAGTAAGTTTCCGGCAGAGAGAATCACTAAGGTGACTGTTATTTTTCTACGGACACTGGTGAAATATTTTATTTCTATATGGACATATGCTAGACTTTGTCTAGAAAGTACTTTGTCACAGTCCAGTAATAATAATTTAATACTTGGATATTTTAGTCCAATTAGTCAGTTTCATAATTGTAACTTGATAACCACTCCGATCTTTCAGTATATTGAAGGCCAGTCTATCACGGTGTTGTTCATTAGCCGACGAAGGGAAACTATATGTTGCTTCGCGCATGATAGATGGTGATAAGCCATGCCCAGGGAACGATCTTCAGAACAGCCGTTGATTGATTTAGACTGTCAGTGTTTTCTTGTACTGAAAAGATTACCGTGAGTTATGTTACAACTGACATATTTGAGAATAGATCACTTAGATCTAACCCCAGTTAAGCAAACTGTTATGGCTTTAACAGAAGTCAATATTAAAATGGATCAGCAGTTACTTCAAAATTCAAGAAATATCTCCACTATGTCGTGTTAGACAGATTGTGGGTATATAATGGCGGCCGATACAAGGATTAGACGTGCGTGTCCGATAGGGCATGTATCTGGATAAATCTGGTACAGACCAGGTTAACTACGCTTCAAGACCAACGAGAAATGTAAGCCACATTTTGACTTTATATTATGCCTAGCTAATTGGAACAAACTCATTTTCTGCAGACGACCAACACATTTATTTTTCTTCGTATTTAAATCTTGCAATGATTTACGCAAGATATATTAGAGTTATTCTGAGTATTTTCAGCACTCAGAACAGTTTAGGATCGATGACCGAGCAGAACGAGCATTTATTTGAATGTTTCATATTTTTTGATAATCACGGTAATCAGCCGATGTAACTGTAAAAGTTAATAATTATTTTTGTTGAGAGATGGATATTTTATCCATATTTGAAGAATCGAACATGTGGATTCTCACATAATGAAATAATAATTAAACATATTTACAATAATATAACTAGTAATAATAATAATAATCCACTAATAATAATAATAATGATTTTCATAACTTTTCTAAATAATTCTTGGATCTTATATTTTCTAATAATCACATTTATTGAGAGAGAGCCTATGAAGTAGTTTAATCATTTCTAGTTTGGAACAGGTGATTTTCCGAAGGAGAGTGGTTAGCGCAAGCCCGCATTCAACCAACATTACAGTTCTGGTTGAACAGTTAATATTTGCAATGAGCAAAGTATATTTTTCAGATAACACGGAGAGGCATGAAACGGGAAGCAAATGATATTTGTATCAATTAGGATATTTTTGTATTTATATAAAATCATGACGTAGATACACATTCGAAAGTGAAATAAAGATTATCATAAGTATGGTAACTTCACGGGTTGAACTGAATGGTAAAATAAAATAAACTTGTAAGTTTATAAATCTTCCAGTGTTGATAACAAGCAGAGGCTTGATTTATTGTATAAATTTTAGGAAGAAAATTTATGTGTGTGGAGTAGTTGAGATGCCATTCCCAGGTGCGCATGTTTAAGTCGCAGGAATGAGGAGGTTTTTATTTGAGCATCAATAAAATAGCAGGTTCGATGACTCAGTGTTTAAGAAGGAGTATTGGAACTACACATTTCGTCGTACGAATGACCCAAAGGTTATTTCTTAAAAACCATCAGTTCTTATTTCAACCTTGTTTACGGATTCCATTAAGACTTTGATTTTGCTAGAACCCGGATTTGTCATGATAGTATTTTATTCTTCTTCAGAGGAAGACCTTTGCCGTTGTTGTTGGAATATTGTGTTCTTATAAAAATAATAGAATGGGCCACTGCCAATTAAAAATAATTCTATAACCACGAATAATTTGAAGGATGTTTTCAATCCTAGTGCCATGAACTAAATGAATTTATTATGAAGCTACAATTCTTATTTCCGCATTCTGTTAAAGAATTGCAAGTTGTGAAAGTTACTAAAATGGCCACAAATATAAATATTTTTCTTAATAATGATTCCAAGTGGAGAATCGAATAGTTGAATGGTCCAACAATTTATTGATCAAGTTGATGATTCAGAAATCATATATTTTGTTAGGAACTTGAAGTTCATAATCGAGTCACTTCTCGAAACGTTTAATGTCAGAAGAACAATTAATTTTGTTGTGCTTCGCACAGTTCTTCGATGCTATGCTCAATGGTCAAACACTTTTCAGATGTTGTTATTAATATGTGTACATAATTTGTGTTGATTCAGAGATAATAATATTTTTTGACAATATTTTTTTGAAACTGGAAAAATAAGTGAAAGTTAAAAATTCTACGAACAATTATTCTACGAGTGTTAATATTATGTAAAAATTCAACCAGTGAACTACGGTATTTCCAGTAAAGGCAATTAAATTTGAACTGGATTTAATCATAAATAATGGATATAATTTTGGAACACAGTCTACAGGACTGATAATCAGACTTGTGTCTCCAAAGATAATTGTCCAATGTGTTGGAAAATTTCTGTACATTGTGTAAATAGTAATGTGGGTCGCCACACGTGAATGATGCTGCTTTGAGCAATTTATTTTTGCAGTCAATTTTAAATTCAGAATAAAATGAGATAATTTTACATGATGTGTTATGCCCAGTTGAATCTCCTTCTATCCTTATTGTTGCATTGAGCCAAAAATCAGTACAGCATTTTTTTTCATTTGATGTCGTTTTTGCGATTAGCTTTAACCCATCTGGCGCCCCGGGATATTTTGACTCTCGTGCTGACTGATTCTTGGTAAAATGCATATGTGGTCGTGCGGACTCCGGTCTAAACGGGCACATAAAATAAGATAGAGAGAGAAATGGCTTCGAACGTGGGGCTCGAGTTAGACACGGTCAATCGCATGCCGATTGAAATTGTGATAATTTTTATATAGATATTTTGGGAGTTGAGAGATGTCTGGTTTGGATGAATAAATTAGTAGGAAACCCAATTAGTGGGGAAAATTAAAAATTTAACTGGGTTAATAATTAGAATGGGTTTGATTATTTTTGATAATGGCTTAACCATTAGGGCGTCAAGTAAATTCAGTAGTAAACGTTCGATGACTGGACATACGCATTATTAGAATCCAGGTGGAGGATATTTGAGAACTTGCATATTTTTCTTGTGATATTGTGGTAAATGTAATTCGTAAAAGTAGAGAATTTTGTTTTTCCATCACGTCGACATTAGGACAAATCTCATTTTATTAGAGTGTTCCAATTAGCTATTCATATTTCTTGTTCTAGTTATAAGCTTGTGTCTGCCGACATGTATACCCCTAAGTTTTGAATAATAATTGAAAATTATGGAAGAGATGATGAGGATGATGAGGAGTTTGGAAGAGAGTTCCAAAGAATCTGGACGGCGTGTAGCAGCCATTATGAAAGAAAATACAGAGGCTTTAGAAAATAAACTTAAAGAAAATTCTGATTCTTTAGAAAATAAACTTAAAGAAAGTTTAAATGAAAAACTTAAGGAAAATTATGATTCTTTAGAAAATAAACTTAAAGAAAATTCTGATTATTTAGAAAATAAACTTAAAGAAAGTTTAAATGAGAAACTTAAAGAAAATTCTGATTCTTTAGAAAATAAACTTAAAGAAAATTCTGATTCTTTAGAAAATAAACTTAAAGAAAATTCTGATTTTTTAAAAGATAACTTGAAAGAAAATTTAAATAGTAAATTTAATTCTATGGGAAATAAATTTAAAGAGAATTCCGAAATTTTGAAAATGTCACTTGAGAGTAAAATGACTAAATTATGCGAAAAAACACATGAGCTCGAAACTTCATTAGCCACTAACGCAAGTTTAATGGACGATAAATTTCGCGATGCCGATAAGAACCGTAACAAGTATTTAATTAATGGGTAAATATATATATTTTTTTTTTCTAAGATCCCAAAGCTTAGCTGATAGGATAGAACATGGTCTTAGGAAAGTTGGTGAAGACATGATCAACCTAGAAGTCAGAGTGAAGAAAGAGAGCAATGAGATGGCAATTCTAGTTGTTCAACGTTTGACAGAACAATTCAAAGAACTCGTAATGGGAGAAATAAGAGAAGGTGTGATTAATAAATTACAAACTGAAATTAAAACCACAGTTATCGATGAAATTAAAGACACACTCAAGCTGGAGAACCAAGAGGGAGTCAAGGATATTAGGGAATCTTTGTCATCCCATATTCAAGTAATTTCCAAAGATGTCCAAGCAACTCAGAAGGACATATCAGATGTGACAGGGTCGTTGAGAAGTCACGAGGCTGTTATGAACCAGATATCCACTGATGTCAAGGAGAACTGTAAGGAAACCGAAGCAATTAAAAAAATGGCAGAAGAAAACCATAAGGAAATTGAGGCTATGAAAACCCAAATCAAGGACGAGAAACAGTCTGACCATCTGTTGAAAATGCCAAGTATAAGGGGAGAAGAACCGATACAGATAAACCTAGGAGCAGCTAGAGAAACTGATAGTCAAAGACAGGATGAGGTCAGGACAGTATTTCAATCCAACCCCATAACTGTATTCAAGAATGTAGAGGATAAGCCTTCTAAATTTTCAGGGCGAGATTCTGTGACACCCGTAGAATTCTTGAGAGAAGCAGGTGATTACCTAAAGGATTCCAAAATCCCTAAGGAAAGACAGATCCGAGTGATAGGGAAATTTTTGGAAGGTCCTGCACTTCTTTGGTTTAGAGCTTTTAGGTCCACTCTCACCAATTTTGAGGAGTTTTCCCGTGGGTTATTAAAAAAGTTTTGGTCCCCGGAAACCCAACAGCAAGTCAGAGCAGAATTATATTCAAAGAGATTCTCGACGTCACAACCTACTCGATACTCTACGTACTTTTCTGGACAGCTTTCTAAACTACAACATTTAGATCCACCGATGCCAGATAATGAATTAATTACCGCATTAATACGTCAGTTTCCAGCAGACGTCCAAAGAACCTTGATCGCTGCTGACATTTATAGTATGGAGCAATTTGACGAGGTATTGCAGAAACTTGATCACACGAACGCTCAATTCTTCCATCAGAAGAGAGAAAAGAATAACAACGCTGTGTACGCTGTTATGGCCGACAGTTATTCCCAAACACCTCGAGAGATTCGAGAGGGGCGAGAAGAGAAAACGCCGAGGGAAGAGCCCGATAAAAGAGGATGGAATCAGTACAATAACCGATACAGTTACAAGCCTTATGCGAGACCGGATGGTGGATATCGATATAATACTCGATGGAGAAGGCCAAGGGATAATCAAGGAAGGAAAGAAGGTACTATGGTAGAAACAATAACTACAATAACAGAGGGAATGTGAATACTCATCAGTCCAATGAAGAGTTCAATAAGGAGACGAGGAAGAACTTGGAAGAAAGACACCAAGAAAACTTGCAGTTCTTGGAACAGAAGCTCAATGAACCAGGTCCATCGGGAACACAACAATCCCGGGGGAATGGAAAAGAAAAAAACTTCGAATTCACAGTAGAAGATAGAATTTTAAACACTTTCACTTCCAGAATTATTAAATGGCAAGCAGAGGATGATGACTTAATTCAACATAATGACGAACGGAAAGAAATGGGTACAAGAATTAAAATGCCAATCATATCATGCGAAGTATTCGGTATGCCTGTCGATACTTTAATTGATACTGGGGCTATGCTTTGTCTTGTGAGCGAGAAGCTTTATATTCTATGGAAGCTCCAAGAGAATTTAGAGGAGATTCCAGTATCAGGAATTAAAATCCAAGGAATAATACCCAACAAAATATCCTGTGTAAAACACAATTATACTTATGTGTTACTATTGGAGGACATGATTTCCGACATGTGTTTGTAGTAATGAAGGACATGGCTTTTGACATGATATTGGGAGCGGATTTCATTCAGAAATATCAAGCAGTGATAGACATGAAGACAGAGACGATCAGATTCAAGAATACCGAAGAGATAAACTTCGAGGGAAAAGAAGAGGAAGACATCGAGGGAGATGCTCAATGGTCTCTGATTTTTCATGAAGCTGAAGTAAGAGAAGTCTACACTGAGAAGGAGTCCCCAGAGCTAGGAATAATTTTGGAAGAGTACCACGATATTTTTGATATTAAACCTGGTGAAATTAAAGATTTTGAATATCGTATTCGTGTAAATGATGATGCACCTTTCCATGCTAAATTGTATCTGGTTGCGGAAAAGCATCGAGAAAGGGTAAAAGTGCTTATCAAAGAGATGGAAAGCAACAATGTGATTGAAAAGTACACTACATCTTATGTCAATCCATTAGCAGTAGTGTCTAAGCAAGATGGAAGTCTGAGACTATGTTTAGACGCGCGAAATTTGAATTCAAGATTGCTGCCAGAGTATGACAGACCACCAATCATTAGGGAACTGTTAAGGAAATTCCAAGGCAAGGTCTGGTTCTCTAACATTGATCTCACTTCGTCCTACCACCACATTAGGCTTAGTGAAGATTCCAAAACGTTTACAGGATTTATGTTTTACCAGCAGACATATGTATTCCGCCGTCTACCATTTGGAGTCAAAACATCTGGATCTGTTTTGATCAGAGCACTGGAACAAAACTTGAGTCCTGAAGTAAAAGAGATAGCAATTCGTTACATAGATGATATCCTAATTGCATCTGAGACTAAGGAGGAACATTTATTACATCTTCAGATGTTATTCGCAGATTTGAGAAAAGCGAACTTTAAAGTAAACCTTCGAAAATGTCAGTTCTTTCGGAAGGAAATAAAATTGTTGGGCCACATTTTGGATGGTGAAGGATACCGTCCCAATGAGACAAAGATACAGGTGATTGCAAATTTCCCTAGACCTACTAGAGTGAAGAATGTCCGCAGTTTTCTCGGGACATGCCAATTCTTTGCAGGGCATTGTCCATGCTTCACCAAGACGGTTGCTCCATTGCAGGAATTATTAAAAAAAGGAAACAAATGGAAATGGAATGAAGATTGTGAACAATCATTTCAAGATGCCAAGAGGTTATTGGTAAACAGCGTGAAATTGGAGTATCCTGACTTAACCAAGAATTTCATCATAGAATCCGATGCATCCACCGTAGGGATTGGAGCTATTCTTCTTCAAGAAGATGAAGATCACAAGAGACGTTACCTAGCGTTCATAAGCAGGAAACTTCGTCCATCAGAAAGGAATTATTACACCACAGAGTTAGAAGCACTTGCTGTAATCTTCGCTTTGGAGTCGTGGAAGAAAATGTTAATTGGACATTCAGTAATTGTGAGGACTGATCATCATGCATTGGAGTTTATCTTGAGAACAAACTTTGCCAGTGATAGGATAACTAGATGGTCACTTTTTATTCAACAATTCAACCTAGTTATTGAACACACTCCTGGAAAGTTGAACGTTGGAGCCGATTTATTGAGTAGAGCAGTGGAGTCTACATCTAAGGTTTTTCAAGTTAACCTGACGCAGGAGGATGAGGATACCTTGAGAAGGTTAAGATTGTTGCATTTATCCCAGAGGAGAGACCGACGTTTTAGAAACATTTTTCGTTTTCTACAGGGAGACATGGATCCAAATGATGATGATTTTGAGGAAGTAAACAACAATGGAAGCTATGAGATCGCCAATACACGAACTGGTAACATCGTGGGAACTTATAATGCAGCGAATTTGAAGATTTACTATTCAAGAACCAGATGATTTAATGTGTAGATAGGAAAAATAAAAATTTTTCAATTTTTATTTTTTGCTAGGTGTGGGGTGGATGTGCCCAACTCTAGGAATGGGTATTCCAAGATTCAGACACCTAGATATCAAGGGAAAGGCTACAGCCGCTTTTGAAAGTTGAGATATTTGAATATCGCGCTCCATTACTTCCAGAAGGGAATGGAAACTTTATGCAGCCAAGAGCATGTCAAGTGACGTAGCGAGTAGTAGCAGAGGTCGAGACTATTTGTTGATTAAATAGTTAGCCATGGAGTAGAGACTTGAGACTTGGATCAGATTACTGGCACGGCCAAATGAAAGAGAATGCACTTAGTATCAAGTAAATCGGACCAGGGATACCAGAGATATGAGGATTTCCATATTTCAGCATGATTCAGCGTGGACCTAACCGTTTTGAATAAAAGCCGGCCGGCCCAAGCAACATCAGCTCACTTCGAACCAAGCTCTTGCATGACAAGGTGCTGCCACGTTGAGCCAAGGCACATGGTTGCCGGATCTACGCAGAAGATATCTTTAAATTGTGATAGTCACAAAAGTGCTGCGATACAAGTGGAACATAGTAAGTTTCCGGCAGAGAGAATCACTAAGGTGACTGTTATTTTTCTACGGACACTGGTGAAATATTTTATTTCTATATGGACATATGCTAGACTTTGTCTAGAAAGTACTTTGTCACAGTCCAGTAATAATAATTTAATACTTGGATATTTTAGTCCAATTAGTCAGTTTCATAATTGTAACTTGATAACCACTCCGATCTTTCAGTATATTGAAGGCCAGTCTATCACGGTGTTGTTCATTAGCCGACGAAGGGAAACTATATGTTGCTTCGCGCATGATAGATGGTGATAAGCCATGCCCAGGGAACGATCTTCAGAACAGCCGTTGATTGATTTAGACTGTCAGTGTTTTCTTGTACTGAAAAGATTACCGTGAGTTATGTTACAACTGACATATTTGAGAATAGATCACTTAGATCTAACCCCAGTTAAGCAAACTGTTATGGCTTTAACAGAAGTCAATATTAAAATGGATCAGCAGTTACTTCAAACTTCAAGAAATATCTCCACTATGTCGTGTTAGACAGATTGTGGGTATATAATGGCGGCCGATACAAGGATTAGACGTGCGTGTCCGATAGGGCATGTATCTGGATAAATCTGGTGCAGACCAGGTTAACTACGCTTCAAGACCAACGAGAAATGTAAGCCACATTTTGACTTTATATTATGCCTAGCTAATTGGAACAAACTCATTTTCTGCAGATGACCAACACATTTATTTTTCTTCGTATTTAAATCTTGCAATTATTTACGCAAGATATATTAGAGTTATTCTGAGTATTTTCAGCACTCAGAACAGTTTAGGATCGATGACCGAGCAGAACGAGCATTTATTTGAATGTTTCATATTTTTTGATAATCACGGTAATCAGCCGATGTAACTGTAAAAGTTAATAATTATTTTTGTTGAGAGATGGATATTTTATCCATATTTGAAGAATCGAACATGTGGATTCTCACATAATGAAATAATAATTAAACATATTTACAATAATATAACTAATAATAATAATAATAATCCACTAATAATAATAATAATGATTTTCATAACTTTTCTAAATAATTCTTGGATCTTATATTTTCTAATAATCACATTTATTGAGAGAGAGCCTATGAAGTAGTTTAATCATTTCTAGTTTGGAACAGGTGATTTTCCGAAGGAGAGTGGTTAGCGCAAGCCCGCATTCAACCAACATTACAGTTCTGGTTGAACAGTTAATATTTGCAATGAGCAAAGTATATTTTTCAGATAACACGGAGAGGCATGAAACGGGAAGCAAATGATATTTGTATCAATTAGGATATTTTTGAATTTATATAAAATCATGACGTAGATACACATTCGAAAGTGAAATAAAGATTATCATAAGTATGGTAACTTCACGGGTTGAACTGAATGGTAAAATAAAATAAACTTGTAAGTTTATAAATCTTCCAGTGTTGATAACAAGCAGAGGCTTGATTTATTGTATAAATTTTGGGAAGAAAATTTATGTGTGTGGAGTAGTTGAGATGCCATTCCCAGGTGCGCATGTTTAAGTCGCAGGAATGAGGAGGTTTTTATTTGAGCATCAATAAAATAGCAGGTTCGATGACTCAGTGTTTAAGAAGGAGTATTGGAACTACACATTGCGTCGTATGAATGACCCAAATGTTATTTCTTAAAAACCATCAGTTCTTATTTCAACCTTGTTTACGGATTCCATTAAGTCTTTGATTTTGCTAGAACCCGGATTTGTCATGATAGTATTTTATTCTTCTTCAGAGGAAGACCTTTGCCGTTGTTGTTGGAATATTGTGTTCTTATAAAAATAATAGAATGGGCCACTGCCAATTAAAAATAATTCTATAACCACGAATAATTTGAAGGATGTTTTCAATCCTAGTGCCATGAACTAAATGAATTTATTATGAAGCTACAATTCTTATTTCCGCATTCTGTTAAAGAATTGCAAGTTGTGAAAGTTACTAAAATGGCCACAAATATAAATATTTTTCTTAATAATGATTCCAAGTGGAGAATCGAATAGTTGAATGGTCCAACAATTTATTGATCAAGTTGATGATTCAGAAATCATATATTTTGTTAGGAACTTGAAGATCATAATCGAGTCACTTCTCGAAACGTTTAATGTCAGATGAACAATTAATTTTGTTGTGCTTCGCACAGTTCTTCGATACTATGCTCAATGGTCAAACACTTTTCAAATGTTGTTATTAATATGTGTACATAATTTGTGTTGATTCAGAGATAATAATATTTTTTGACAATATTTTTTTGAAACTGGAAAAATAAGTGAAAGTTAAAAATTCTACGAACAATTATTCTACGAGTGTTAATATTATGTAAAAATTCAACCAGTGAACTACGGTATTTCCAGTAAAGGCAATTAAATTTGAACTGGATTTAATCATAAATAATGGATATAATTTTGGAACACAGTCTACAGGACTGATAATCAGACTTGTGTCTCCAAAGATAATTGTCCAATGTGTTGGAAAATTTCTGTACATTGTGTAAATAGTAATGTGGGTCGCCACACGTGAATGATGCTGCTTTGAGCATTTTATTTTTGCAGTCAATTTTAAATTCAGAATAAAATGAGATAATTTTACATGATGTGTAATGCCCAGTTGAATCTCCTTCTATCCTTATTGTTGCATTGAGCCAAAAATCAGTAAAGCATTTTTTCATTTGATGTCGTTTTTGCGATTAGCTTTAACCCATCTGGCGCCCCGGGATATTTTGACTCTCGTGCTGACTGATTCTTGGTAAAATGCATATGTGGTCGTGCGGACTCCGGTCTAAACGGGCACAATACATGACATTGTTCCCAACATGATTTTACGCGCACTGATAAATCCAATATCAAACAGCATGTAACAAACATAGACCGACAGTAGTGGCTACGCTGGCCAAAGCTCAGCATTAGGTCATGGGGCCAAGCTCTCTGCTGAATCGGTAGACGCGTGGGTTCGAGCCCCACCGTCGGCCGTCCTTGAAATGGTTTTCCGTGGTTTCCCATTTTCAACACCAGGCAAATGCTGGGACGGTACCTTCTGACAGGCCACGGCCGCTTCCTTCCACATCCTTGCCCAGTTTCATTCACCATCATTCATTTCATCTCTCATTAACTCCTCTCATGAGGTTGGCGTCAGGAAGGGCATCCGGACGTAAAAAAAATCATCGCCACAAAAACTTCCATCGCATCTCATCCCCGACCCCGTTGGAAAATGGGAATAATAAGGGGTAGACATACATACATACATGTAACAAACATAGTATCCATTAGACTTCAAGCAAATTTTTTATGTGCATTCTATACCTTAAGAGATGGAACTAAGACTACATTCACAGTTACCAGGGCTGCCAATTGTAGTAAGTTACTCTATTAGGCTACACTATTTCAGGTGTATTTCAAACTGCAGTACTTAGAAATGTTAGTTGTGGCGTGCAGGTGTTGAGGACGCGGACCATTGAGACCTTAGTCGAGACCTTTAACTCATGGTGAACTAGATGGAGCACCGACCATCCAATGACTACACTTTTCGAGTAGAGGTTGTAAATAAAATTTAATATATCAAAAAAAAACAAGACATAGCAAAAGGGGACGTGAGGGGTGCATGAAATGGTAAGATGAGGGATGATGGGCCTGTAATGAAATATGTACATGGTATTATAAAACAGTAAAACAATGAAACGTAAAAAACACACAATAAATATTTATAAAAGGAGAATGTTGACGAGGAGAAAGCCTAAGTCGCTGGAGATCGTTCAGTAAGGAGCAGAAATTAACAATAGTGTTAATAGTGCGTTTCGTTCCACCACAGGCTGACTACAAGAAGGTAGTCAGAAGCACCATTCTTACAAGTACATGAAATCGTGTCTCCCACGAACTGTCGATCCGACCACCCTTACATTAACCTGTATGTCACACCAAGTTACCCAAAGAAACAACTAACAACAGCAACGACCCTTAAATGACACGTCAATAAACACAGGATAATTACAAAACTTCACAAGCCACTACACTTCACATGACGTGCAGTGACATACAAACTCAGCAAATAAACATAGATCAGTTCAGTAAAATTAAAACAAGCAAATCCCAAATGAAGATAAAACAAAACGATTTCATGAGCTGGTAGAATAAAACTTCTCTCGAACGAAAGCACAAGGTTCAGTTACCCTGCGGAATGCCAAATAAGCGTCAATTGCAGTCTCGGGCACGTACAACGAACACACATTCCATCATCTCGGAAGAGTAACCAATATACCTGATTTAATAACGTAATGAGATCACGCGTTGCTTGCTGACTGAAGGCCACAACAAAACAGAACAACACTAAACATGACCCTCGACCTTCAGTCAAAATCCCACTTAAACAAACGACATACACCCACCCTTAAAAATAAGTCTAGAACCGTGATTGTAAATGAAACATATTTCTGAAACATACATAGATAATGCTTGCCCAGTCTCCAAGGATAAAAATAAAACCTAATCGGCCATCCTTGGAGTGCACAAATGACAAGCATGATAAAAACAACCCCTTGAAACATAAAATAAACTGGTGTGTGTTCCAACAAAAAGATATTACATCCAAAGCAATGAACAACACACCCTCCTACGTCTAGGCACAATTAATATCGCGAACTAACCTAAAGAATACCAGTCCCTAAAGGTCCCTGAAAGATCCCATACTCTTGCAAGGGGTTAGGAACTGGTAAGAAACATCTCTCATAAATACAATCGCGTTTCACAACATAAAACAAACGCAAGTAACACGCACTGAAATAAAACTCGACTAGATACGGAAAAGAAACAACAACAAGCACCCATTTAAATTAATGAACCCATAATCAAGCAATTTGATTCTCCACTACGTGCGTATATAAATAAACTGGGGACAAAATAAACACCAAATAACTTCATAGAAAAACACGAACGGTTTCCAGTTTAACCCTACCTTAGCAGATTAAATTACGGAACTTTTAACACTGAAAGTTGGGGAGTATATATATATCGTGATCAGTTTTCTTCAAAACATGACACATTAAAACAGAATAGTTACAAGGACCATTTCCACTTAGCTGATACTCCGAGACGTTCTGGAAGTTCACTGATAATAATTTTATTTTATGACAACTCCACATTTACGGAATTCTTCACTATGGGACAAAGCCGGAAACGCGTAGTGTCTCCCCAACATTTATATCTTCTTAAAGCATATTATAAAGGGCATCTCGGAACATTAGAATAGATTTGCTGGTAGTGGCAGTATAACGGCAAACGATCATCAAATTCTCCTCGCGATAACCATCCAGGCGCGATAACAATCGCCGAAGGCGTGTTTCTTAGACAAGGATTAGTTCTCCAACGCGGGCGCATTCCTTTTTCAGACGTGCGGAAATTACGATCTCTTAGATGTATTATTAGAGACCGCTAGATGGAAATAACGTCGAGTGGATCTTAAAATTGTACCGGCTCATTAGTGATACCAATTTGATTTCGTCATTATTCTAGATAGGTCTAAATATATTGGCATGAATCTTATATTTTAAGAAAAGTAGGCTCTTTAGTTTGTCACGGAACTACTTGTTAAAATTTGTTAAAATAAGTTTTACATACAAAAAGTGACAGTCAGTCTGAAAGACTAGACTTCGTATCATTTTAAATGCTACAAATGCTGAAAAGTGCTAGAAAGGCTGGAGACTTCTCGCTTCGCTGGAAACCAAAGACTCTTGACATGTTAGAAAATGGTCTGCATAATACTTATCTTGCTTATCTTGTTTCAAATTACTCGCGAACGGCAAGTGCAAACCAAGGGCAAAGCAAGGTCAAGCGCGCGGGATGCTGTCACGCTCACCAGAGCGCGCGGGGACGTGCCCCTTCCATCCAGTCTAAAAACACTTATAGTGGGCGATGTATTGAAGATAGAGATATGCTCTCCCGGACTTTTTTGTAGAACTTTTCATGCTGACCAATTCTTACGCTCATAGTATATTGATATTTTTAACGGTTTGACCAGCGTAAGCTTAAGAAGCGCGCGGACGCCAAGTTTGTTTTCGACTTTTTCACTGAAATCGTTACTGCTTGGCTTCCTTTGATCATACATAAATTATTTTCTACAGAATCTTTCCTCGAGATATCCTTTACAGAAAGGTGAAAACCGCATCAAAATCCATCCAGTGGTTCTCGAGATTACCCGTGACATCCTAGAATCGGGGATTTTTGTCTTATACTAACGAAGTAGAGATTGTTGGGGGGTACACATGCACCAAGCGGTACTATGACGTCACACACCTCTGTGCATCTGGGTACATTTCGTCCCGTCATCGTAACGTAACGCCAGACCCCAGCGTAACGACGAAGTCAATAAGATCATTTACAATGATAAACTACGATGTTGCAATGATAACTGTCTTACCAGGTTAGCATCTGAGGTTCAGACTGGCGACTGAACACCTGCACGCTTATTGCAAGGTCAAGTATATACTATGCGCGCGCTTTCAATACTACAGCAGGGGGCCGTGGCACGCCACAAACTCGGCCAAGGCCACCACAGCAGCGGATAACAAAACTGCCACTTGCCGTTCTTACTTTATATTAAAGACCCTGTATTTCCCACTGATACGTATATTCTGGAAGCACTGGCGTGCCATAACCTATAATCTGTTCACACTGTTGCGTGTCATCGCCGACTGGGTACCCCAGTATTATTGGAGGAAACACAACGTACGGTTTCAACATGCATTACAGTGGTAGGTACATGTAAATAAAATCACAACACAACAGTTAAAGAAATGGTGATCGAAATGAACGGTTTTGTTCCTAGAATTCATCCGTGTGTGACACCCGTGTTGTAAGAAGGCTCATTATACTGTTGGTCGCGTGTCCAGACGTTATTGATCCTCCTTGGACACGAAACGCTTCTTAAGGTGTCGCCAGTTCAACCAAAGGCACGAGCGTCTTTAATGACGTCACCATGGAGCAGCATGGTAGCCACTTTCTACTTAAGGAACACTCAAAGAAAGATTACACTAGATAAACAAATTTTAACTTTTTGTGTTTGTTTGTCATCTCTTGATGAATGCAGTTCATTTGCATTTGTCTGTTGGCACAGGCTAGAGTAAAATGTGGCTTTTCACCGATAGTTCAGTCGCATTCATGGCTGTGATTATATGGAAGCTACTGAGGTATGGGTGGTGCTTAGTAATGACACTCAGGGCACAGTCAGTGCCTGTGGATGCTGTGAAAGGTTCTACTCATAGGGTTAGTACTCCTGTTCTGACTCAGTGAGGAAAGCAAAGGCAAACTACCTCACTCCTCATCTTACCTTGTACGCCTCAATATAACGCTGCCTTGGGTTTTTGTGGGTATCTACCCACATAATCTAACGGCAGTGCTTTTTGAGGATCCAACCAGCCTTCGGGCTGACTACCTAACAGACAGTATTTTACAAAGGCCAAAAGAGTTGATTTATATTGATTTGAGTGTGCTGAAGTTGAAAATGGCAATTAACCCACGAGGACTGGCGCATTGGGTATTTTTAATCCGAAGCTTAAATAAACCCTCCCTGTATTATTCTGCTAAGGTCTCATTCCAGTTTTGTACCGAAAATAAGGTCCCATTAACACCAACCTGCACATATGGGGTACCTACAGGTTCAGCATCACCCAATGCGTAAGCGAAACGCACTCACTTACTCTTTAAATGCCTCACAATTAAATAAATACCTTAAAACATGTATATTTGCAATGAAATAATGAAAGAATGCAACACGGTAACCATGGTAACAGAATCTCACAGGTCCATCTTATTTCTGTAAGACGCAATGCAATTCCAATTATTACATTACTGTGGAAGTTTCCAGACGGTTATCACTGAACCAAATTAAGCTGTAAAATTCATCAATACATACAGTATAATGCGCGTAAGGAGGTCAAGGGGCACTCTAGATTTTTCACGCAATTTTCACGTGTGAGTGTGGTACGAAAGGTCTTTTTCACCCGACTATAAAGGGTCTCCGAAAACCACATGTAAAGGCCCTTAAATTAACAGTGTCAGAGATATTACCAGAAAAGTAACTTCGCTCTGATATACCTATGAAGGAATGACAAACCCCTAACCACTGCACCTGTAGCTGAATTGATAAAGCCTGATTATTCATACCAAGGATAAATCAGTCATAGCATTCATGATTGAGGTTTTGCTCTTTGCAACTAGAATATTCGCGGGCGAAGCCGCAACGGGTAATGCTAGTGCTGCAGCCTATATTTTCGTTTTGGTCGGCCCTTTTTTCCTGTCGCTCACTGTACCTTCCTTCCTAGCCTTGAACTTCAACCTGCAAAAGAAACATGTCCATAACTTTTGGAACACTCAAGTTATTTCTATATTGTTTACGGTCGGGTCAAATATATCGATGGCGCCAGTCTTCGCGTGACAATTTTCCTTAGTCGGAATAATCTGGAAAAAAAATAAGGGAGAAAATCCAAATATAAGGTGCGTTCAAAAAGTAACGAGCCGGAGGCTGTAATGCGCAAACCGGTGACGACATCGGCTAATCGTGGCGTGTGTAACGAGGTCTGGTTCCGACCAGAGCGTGGAAGGTCACAGCCCGTCGTTAGAGGGCACGCATGCAAGTCACGTGACGATACAAAGCGAGGAGCAGCATGCATCAATCGTCCAACCAAGACCAAGACAGTAGGCCATTCGACATGCTTCCTGGTGTGGTTGAAGACTGTAGGGCACACTTTCCGCAAGTTCAGTCGTTCCTTCATGATGGTGTGCACACTCCCGACGCTCAATCCGACCACGGCGGCTATGGCGTTGACTGTCACTCGGTGGTCCTGGGTAATGAGTGCATCAACCAGTTGGACGTTGTCATCGGGCATCATCGGCTAACGACACTCGTCCTTCCCTGAAGCGCTTGTGCCACGTCTTGACCCTTGCAAGGGACATGCAGTGTTCGCCGTACACTTGTCCGTTCCCCTACTCCTTCCGCTGTTAGAAACACCTCTTTGCTCTTCGTTTGAAGCCACCATGTCACTGTTTGCAATGCGACTGTCGGCGTTGGACGATTGATGCATGCTGCTGCTCTCTTTGTATCGTCTAGCGACGGGCTGTGACCTTCCACGCTCTGGTCGGAACCACACCTCGTTACACACGCAACGATTAGCCGATGTCGTCATCGGTTTGCGCATTACAGCCTCCGGCGCGTTACTTTTTGAACGCACCTTATATTTCCATGCAGAACAATCACATAGCTCACGTTCTTGTTGATCCATATTTATGGTATATGGACACCTTCGTCATCAGCTCCTTTGTTATAGAAAATTGCTTTACCGCCAATTATACTGTTACGAATATTATTATCATTTCCCTGCAATGTTAAATTTGATAAATAAACCTCATTTTATGTTGGGAATGTCTGAATACGAAACAGAATGTCAGTGCTCGCAATGGCATACTCAAGAAGCTGATCGGCAGCACCTGGGGAGCCAGCCCGCACATCCTGACGACTTCCGGACTTGCACTGTGTGTGCAAATGTAACCTCTCTAAACTCGAGCGCAGTGCCCCGAAAAACGAGCCGCTCTCCAGGCCTTTCTCCACAGCGGAAGTAGAAATTAGCAATTAAACAACTGAAAATCGGCAAGGCTGCTGGCCCGGACAACATCTATAATGAATTTATTAAGAACATGAGTCTGTGTTGTATATGCTGGCTTACTTCTCTCTTCACTTACATTCTCCAAGAGAACAGACTGCCCAGTCATTTCAAATTATCAAAAGTTATAGCCATTCTCAAACCTGGCAAACCCGAAGATAGCCCCGAAAGTTATCGACCAATAGCACTGCTCATTTGCATATTCAAGCTTCTTGAACGAATCCTCCTAACCAGAATAGCACCTTTCATTGAAGCTGTTACGCCTCCTGAACAAGCTGGATTCAGACATGGACGCAGCTGCACCGATCAAGTTCTTGCTCTAACTACATATATCGAAGAAGGTTTTCAAAGACAACTGAAATCAACAGTTGTTTTCATCGACTTGACTGGAGCATATGACACTGTTTGGCACACGGACTTATCTACAAACTATTGCAAGTTGTACCAAGTCGAGAAATCGTGGATCTAATATCTAGTATGCTTAGTGAAAGACAATTCGAAGTGTTTCTAAGCAGCACTAAAAGTCACAAACGAAAACTAAATAATGGTCTACCACAGGGATCTGTTTAGCCCCATTGCTCTTCAATTTGTACATGCATGATTTACCAGTCACAACATCAACCAAGTTCATACATGCTGATGACATCGCTCTTGTAGTACAGAGTAATAACTTTGAAGATGGTGAACAAATCCTTACAGAGGATCTCAAGAAGATGTCAACTTTCTATAAGACCTGGAGATTGATCCCCAACACTTCAAAAACTGAAGTCTCTTGTTTCCATCTATCGAATCGTGCTGCAAACTACCATCTAAGAGTTTTGTTCAACGAACAAAATCTAAGGTACAATCCTTTTCCGAAATATCTTGGAGTCACTTTAGATAGATCCCTGTGCTACAAAGAACACATCACTAAGCTTTCCCACAAAGTCGCCGCAAGAAACATCATATTGCATAAGCTCAGTGGTACATCCTGGGGAGCCTCTGCTGACTGCCATCAGTCTTGTCTACTCGGCCGCTGAGTACTGTGCACCCGTCTGGTTGGAAAGCGTGCATGTGAAGAATGTAGACATAAAATTGAATGATACGTTGCGTTGCATTGCTGGTTCCATCAAATCAACTCCATGTCACTGGTTACCCATGCTGAGTCACACCCCTCCACCTCACTTAAGGAGGAAGCAAGCTCTACTAAGGGAAGCTAAGAAAATCTTTGCATCACCCTCTTTGCCATTGCACCAAGAATTCTGCCATCCATCACAGCAACGACTGCAATCTAGAAGACCAGTAAGTGTCACTGCGGGGCAACTCATTACTGCTGGATTTGATCTAAATGAAATCTAGAAGCATGAGTGGTTAACTAAAACATTGGGAACAAGTGCCCACCATCTTGATCCCACGAAGAAACCAAACGGCTTTGACTTACCGAGGAACTTCTGGTGCCGCATCAACAGGCTGAGGACTGGGCATGGTTGTTGCAATAATTTCAGGTACAAGTGGGCCTGGATCAGCTCACCAATGTGTGAGTGTAACCTGGAAGGACAGACGATGGAACATCTGGTCCAACGCTGTCCTCTTTATTCGTACCCTGGCATTCCTGACGATTTGTTCGCTCTCACACCCGATTTAACCGATTGGTTGAGAAGGATGGACTTTAAAGTTTGAATATTACCTTGTTATGTATAATTGTATAAATTACCATACGATTAAATAATACTGTGTGTGTCAGCCGCTGAATATGCCGCTCCTGTGTGGAAGTCTTCAGCACATGCTAAGCAGGTTGATACTGCGGTCAACGACACTGCACGGATAATCTCGGGATGCCTATAACCAACACCAGTGCACAAACTATACCCTATTTTTGGAATAGCCCCACCAAACATACGGAGGGCCACTGCTTCGGACGCCGAGAGATCAAAGCAGGAGAATGACCATCGACATCCATTATATGATCACCAGGCAGCAAGGTCTCGCCTCAGATCCCGCAAGAGTTTCCTTGCTAGGACTCTGCCGGTGGAGAGAACACCAGAGACAATTCGACTTAACAGATGGAGGAGCTCACTGTCCACAAACATGTCACCAAAGGAAGAACTGGCTCCTGGCGCCGACCTACCTTATCCTGTGTGGAGGTCCCTCAACCGCTTAAGAGTGGGTGCCCCTCGATGCAAGACCAACCTGAAAAAATGGGGGAACCTTCCAGCAGACGCAGGCACCTCTTGTGAATGCGGAGCTGAACAAGACCCAAGCCACCTACTTATCTGCCCCCTCCTGGACAACCCATGCACAATGGAAGATGTTTTTAGAGGAAGTAACAAGGCCATCGCAGCTGCAGTGTTTTGGAAATGTTCACCGGACAAGGAAATGAATGAATGAATGAATGAATGAATATTGGGAATACAGGATGTCTAAAAATAATGTACTAACACTTTTAATGACTATAAAATGATTATTTATGAACATAGAGACAAGTTTAAGGGCTTCAATTATAGAGGAGACATGTAATTAAAGACTCATGTTCGCTAATGTTCAAATTGATGACCATCAGTGTCCAGACAAAGCTGATAACGCGAAGTAATGGATTCGCAAACGTTACGACAAAGTTAATTTGGAATTTCGTGACATTGTCTGTCAATTTCCAATTTCGTGTTGGAATGTTGGATTTCCAGCGCAGACGCTGGACACTATCTTTTGAGATGTGTGTCTATTGAGCCGTTTGTCGTAGTGATTTCGGTGGGGAACGAGTGAGGGCTTCCTGCACCTGTTCTTCATTTCAACGACTGCTGGATGTCCGTGGTCGTCCAGAACGTTTCTTGTTGACGTTGTGAACGTTTCCATCTGATTCAAATTTATCTCTGATGCGAGCAATGGTCCGGTGCGTTGGTGGCGGTTTGTCGAACTCCTGGACACTGACGGTGATCAATTTGAACATTAGCGAACATGAGTCTTTAATTACACGTCTCTTCTATAATTTAAGCCCTTAAACTTGTCTCTATGTTCATAAATAATCATTTTATAGCCATTCAAAGAGTTAGTAAATTTTTGAGACACCGTGTAGTTTATAGGAAGATACCAGGTATAAAATTACTTCATTAAAATCCGTACGACTACGACTAAAAGGGAGTGACACACTATGGGTCATAATGACCCGGTGCGAGTCCTCGTGTTATATTTTTTCACGCCAGTTCTCAAGGGTTAAAATTCAAGATTAGCTCAGGTTTGGAAGTTTTTGAAACTTTTATGTTCTTCACATACATTTCTCGTATCGTTACACCAGCTTGCCAATACCCTCTCCCGCCACTGAGGTGGGTTCGTCTGGACAGTGTCCTGAAGTGTTTCCTTTTTGGCGAGGCGTTGCGGCCTAACCATACCTTCAATTCTCGAAAAAGGTGAAAATCATTCACGACCACACAGTACCAAAGTTACGATAGACTTTTACAAATAATTCAAGTGTGAAGTTTTGGATCATCTGCCGTTTAGTCCAAACCAGCACTGAGTGATTTTCACCTGTTTCGAGAATTGAAAGTATGGTTGGGCTGCAACGTCTCGTCAAAAAGGAAAAACTTCAGGAGACACTCCAGACGTATCCACCTCAGTGGCGGCCGAGGGCATTGGCAAGCTGGTGTAACGATACGACAAATGTTTCAATCGTTTTGGCGATTATGTTGAGACATACTAATAAAACAAGCAAACATTTAGTAGTAAAATCAGTTCGGAACGTCAATCTGTTATCTTTATAAAGTCCATCGGAACTTGATAAAAAAAACAGCCCACGTATGTACTATGCGCGCGCTTTCATTAGTACAGCAGGGAACCATGGCGCGCCACAAGCTCGGCCGCTCTTATTTTATATGAAAGACCCTGTAGTTTATTATAATGGGACAAACATTGTTGGGGTTATCGGCACATCTGTGGGCATTATAACAGCAGTTTAGTTGATGATGATGATGATGATAATTGTTGTTTTAAGGGGCGTAACATCTGGGTTATCGGCCCCTTATGGTCTGGGTGATGTGAAAATTTAAATGAAACTAACTTCAAACTAGAAGAGGAAATGGAAAACAATAATAAGAATAAGGGACACAAAAGACAGGAAATGCCCTCAACCCTCGAAGAATGAGAATTAAGGTACTTGAAGAAAGAAGAGCTAGGAAAGGTAAAGAGGAGGGGGATCGCCCCACAGGCAATGGAAGAAGGAGAACAACCGGACCTAGCTCAGGAAGCCCTAGGGGTTGCCAACTCCCGAACTCACCAGACGTTAGCCCTTGAGGGTGTAGCACAAGTGGTGGGGGCTACACACACACCCTGCCTCATTTAGGGCCTTGAGCAGAAGGCAGGATCGCGGCTCTATTGCAGGTGGTAGGCAACCCACTTGCCTGTTGTGTATTCAAGTACAACAGGAGCTCCCCTAAGTACGAGGGCTATTCCAAAACTAAGGTCCGGTTAAAAAAACATCCAAAATTAAAATTGTTTCCAAAACAATTGTTTTATTGACATTCCTAACGTCTTTCTCTATTTTTCTACATAATTTCCATACTAATTTACACATTTGTCACATCGTTCCACAAGTCTTTGAATGCCTAAGTCGTAGAACTCGGCCGCCTGCGAAGCTAACCAGTCTTTAACAGCTTCTTTCACTTCATCATCTGTGTCGAAGCGCTTGCCGCCAAGAAACTCCTTTAGGTAGCGGAACAGGTGGAAATCACTTGGCGCCACGTCTGGACTGTACGGTGGATGGTCCATCTGTTCCCATCCAAATTTCTTGATTAGAGTTTGCGTGTCATCCGCAGTGTGGGGTCTGGCATTGTCATGCAACAACACTCCAGACGACAAAAGACCACGTCGCTTATTCTGGATTGCACGTCGAAGTTTAGTCAGGGCGGCTTTATTGATCGCTGTCCCTGAAATAGAGAATCGTCTATCTTCACGAATTTTGTCGTCAACCGCATGAACCAACTCGTCTGAAATCACTGATGGTCTGCCAGAGCGGGGTTCATCGTGCACATTTTCCCGTCCTTCATTAAAGGCTCGCACCCACTTGCGCACTTTACTGTCACTCATTCAGTAATTTGCCGATGAATTTCTGCCGCAGAAATGTTTCTTGCAGACAGAAACCGTATCACTGCCCTTACTTCACAATCGGCGGGCTGATTAATTGTCTTAACCATTGTGAACTGACGCTATCAACAGTAACAACGCTACTGGCGGCTTTTGCCGCGCAAGGCATGCCGGGAGTCGGCGCGCATGTGTGTTTTGTCCATGGCGCCACTTTCAAATATTTACGGCGAATCGGACCTTACTTTTGGAATTACCCTCGTATTTAGGAGTGATATTGAACAGGGCATTAACTTTCAGACCGCATATTGCAAAAGCAGCGGCATTGGAACAATCGTTTTGGCAGTTCCAAGGAAGCATCAGACAACCTTGTCCTTGCTGTTGTTTTGTTAATATTCATAATTGAAAACATTTGTTCACAAACAAACGACGAACGTTGTTCCGAACATAGCGACAAATGTCAGGGCAAGGGCATGAATCCTCTTGTTCCTCAACGTCTTTATAAAATCAGCATTGTAATGATAATAGCGGTCTGTCAAAATTGAATCGCACTGTAGTTTTATCAGCTCAACTTGATGGGGCATCCATCCTCTGGGCGCACTGAAAAAGACGACATAAAAACTTTGAGTTCCGGTTTTATTTGTTTTATTTCTTCAAACCTATCTTCAAATTCTTTATGCAATTACTGTAACGCTTTCGTGTACCCACTGGTGTGTTCATAACTACTTACATTCAAGGATTTTAGAGAAGGAAAATTCTCCTTATTTCCTTCTTGAAGCTGACTTTTAAAAGAAAAAGCTGCAATACGGCCACACATAGTACTGATTAATTTATTTTTGCCTTGCAACGAGATATTTAAATCATTTAACTACCCAGTGATGTCTTTCATGAAGGCGAGGTCACCGATCTATTAGTTAGTTATTGTTGTTTTAAGGGGCGGAACTACGAGGTCATCTGCCCCTCTTAACACAGATTAAAGAATACAAATTTTGGAATTGAATTTAAAATTTTGAGGTGGACACCTAAATTTAAAAAGACCAAAAATTAATAAAACAAAATCAAAAAATTAAATAAAAATAAAAATTATAAAAATAAACAAAAATTACGGGAAAACTTTAAAAAAGAACAAGTCGTTGAGTCAATGTTCACTGGAGAATTTAGATTGCTGGCCCTAACCCACTCTCACTTATAAAGCGGATAACGCGATCAGCAGCCACCGCGTCATCGGCTAATATAAGTTTGAGTGTCATCTGCAAACCAAGGTTTCTTCGTAAGTCAGCAAGATCCACACACTCGGTGAAAATGTGGGCCACGGTGAAAACGGCTCTACAGGTACAAAGTTGGGGGGGTCTTCCCTTCTCATTAGGTACGAGTGGGTAGATCAGCGATCTATTGCTCATCATCCAAGTCTGACTGTGGAGGAAGCGGGCTGCTCGATGCGCAAGCTCTAAGTGTTCGTGTTGGCGTGGCCTGGAATAGACAGATAACACGCCAGGCTGTTGACAGGTCCTTCTCTTCCCGTCTCCCACGTCACCTCACCCCACAAGTTCACAAAGCTTGGACCCGAGGAGAATTTGGGAAGTACTCATGGCAGCACGCGACAGAGTGATGACGTGACGAGATGTCCTGTCCTCGTTGATAGGAACAAGTCGCTCAGTGATTTATTAGACGATCCCAGGCCAATGGCATAACACGGAACAGAGCGCCAACTACAGGGAAACAATATACTGTACAGTACTCAGTCTCAGTCGACAGTGCTGCCAACGTACATGACGATGATAATTGTTGTTTAAGGGGCCTAACATCTAAGTTATCGGCCCCTAATGCTCTGGAAGTCATTTGTAAAAGCCTTTGTCTGGAGCGTGGCGCTTTATAGAAGTGAAACTTGGACTATTGGTGCAGCAGAAAAGAGGAGAATTGAAGCGTTTGAAATGTGGTGTTACAGGAGAATGATGAAGATCAGATGGGTAGTGTGCCCTTTCAGCAAGAAATATGCAAATCACAGTATGCCAGCATTGCTCAATTCGGGATTTTCGGGGTTGCAGTATGTTCTCCCACTCTGTGAATTACACATTTTGGATTAAATAGAGGATACGCTTGCAAAAATAACAACAAAATCAACTCCTATTTTAACACATTTAATTAACCAAAATTATGGCGCTACAAACAATGAAACAAATAAACTACTGACCAAAATCTTTCTACTCGTTCAAAGTGAACAAGGAATAATCTAAGAATTAAACAAATATTATATTAAAACACAATGGTTTCCTTTAAACCAACAACTCATAATTATTTTCACTTCCATAAAGTATCTATCTTAAAGTTCCATATAACCACGAGCTCCTTTGGCTCGATACTTTCCAATAATAACGGTGCCATTCTTGTGTACACCTCAATAACTATTTTTATATTCCTTATCATCAAAACAAATATATAATTACATTTAAAGTACATGTTAATTCTCTACTTAAATATTTGGGCATTTCACATGTTCTCAGCATTTCCATCTCTCTCAAGTTTTACAAATTCACTATAGTGATCGGGAAAATACTTGTGTACTCCAGAGTTATAAAGATTACTTGACAAAGTCAAAAACTATGATTACTCCCAGAATCTAGTTATCTTCATTGAACTCATGGAATCCTACGTCAATACAACATTACAATAGGGATTTTTATTTATTTATTTGTCTTATAAGACCATTATCACATAATAAAACTACGATCTGAACTGGCAAGCGATAATTTCATCTACATGGACCTCGGTTCAAAGCCCGGGTCATTAACAACTTTTAAACACTCACGGTGTATTTATAACTTCTTACAGACGGCCTTCACCGACCCTCCTCCTACTAGGGTCTGACCGTACACTTGAGCGAGATTTATGACTGTGAGTGTACCTTCTCGTCTAGTCTGCGTGTGGGAGCTATATTCAATGCTTTTAAAACAAATCTCTCTTTCTTTTCAGTTCTCTGGGGAGACCTGGCATTTTACTACTCTTATTTACTTTCAACAACATTATTAGGTTCATAAACCACTTTCGTAACCTTGGCATTTATTAATTATGAAGGGTCATCATTGATTGGGAAGAGTAATACACATTCTACGACATACTTAGGGGCTTCAAAAACAAGACGATTCTAGGTTCGAATCTCTTAACATGCCTCGGGAACCATTCCCACATTGGAGGACTTATACAAAATGCAATTTAGGGTCGGCCGTGGCCTACATGACCTACGCTCATAATACCATACATTTGCTCCCTATTACAAATATAATAACACACACATGGCCTCGTGATCTACGTCACTATTGGAGGACTTACAACATAGCTCAATTTACCGCAATCAACTACCCCTCATAAGTAATTTACCAAGTACATTTATATTCTACGCATTCCTAGCGTGACATTTTATTTTAATTGCGCTCCATTGCGCTATACATTATTTTAAGCCTAGCGTCTTCCAAAGAACTGATAAATTCCAGATTAACAATTGACACATATCTCAATTTTATATTAATCTTTTCCCTTGACAATAATCGCTCTATTTTAAGAACATGCATTAACATCATGTCTTATACTTTTATTAAGGCTCCAACGCTCTCATTTTCATATCATTCAATTTGATCTTTATTTATATTTCCATTATTATTAGTATTATTATTAGTACGCTTGCTTTTATAACAGTCGTCAAATACACTGACATTTTATTCCATACATTTCCTCTACAGGATTTATTCTTTCACATAATTATTTATAATTTCTCAAATTTTATTTGTTCAGATCGCGTTCTTATTCTGTTATTAGTTATTTAGAAACATCCCTTTTCCTCAAAACTCCGGTGGATTTGTACACAAACACTTCCCCGATACCAAAACATAATGAAAATTTTTACTCACATGTTTTAGGTCGTTCCCTGACCTTCCTTCTCGTGCGATGTGTCATTTTGCCCACTCTTTTAAATTACTCCATCTTGTACAAATTCATTGCATGTACAGACATATCTTGACACATATTTAACACGTATACATTTAACACTGATAACATTTTTTTTAAATACACTGGTGTATCCGTTTAGAACACACAATAAAACACTGAAAATATACTACTTTAACACAAAATCTTGATATATTTACACTTCACAAATTCTGATCACTAGGCTGCTATTAAGCCTATCACACGTGACCTCTTGACCTCCCGTCTCCAATGGTGAAATTTTGTAATGTCAGCTTCCTATCCTCTCCGAATATGAAAGTCTCGAACCATCTACTTCCTCCCTGGAATAATTCTCCTTCAAATCCCGTTCCTGACGATCTGCTATTTCTCTGACTCGAACGGCTCCCTTTTAGATCCTATTGATCGATCTTAGCGAAAGTCTGTTCTGTTCACGGTCCCCTCGATAATCTATCGGTGACCTATGGATTTTTAGCAACTAATACTTCTCGTAACTTAGTGCCTTTTAATAGTTCATCTGCTTCCTTGAATCAATGTCTATAGTTTCCTTCTCTTCTTCGCTTATTCGGTTCTCGAACTTCTAATCTTCTAGAATACTTTGCGAACCTTATTCTGTCTGTCCCTGCTCGGGTTCTTTAAATTTGATAAAATGTTTATCTCGCTGTTACGGTACTTCCGTACGTTATGATACTTTTGGTCATTTAATTTTAAGACCTATCGCCCTGAGTGCTAAGTTAGCAGCCTGCTTTGACAGTATTTTATGAACTTTTCACTGTAAACTTTATACTGTCGGAACTAAATCCTGTAACTAGGATTTTCCTAATTCTCAACACGGCGATACTGTAATATTACTTCCTTGCAACTCCTTACGGATGCACGTAAGTTATTGATACCGCGACGCCCTTGGCTGTCGGATACTGTCTATGCGATGTGATACAGCATCTCCCCTCAAGGAGTACTGGTAAACTGCCTTCAATGTGTTACAGCGTGACGCCCCCTCACGGACTGTCGGAATACTGCATTCGGTGCTTATACTTGTTGCACAGTATGACCTACCCTGAGGTTCGTACGTCTGAAGACTGCGTAATGATGATGCTCCAGCGTCACGCCCCCTGGACGGACTAGTAACTGCATTCGGTGTGTGATGTAGCACAGTGACGCGCCCTCGGGCCGTTTGATAACTGCATTCACTGTCTGATGTAGCCTGACGCCCCCCTCGGGCTATCGGAAACTGCATGTTTGGCTTGGTGAGGCCAGGAGTTTTATACTCTTTAGTCAAAAAAAAATCCTAGTCCTTTTCGTGACCAACTTTTGAACTAATTGTCGCACAATTATAAAAATTATATCTCCAGAAAGCTCATCTTCCAAACGTCAAATGATCTCACTGCGCATAAGAATCGATCGTGCATTTCTGAGATATTAATTAATTTTTACTCTTCAGCTGCGTGGGTGGTGCTGTTCATTTTTAAATTCCCCACTCCTCGGGTATCAGTGAATCCCCGATGACGTATGCTGCGTTTGCATTTCTTTCCTGTGCAATTATTAAAAGGTTTTTCTTTACACAAAAATCTCTAATCCGAAATGATTCACAGTACTGTATTTATTTACTTACTTTTATTCCTGCAAGTGGGTTAAATTTAATTATTCTTCTTCTGGCTCAGCGGCGCTGTTGCCGTTTTACTGCAAGGTAAGCTTGATTTCCGAGTCGTGCTTCTCTGTCTTACAGCCAAAACTTTCCACTCATTCTATTAATACTCATGACCGGCTCCTTATCGATGAGTCATAGGCATGATCTCATTTCCTGAACACCTGGGTCCAGCTTCTTGCGCAACGTTATGCTAGCATCCTTGCTTGAAATCTTTCTCCGTTCCATTAGAGACTGTATGTTTCTTTCGTTCCTTTCACAAAATACATGGATTCGACCCCTTTTGAGCCAATGGTACATGGGTTCATCTCACCCCTCCTTAGGTAAATAAATTTTCGAAAATTTTTGAGGAAATTTATTTCAATTATTCATAAAAAATCTTATTTTTCTTTACTCGTCGAAGCCATCATAACTTAATCCGTACCTTTTGTTCTTTATTCCTTTAAAATTCTCTTCCTCTCTGGCTTGTCTTTGGATCTTTTTAAAGGTCCCATTCATTCATCTCCCCTAGCGGTCGTCTTCACTCAGGGTCATAAATTTCTTGTCACGTTCGGTTGTTTACGATTCTCCCCTAGTCTGGTGTATACTCTCCAAACTTGAGTCAAACAGTTTGTTTCTTTTCTCTTTTCATAAGACGGACATCCTGCCGGTCTGTTTCTCTTTTTCTCATTATGTATTGTCAACCTAATGACCTATTGTTAATACCTTACGGGTGCAAATGGCTTTACCCGTTACTTCGTCATTATTGTTTTCAGACTCTAAGTCTGTAAAATTTCATTTGGTTTTTAAGAGCTCGGTCTATCCTCACCTGACTCCTCCTGGTTTTCTTCCACCTTCCTCATCTCTTCTCGAGATGGTATTTCGAACAAAATTATTTTATTCCTCTTATTCTTTAACGGTTGCATGCGGCTTAACCCGTTAGCTATGATGGAATAATCCTTTTCCTTCATCTCGCATCGAGATGGCATTTTCAAAGAATCTTTTTTTTTCTGCTCTTCCAATTCCATAGATCCTTCAGATCTCCCTCCTGTCTCCTCCTTTTATCATTCCTTTTCTTTTTACGAAGCTTCCAACTGTAGAACGCCTGTGCATCCTCTTTCTCCAAAGCATTGTACATCGTATCTCCTCCTCTCTTAATTTCCATGGGGTATCTATTTTCTTGTAAGCCGACTACCAATTGCGGTTTTCTTCCTCTTTCCGGATTTTCTTCAAAGACATCTCCTCTCCTTTTTTCATTATTTCCAACAATCTCATCTTTTCCTTTGAGGTTTTCTTGGCTCTCGTTGGCATCGGTTTCCATTTCTCTTTTCTTTCTTTGGCAATCCTGGCATTTTATCATTAATTCAAGGATCTGTGCCTTCAATTTTTCTTCTTCCTCTTCTAATGCCCTTTTATCTTACTTATCCTGAATTTCTTCTAAGTTCTCCTTTTCAATTTCTATGAAATCTTGAACCTCTGTTTCCATTTGTATTTCGATGATAGTTTATTTTATTGTTTCATTCAATTTCTCCATTTCTTCAGGATTTTTTATTTCCATCTCTCCAACTATCGTTTATTTTGTTATCTCCTGTTCTGGGATTATTTCTTGCTCTTCCAGCTCCACCTTTTCATCAAAATGTTTTTCTTCACTTTGCAGCTCATTTTCATTTCGGCTGTCCTCCTGGTCTGGAATTCTCCTTTCATCTTGAGTCTCCATTTGTTCTTCAGGAAGGATCTCAAAGTGTTCC
Organism: Meconema thalassinum; assembly: GCA_946902985.2. Lineage (NCBI taxonomy): Eukaryota > Metazoa > Arthropoda > Insecta > Orthoptera > Tettigoniidae > Meconema > Meconema thalassinum. The sequence goes on along the minus strand of OX336401.1, from coordinate 162,284,224 downwards.
TCAGTTTCCACTGGAGTCATTACGATTTCTACTTCTTGTTCTTCTTCTCTAATATCAATTTCGGGCTCTTCCGGCACCGTTACTTCTTTTTCTTCTTCGATTTCTACTTGCTTTTCAACCTGGGCAGCGGCTTCATCTGACTGATGATTCTGTGCTCCGATATATTCATCATATCTCTTCTGAGCAGCCTCTAATATTTCTTGATATTCCTGAATCTTGACTTTTCTTACTTCAGCCAAACCCAGAATAGTTATTATACCATTTTCCTCATACATGCTCATTCTGAAACAGTGCATCTTTTCCCGTTCTTTTGTTATCCACTCTTTCTGTTCCTGAACGTAATTTCTTCGGTCGTGCTCTTTGTAAGGGATCTTCCACCATATATCATTCCATTCATTTCCCAATTTTTCTAATTGCTCCCATATATCACTTACTTCCTCAGTAAACCTTTTTATCTGTTCCCACGGGGCTAATTCTATTTTCCCTTCTTCCACCATACGTTTTGCAAATTTCTTCTTTGTTTCTCTTAATGACTTTCTGACCCCAGGAATTTCTTTGTACAATTCTTCTAATTCCTGTTTAGGTATCGTAAAGTTATTTTTACCTGCCCTATCACGGAGTTCCAATATCTTCTTTATTTCCTCAGAAATACTTTCTCTTAGTTCCTTAATTTCCTATTTCGTCTTTGAGTCCACATCTCTAAATCCCCAAAGTTCAATCTTCATCTCATGATACTCATTTCGCATTTCTTTAATTATATCCAAGAATTCTTTTACTTCATCCCAAGTCGCCATTTCTACCTTTTCTTGATCCTGAACGCAAGGACTATCGTTCTTTTCCCCTTTGCTTTCCGAGCCTACTTGAACCTGCATTAATACGTGAGACTTTGAATTATCTTTACCATTATTATTTTCTGTACTAATTACATTCTCCCTTGGAATCGGTTTACATTTTTCTTTTTCCTTTTGAAGCTCTAAAGGCTCACTTGTTACCCTGTTGTCTGCAGACATGTTACCTTCTCTTCGTGTAACTATGTCTCCAGGTGCACGCATGCTTTCTAAAGAAACCTTTACATTTTCTTTGCTTGGGTACTCTTTATCACCTGTAATTTTACATTTATCTTGACTCTCTACCCTTACATTCTCCGAGAGCCTCCGCCTCTCTTCACTTAATAACATCTTTGCCATTTCCTCCATCTCCTTATTGAAATGCTCCCCCAGGCACTCCTTAAAATCCCTTATTGTCAACATCTTATTCCAATATAAGAATACAGTGGGCTACTCATGCCTCATCGCTATTACATGCTTGAGAGATGGCAATCTGAACCATTGTGTCCCAATTTCTTCAAAAATTTTACTTTGGTACGGGTATTTACTACAACGTACCCTTTTGATATCTTTATTCAAACTCAGAAACTTTATGGAAGTATTTAAAAATTCAAAATTTCGAAAAACCATTTTTTTTTTCAAAAAAAAATGAAAATTTTGATTTTTCGAGAAAACTCGGGTTTTCCCTAGGAAAACTCAGCCCTGCGAACTGGGAGCCTTGTTAAATGTTGTTTTAGAATCCCCACGTTGAAGCCACTAAACAAATTAAAACTACTCCGGTTCCAAATGAACACGGAGTCCATCAAATAACACAAATGTTATTTTAAATAGGTGGGTTCCTATGAACAAACAACTCATAATTATTTTCACTTCCATAAAGTATCTATCTTAAAGTTCCATATAACCACGAGCTCCTTTGGCTCGATACTTTCCAATAATAACGGTGCCATTCTTGTGTACACCTCAATAACTATTTTTATATTCCTTATCATCAAAACAAATATATAATTACATTTAAAGTACATGTTAATTCTCTACTTAAATATTTGGGCATTTCACATGTTCTCAGCATTTCCATCTCTCTCAAGTTTTACAAATTCACTATAGTGATCGGGAAAATACTTGTGTACTCCAGAGTTATAAAGATTACTTGACAAAGTCAAAAACTATGATTACTCCCAGAATCTAGTTATCTTCATTGAACTCATGGAATCCTACGTCCATACAACATTACAATAGGGATTTTTATTTATTTATTTGTCTTATAAGACCATTATCACATAATAAAACTACGATCTGAACTGGCAAGCGATAATTTCATCTACATGGACCTCGGTTCAAAGCCCGGATCATTAACAACTTTTAAACACTCACGGTGTATTTATTACTTCTTACAGACGGCCTTCACCGACCCTCCTCCTACTAGGGTCTGACCGTACACTTGAGCGAGATTTATGACTGTGAGGGTAACTTCTCGTCTAGTCTGCGTGTGGGAGCTATATTCAATGCTTTTAAAACAAATCTCTCTTTCTTTTCAGTTCTCTGGGGAGACCTGGCATTTTACTACTCTTATTTACTTTCAACAACATTATTAGGTTCATAAACCACTTTCGTAACCTTGGCATTTATTAATTATGAAGGGTCCTCATTGATTGGGAAGAGTAATACACATTCTACGACATACTTAGGGGCTTCAACAACAAGACGATTCTAGGTTCGAATCTCATAACATGCCTCGGGAACCATTCCCACATTGGAGGACTTATACAAAATGCGATTTAGGGTCGGCCGTGGCCTACATGACCTACGCTCATAATACCATACATTTGCTCCCTATTACAAATATAATAACACACACATGGCCTCGTGATCTACGTCACTATTGGAGGACTTACAACATAGCTCAATTTACCGCAATCAACTACCCCTCATAAGTAATTTACCAAGTCCATTTAAATTCTACGCATTCCTAGCGTGACATTTTATTTTAATTGCGCTCTATTGCGCTATACATTATTTTAAGCCTAGCGTCTTCCAAAGAACTGATAAATTCCAGATTAACAATTGACACATATCTCAATTTTATATTAATCTTTTCCCTTGACAATAATCGCTCTATTTTAAGAACATGCATTAACATCATGTCTTATACTTTTATTAAGGATCCAACGCTCTCATTTTCATATCATTCAATTTGATCTTTATTTATATTTCCATTATTATTAGTATTATTATTAGTACGCTTGCTTTTATAACAGTCGTCAAATACACTGACATTTTATTCCATACATTTCCTCTACAGGATTTATTCTTTCACATAATTATTTATAATTTCTCAAATTTTATTTGTTCAGATCGCGTTCTTATTCTGTTATTAGTTATTTAGAAACATCCCTTTTCCTCAAAACTCCGGTGGATTTGTACACAAACACTTCCCCGACACCAAAACATAATGAAAATCTTTACTCACATGTTTTAGGTCGTTCCCTGACCTTCCTTCTCGTGCGATGTGTCATTTTGCCCACTCTTTTAAATTACTCCATCTTGTACAAATTCATTGCATGTACAGACATATCTTGACACATATTTAACACGTATACATTTAACACTGATAACATTTTTTTTAAATAGACAGGTGTATCCGTTTAGAACACACAATAAAACACTGAAAATATACTACTTTAACACAAAATCTTGATATATTTACACTTCACAAATTCTGATCACTAGGCTGCTATTAAGCCTATCACACGTGACCTCTTGACCTCCCGTCTCCAATGGTGAAATTTTGTAATGTCAGCTTCCTATCCTCTCCGAATATGAAAGTCTCGAACCATCTACTTCCCCCTGGAATAATTCTCCTTCAAATCCCGTTCCTGACGATCTGCTATTTCTCTGACTCGAACGGCTCCCTTTTAGATCCTATTGATCGATCTTAGCGAAAGTCTGTTCTGTTCACGGTCCCCTCGATAATCTATCGGTGACCTATGGATATTTAGCAACTAATACTTCTCGTAACTTAGTGCCTTTTAATAGTTCATCTGCTTCCTTGAAACAATGTCTATAGTTTCCTTCTCTTCTTCGCTTATTCGGTTCTCGAACTTCTAATCTTCTAGAATACTTTGCGAACCTTATTCTGTCTGTCCCTGCTCGGGTTCTTTAAATTTGATAAAATGTTTATCTCGCTGTTACGGTACTTCCGTACGTTATGATACTTTTGGTCATTTAATTTTAAGACCTATCGCCCTGAGTTCTAAGTTAGCAGCCTGCTTTGACAGTATTTTATGAACTTTTCACTGTAAACTTTATACTGTCGGAACTAAATCCTGTAACTAGGATTTTCCTAATTCTCAACACGGCGATACTGTAATATTACTTCCTTGCAACTCCTTACGGATGCACGTAAGTTATTGATACCGCGACGCCCTTGGCTGTCGGATACTGTCTATGCGATGTGATACAGCATCTCCCCTCAAGGAGTACTGGTAAACTGCCTTCGATGTGTTACAGCGTGACGCCCCCTCATGGACTGTCGGAATACTGCATTCGGTGCTTATACTTGTTGCACAGTATGACCTACCCTGAGGTTCGTACGTCTGAAGACTGCGTAATGATGATGCTCCAGCGTCACGCCCCCTGGACGGACTAGTAACTGCATTCGGTGTGTGATGTAGCACAGTGACGCGCCCTCGGGCCGTTTGATAACTGCATTCACTGTCTGATGTAGCCTGACGCCCCCCTCGGGCTATCGGAAACTGCATGTTTGGCTTGGTGAGGCCAGGAGTTTTATACTCTTTAGTCAAAAAAAAATCCTAGTCCTTTTCGTGACCAACTTTTGAACTAATTGTCGCACAATTATAAAAATTATATCTCCAGAAAGCTCATCTTCCAAACGTCAAATGATCTCACTGCGCATAAGAATCGATCGTGCATTTCTGAGATATTAATTAATTTTTACTCTTCAGCTGCGTGGGTGGTGCTGTTCATTTTTAAATTCCCCACTCCTCGGGTATCAGTGAATCCCCGATGACGTATGCTGCGTTTGCATTTCTTTCCTGTGCAATTATTAAAAGGTTTTTCTTTACACAAAAATCTCTAATCCGAAATGATTCACAGTACTGTATTTATTTACTTACTTTTATTCCTGCAAGTGGGTTAAATTTAATTATTCTTCTTCTGGCTCAGCGGCGCTGTTGCCGTTTTACTGCAAGGTAAGCTTGATTTCCGAGTCGTGCCTCTCTGTCTTACAGCCAAAACTTTCCACTCATTCTATTAATACTCATGACCGGCTCCTTATCGATGAGTCATAGGCATGATCTCATTTCCTGAACACCTGGGTCCAGCTTCTTGCGCAACGTTATGCTAGCATCCTTGCTTGAAATCTTTCTCCGTTCCATTAGAGACTGTATGTTTCTTTCGTTCCTTTCACAAATACATGGATTCGACCCCTTTTGAGCCAATGGTACATGGGTTCAATAGATAGGGTTACAAACAAAGAGGTATTGAGACTAGTGGGAGAGGAGAGATGTTTCTGGCGAATGCTAATGAAGAGAAGAGATTGGTTGGTAGGACACATACTAAGACACCCAAGCTTAGTTATGGAAGGAAGGGTTGAGGACAAGAACTGTAGGGGTAGACCAAGGTTAGAATATGTTAAACAGATTGCCTCGACTGTAGGGTGTGGTAGCTATGTAGAGATGAAATGATTATCTCAGGACAGGGAGGCATTGAGAGCTGCATCAAACCAGTCAAAAGACTGAAGACTCAAAAACAACAATGGTCTGGATGATAACGAAAATTATAATGAAATGGAAATGATAACGAAACCAGGGTAGATTCAAAATACTTACAAAATGCAATTTAGATCGAAAATAATTAAAAAATGCAATGTTGATGGAAAATACTCACAAAAGGACATTTGGATGTAGTAAAATTTACAAAATGTAATTTAGATACACGGGGAGCCAATCCACAAAACAGTGTGGGAATCTTAAAGAGAAAAGGAAATATAATGAAAATAACAAGAAGGCTGATCCCTCGAAGAATGAGGGATCAGGAAAGATGAGACAAGGGCCAATGAAGGCGAGAAAGGAAGGGACTCCCTAAGCCTCAGATACCCTAACACGTACCGTCGGGGTCGGAATAAAAATTGTCAGATTTGTTAACTTTTTTGGTGACATTGCAAGCGTTTAGGAATAGCATCGTTTGTGTTTAATTATATCGGTTGCAACGGATACCCTTACCAAGTATGTAAGGTACGGCTTCTTGTGCATTTTATTTCACCTGTTTATTTCGTGGTGGCACCTGTAATTGTGTCAAAGTTGTATTGCGCGTCTTGTGCAATTATACAGTTTAATACTGTATAGCACTGCGTGTAGTTGCAACGTTTGAACGATTTGATTGCAAATTTTGAATTTGCTGACACCACCAAGAGAATTATCACCAACCGCCCCTGCTACATTGCAATAACATACCAGTATCAGAAGCAGTTCGTGCTTAAATTTTTAAGGATCTCTTCTCTACATACAGGTAGTAGGCCTATAAAACCACGGATGTAACGGGTAATCTCGAGAACCACAGGATGGATTTTGATGCGGTTTTCACCATTCTGTAAAGGATATCTCGAGGAGAGTTTCTGTAGAAAAACATTCATTTATGACCAAAGGAAGCCGAGCAGTAACGATTTTAGTGAATCGTGTCGAAGAAAAATCTGTCGTCCGTGCGCCTTTTAAGCTTATGCCACGGTGGGTGAGTGGTTATCGTGTCGGACTACCAACCCCAAGCTTGCAGGTTCACTCCTGGCCGTGGAAAATGATTTTTGAAAGGCGACAAAAATCACGACACGCATGTCATACGATGTTAGCATGTTAAAGAACCCATTTGAATTCAGTAGGCCGTGTTCATAATGGAAAAATTAATCTCGGGATTTTCCATCAACACAAAGTTCCTAATTTCTCTACTAGAATGCGGTATAGCGTCAATGAGCTTAGATATCTAACCTCCTTGACATTCATAGCGCTCCAAGGAGCATTAAATTCGACACGCAAGCTGCCCTCTGGGTGTCAATTAGCAAAGCTTGCACCCGGCCTCCGAGGCCATACGATATTATTATTAATATTATTATTATTATTATTATTATTATTATTATTATTATTATTATTATTATAGTTTATTGTTTGACAACATTATCACGGCAAATACCGGCTACATTTTCTGTTACAGCCTGGTTCGGCCTTAGCAAGGAACCATCTGTACTGAGATAATTACGATTACACCTATCAGAGACTTCACGTCCATGTCGTGCCTGCATTCTTCACGAGTCTCCTTCATTTGTAAGATGAGCTAAATTCCCATCCGGATCATCGAGCTTTGCTGAGTATTCGGCCAGGGCATTGTCACCAAGGAACTTCCTAACAATATGGCATGTTTTTAACAGAACTGCCTTCTGAAATTCAATATAAATCTGCGGGTGCAGAATCTGCGGGTGCAGATTCAATATTGATAGACTACTGTGGAGAGTTTTGGGTATAACACCAATACACGATACAATTATTGGGATGGTAGTCACCGAATCAAGTTTCCACATCTGCTTTATCTCAATTGCCAGCTCTGTGTACTTAGATATTTTAGTAGCAGCTGTTGTTTGGATGTTTTGAGTGTTGGGACATGCGATATCTATCAGTAATGCCTCTTTGTGTACTTTATCGATGACAATGATATCTGGCCGGTTGTTACTGACTGCGACATCTGTCACAACTCCTCTGTTATTATTATTATTATTATTATTATTATTATTATTATTATTATTATTATTATTATTATTATTATTATTATTAGGCTATTATTATTATTATTATTATTATAAACTTACGCTTGGCAAATCGATAAAAATATCTATATACTATGAGTGTAAGAATTGTTCAGCAAGAAAGTTCTACAAAATTCCGCGACAGCATATCTTCTTCTTCTTCTTCCGATTGACCCATTAGGAGGGCACGATGAATCAATGTTGCCAATTGTATTCAATTTCCTTTGTTTCCGCAATATCTCCACCTTTAATATATCGCCCACTATCAGTGTTTTGGTGTTTTCATTTTTTTTTCAACAATCTCCATTCAGTGGAAATTTAAATTACTAGCCTTGGAGCGAGTTTACGAGCTAGTGAGTGAGCCTATCACCCACAGCTTCGGCCAGCATCAAACTGTCGAGTCTTGACTTATGTCCTTTTAAGCTCCTCCAATGAGGAAAGGGCTTCCAGAAGAGCTTTCCAGTGAACTCTGTTGACAGCCCGTTCCAGGACCTCCTAATGCTGGAACGTTCTTCTTCCAGAGTACTTCCCCAGGTTTTCTTTGGTCTCCCTCTTTTCTGGCTGCCTTGTGGGATTTGCGTTGGGCTCCTTCTTAGGGTGTGGCCTATCCATCTCCTTTTTCTTCTTTTGATCTGGTTTCACCTTGACTATGTCCTGTTCTCTGCCACAGGTCCACGTTGGAAATGACATCTGGCCAGTGTATGCCCAGAACGGACTGTTTTAGCTTTGCTGCTCCCTTCCATGTCTCACTGTCGAGTCGTGTCATGTTAAAACTTCAGAGAATAGTACAGGGTCACCGAAAAATAATATCAACATTTCAAAAATTATAGCACCGAAACCCTTTATGTTAAACATGTAATTCTTTCACTGAACGCCAGCTGGTTAAAGTAAGTTTTGTTTTGGAGGGGACGTGACCTTGCTATGCGCACACTAGATGCGCAGTAGCGAAGGTCGGCCGGGGGCGCGCGCGCCAATGAAGTACTGACCTAACCCCTTTGGATTATTTTTTACTGGGGGTACATTCAAAACATTGTGTATGCAGAAAAAATTCGGGATTTGGAGCACCTGCGGGAGCGAATTTCTGCCGCCATCTTGACAGTTACTCCTGAAATGAATGCACGTACCAACCCAGCCACTGGGAACGCGTGCGTTCAATGCTGATGTTGGTGGTCGGCCTGGATAAGATTTTTTTCTCTCCAGTCCCTGTTTCCTTAAACTGATTAAACCATCGAATGACAGCTTTGTAATCAGGTGCAGTTTGTCGGGCGGTGCAGTCATTGGTGCGTGCGCCCCCAGCCGACCTTGGCTACTGCGCATCTAGTGTGCACATAGCAAGGTCACGTCCCCTCCAAAACAAAACTTACTTAAACCAGCTGGCGTTCAGTGAATGAATTACACGGTTAACATAAAGGGTTTCGGTGCTATAATTTTTTGAAATGTTGGCAGTATTTTTCGATGACCCTGTATATGTGTTTGGAGTTTCGCTGTTCACCTCGGCTTTTCTGAATAGCGGCTGGGATCTGCCGTCCGTGCGCCTTTTAACCGTAAGCTGGGTAAGCCGTTAAACATACCGAACGAAGCCATGATAAATAAAAATCCACAGTCTGTTCCAGTCGTCCAATCGGGTCAGGGATGGAATGAATGAAGCCCCACCCCCATCTAGTGGCGAGGATATGAACTGTGCCAGCTGCCGAAGCCTGTCGCACTCCTCAGGGGCAAAGATTAAATGAATGACTGATGAAATGAAATGATAGTGTTGACAGAGAAAACCGGAGTACCCGGAGAAAAACCTGTCTGTCCCCGCTTTGTCCAACACAAATCTCACATGGAGTGACCGGGATTAGAACCACGAATCCAGCGGTGAGTAAGTGGTAAATAACTCAGGTAATATTTATTTCAGGTTAGGGTGTTCTGGGCACAATAGTGTTTATCGATTGAAAATCATTCTGTTGTTAGCATGTCAGTCTGGTGTATCACTCTACAGGAGGGTTCACCCGGACGAAGTGTTCTCGCTGGTCGTAAGTTTCTCACTCATTGACCAAACATCAAACTCTGTCTCCGTTGCAAGTTTTGATTGTATGGACTCCAGCTTTTCAATTGCTTCCGAAATGTGCGAAGGTGGCATACTGTATATCTATCTTGAAGACGTCTCTTTTTTTATGCAGTGGCCTTATGTGAATGAGGGCCTTTAAAACTTTCATCTGTCTTCTTTTCATTTGACGAGCTTCCTGCTGGAGGGTCATCATCCTCATCAATATGAGAACTGTTGGTTTCTTCTGGCCGTTTTGACGTTGTGCCGCTTTGCACTGTCGAATCCAGATTTGATTCCGTTTCATTCACATTTTTTTTTTATTTCCTGATGATAGGAAGTTCTAATATTTTTATTTTCTATGCCACTTCACGAATCCTGAAACCATCAATGTTCATTTCACTGCACATTTCTTGCAGTGATGCGTCCCTAGCATCTCGATTCTTGGTATGCTTCCGAATATACATGAGTCGGTTGTTTAGTTTTGGCACCTTAGTTATAACTGGATTAATAACTCACTTAGATGGTTCCAAGTTTCACAGGCCCTCGATGTAGTCCCCACCATTGCGTACAACGTGTTCCCAGCGATGCGGAAGTCGTTGGATCCCGTTGGCACTGCCCAATCTATTGATGGTACGAAGAGAGCGCTCGGCAGCCTGCTTAACGTCTTCAATGGTACGGAAGCGCTCCCCGCGCATTGTCATCTTCATCTTAGGGATGATATCATAGTCACAGGGACTGATGTCGGGAGAATATGGGGGATGATAGAGGACCTCCCAGCCCCAGCGATCCAACAATGCCGACACAACGCCTGCTGTGTGTGCCCTAGCATTGTCATGCAGAACGATGGGCGCCGTTTCCTTCTCAGAGCTCCTCGGAGATGGTCTTGCAGAAACGAACAATAGTACGCCACATTAACGGTTTGCCCTCGGGGAACAGTATGGTGAGTTATCACACCATCTCAATCATGGGCAAGAATCAACATTACCTTCACATTGGTGGGGGTTGGTCGAACTGTTTTTTTCCGTGGTGATCCGTGGTGTCGCCACTCGTTCGATTGGCGTTTTAACTGTGGCTCATAAGATCTGGCCCACGTCTCGTCAATGGTTATGATACGCCGTAAGAAGACCTCTCCTTCGCGCTCGTAACGCTGCAAGTGCATACGACAAGCGTCATATCGCAGCCATTTGTGCATGTCGGTTAAGTCATGCGGAACCCATTTGGACGCAATCTTCCTCATTTTCAGTAAGTCCTTCAGGATGTGGAGGACAGTTGAATGCGCCAGTCCGGTATCTTACTCTAATTGACGATTCGTTACGTTCCGATCCACCTCTACTAACGCGGACACCATCTGGACATTGTCATCACTACTGGTGGGTGACCAGATCGAGGCATGTGCTCCACACGTTCGCGCCCATCTCGAAAGGCTGCAACCCATCTTGCTACCGTTCTGAACGGTAACGCAGCTGCACCGCACGCTTCCTGCAATCCTCGGTGACACTGTTTAGCACTGCGACCCCTAGCACACTGAATTTTTATCCACGTTCTCTGCTCCTGCTTGGAAAACATTGCGACTGTCTTTCGCGAGCGCTGGTCTCACACTACTCATCTAACAGGCGCGACTGCGCACGAGTGGTGGTGAGGACGGGCGAGGTCATGTGCTCTGAGGGAGGGGATGCAGGGCAGCAACCTCGGTAAAAGTGGCAGCGTCCAACATTGTTGCAACTTGGCACTGAAGCATTGGTGCCAAAACTAAAAAACCAACCCATGTATTTTCCACAAACATTCCTTTTCGCGGTGAAACTCGACAAACGTCGTCACTTGACTACTCATTTTATTTACAGAAATGTTGTCATCCCTTTGGCAAGAATACGACTGAAGCGGTCATGCTTACTCCAACCAGTCGGAGATTTCACGCACCACCTTTCCGAGGGCGGGCACGACCCCCATTCCCACTACCACTGGTTCACACAAGGTAGTGTCCACGACCGGCTGATCGATCAGTAGTGAACCCGCCTTACAATCTCTCTCTGGCGCCTTTGTAAATGAAAGCAGAGCTCAATAACAGAAACACGTGTCTGCACTCGGTCAAAGTCAGAAGTGTTATTAGTCTTGAGGTTTCCTGTCACGAATAGACATTGCCACGTTCTGTTGGGGGTTTGCTTTCAAAGAAAAAGCATCTTTATGACGCTGTCTAACGAAGGCTTACGAGATACACAAGTTGTATGCATATTAACTGCTGTTAACATCACTTGATTGGAGCATGCATATTTCATATAGCGTGCGTGTTTCAGACGGCCGTGCACACGCCACACGCCAGGACACTGCCCCGCCAAGCCGTTACTAAGGCAACGCCAAGGAGTTCTAATTAAGAAGCTCGGAGCGATATCGAGTAACACGAACTGATTTCACGTCACAGGTCAAAATACGAGGGTGGTTTGACATGGTGACCCCGCAGCTTAAGGGGATACTCTGGTAAAAAATGAAACTTTTCCGTAATTTATCAATTGGTCTCAAATTTCAAACATATGATTTGTGAGTAGTATTAAACACAATTACAAACTTAAAAATCAATTGATCGAACCGTTTTTTAGGAAAATATTTTTTATTTAATTTTTTTGGGTTTTTCAAAAATCATCTTTTTATAGCAAATTTACATTAATGTGCTTGAAAAATTGAAGACTGTATCTCTTACTATAGCCAAACAGTTTTGTGTAAGGTTTTTCGGGTATCTTGTGTGGTGACCTTTAAATTAATTTTCAAAATTTTGAATCTTCTTATCGAAATAATTAAAACATATACTTATCAATATTTTCGTTTCTAAATATCAAAAAAAAAAAAAAAAAGGATATTCAAGACTGTTAGCACTGTTAGTAGGGGTTAGCTCCAAAAATTTCATCAAATTCAGAAAATATTTACTAGGAAAAAGTTATATTTAAATGTTCAATTTCACAAATTCAAGATAAACGCAGTCAAAGTTACACAACACAATCGTCCGCCGATCCTTGCTCTAAAATCCACCTGGGCTGTATATTGTTCCTTCATTTCTCTTACGAGCTTCCTAAGTGTGTATGGCCGTCAATCTTGATGAAAGTTTTCTTCGTTTTCCGAATTCTAAGCACCGTTTTGCCGTTTGTTTCCTTCGTCGCTCGTCTCTAACGTTGCTCAGTCGCTTCCTTTTTGCTGACATTGGAGTAGTCTCTGTTGTTCTTGTTGCTTCTGTCAGATAGCATCCTTGATTGAACTGTGAAACAGCTTCTGTCACAGCTAGTTCTACATTTTGCTTGGATACAAATACATCCTTTGGGCACTATGACCAGATTATACTATGTAGACACTCATTTGTTTACAAACGACTTCAAAGACCTTATGATCACAGAGCATAAATAAATACCTGCATCTCAAAGAACACTGGAATACCTGGAATGCTCAAGAGATGGCACCAAAGTCCAGATTCACTCCTTATATTCATTCATATAATTTTTTCAGAGCAAACAAGTAACATTGTGACAGCTTTCATATGATGCCACGCCCTCTCCTCAGCTGAAGGCTAGTATTTAATTATATTTTTTTTACATTTCTCTTTGGAATTTCACAAAATCCTTTTGTACTATGAAAGCACTTATATGAATGAACATATTTAGGCAAAAAAAGAAAAACACAAACATTCAATATTTTATTGCTAAACTATCGCCTTAATCATGGTGTTAAGTTACGCTCTGGGGTGTTAAAAATCCCTCAGTATGCCTTACTTTGGAGGGGAAGTAAAGCGGGTGGGTCCATGTCATAGATTTAGACATCTAAAAGGACTTTCCACTAACTAAACGTGTGTGAAGCAAAACTTTGTAGTTTAGGTTTGATTAATGTTCTTAAGTTCCAACGTTCGTCACCAGGCACTGGTTGTGATGGCATCTTGTAGTAGCCAAGTTCACGGCTAGGTGTCGTGGACGGTAGCATTTGGTAGCAAAAGTAGGAACTACTTGAAATTATCGTCTACAATCCTTACTTGAATTAAAACAGATAACACACACTAATACAGTCATCACAATTAACACCGGTTATCAGACAGATTCTACACACACCCAAGGTACACGGAGCTAAACTGAGGAACCAACCAACGCTCTGGGATCGTTCCTAACTTAAGACCGCAGCGGCCTCCTTCCCGAGCCTGTCCCCAATTTACAAATACACATACTAGTACAGTCATCACTATAATTCTAGACCAGTTGAAATTCGTAAAAACCCCAATAACTTTAACAGAGACACTGGGTATCACTTGGCTGCGGGTCATTAAAGATCTGGGAAGATATTTCCTTTCAGTTTCTTTAGTTCTTCACCTTTTTCAAATTGTACGGTTTCCTCTATGGCTACAGAGCCTGGATTTGCTCTCCTTTGTTCGTCACTGGAGGAGTTTCCGAGGCCTGTGTGACGTTGGGTGCTGTACAGATAGGATACACTTTCCTTTTGTTTCTGTTTCCTTATATCCATCCATTTCTCCTTATTTGGACATCCTCATTGTTGGTGGAGTCTCAAGTTCCCCCCACCCTCTTTCCCTTCTCCTTCCTTACTACTCTTTCCGCCGTACTAATTAATATGGCGCGTTTTTCTACCAAGGTCCATACAGTAGCTTCGGGCTGCTCTGGTGACGAACAGAGGAATTTCTCTAGATTTTTGTAAGCTCATTGACACACTTTCTGTGGCCACATTGTTTTAATTCTATTGAAATAGGAAGAAAGGTTCCTTCGAAACGTCTAGGGTTTTAAATTTTATTTCCACACGGCAATATCCCAAAAGCACGAAAGCCTTAATCTACACATTAACTTAAGTTTTTATTTGTATTACATACAGGGTCTCTCATATAAAGTAAGAACGGGAAGCGGCAGTTTTGTTATTCGCTGCTGTGGTGGCCTTGGCCGAGCTTGTGGCGCGCGCATAGTACATACGAGGGCTGTATTGACTGTATAAAGACAACAGATTGACATACCAAACTGATTTTACTACTAAATGTGTGCTTGTTTTATTGTTAGGGGAGAGTGTTGTACCTTGGAACAGTTTTGACATTTTATTTTTTATTTTATTTTTGTTTGAATTTCGTGAATCCTACATATTATTCCTCATTAATATAGGCCTTTCCACTTATTTTACTGCAGTTTGCATTGTGTTCAGTGTCACATTTTAGTTTTTTTTTTTTAACATTTTGTTGAACTCTGCAACATGTTCCAAGGTACAACAGTGTCAAGTACCTTGGAACAAGGTTAACAATTATGACAGAATTGCTGAATATGACAAAAATATTATATTCTTTGCAAGGAATTACATGGTTATTCATCTGTACATGTATACATAATATTAAACAAGTTCTGTCACTGGACACAAAATTATTCTCTCATTACATTCCCTAAAAATGACTTAACGATTTGATGCGAATGACTATTAATATGACAATAAAAAGAATCGGAATAAACTAGTTCTGTTATCAGTTCTCCTTCATAATATAGCAACAGCGCAATCAACACAGATTTGCTTCAGTGAACGTTGTACCTGGAAGTTATGAAGTCTATATCAAAGTGCATTTGTTTCTTTTGTCACTGGGTGCCACCAGAGACATTTGGCTGAGGAAATTTCATTATGACGTCTTCCTTGGGAACATAATATAGTGTATCCTTGTCAAATATGAAGTTTTTAGTGTCACCGTGTCTCTATAAAAACAGAATTTAATACTCAGAACAACATTTTTCATATTCATGTATTTTACCTTATGAATAGCCCATACTATGTGGACTACTTCAGATTATTGGGTCCATATCTATTAATACTGAGTCGGATTCAGGTCAATACAGAATAAGAACAAGATAATGTTTCAAAATAGTATTTAGGAGAACATAGTGTACCTTGTAATGTACCTTGGAACACCTATTGTACCTTGGAACATGTTCCAATAGGTATGTGTGTTCCAAGGTACATGATGTAGCCATTTCAGAGAAAAACATGCATTTCTTTTTACAAGTTAGGTAGAATAAAAATGTAACCTGTGTATAAGTTAGCCCATTTACATACTAACTTAGTGTAAAAAATGAAGGAATCTCTTTTACCTGCGAGAACTACGTATATGCCGATTTGAAATCACTTTAAAAATACTTTCAAGTACCAAAATGCTTGGAACTGAAGCCACCTTAGAGCATAAATACAATAGAGGGAGCATTGCCACACTGCGCCTGTACTGTGGCGTGAAACCAACATCTCGATCAGCTGACTGAAGGGTAATGGCTAAAGACCGACTACAATTGGCTAATGGCGAATGCTAAGCAACGTCAAGGAATACAAAAGGAGCTCCATATTGGATAATTCTATTATCACTATCTGCAGTTCCCTTCAGTCAGCTGATTGAGATGTTGGTTTCAACAATGTGACGTCATCAGCCATCTATTGAATTTATGGTCTAAGGAAGCCACAATGGATGCCACCAGATAAACAGTGCTGCCTAGGGTGGCAAAGTAATGAACTCAACACAGCTATTCCAAAGAATGTTTTCTAAGATCCAAGATAATGCAACTGTTCCAAGATACAAACGTTCCAAGGTACAACACTCTCCCCTATATCTCAAAATAATCGCCAAAACAATTGAAACATTTGTCGTATCGTTACACCAGCTTTCCAATGCCCTCGGCAAAATATTCTCCCACCACTGAGGTGGGTTCGTCTGGACAGTCTCCTGAAGTGTTTCCTTTTTGACGAGGCGTTGCCGCCGAACCATACCTTCAATTATCGAAAAAGGTGAAAATCATTCAGTGCTAGTTTGGACTAAACCACAGATAGTCCAAAACTTCACACTTGAATTCTTTGTAAAAGTGTATCGTAACGTTGGTACAGTGTGGTCGTGAATGTACACGGGACTTGATGATCACAACGTCACCGAGCCCTCAAAATGAATAAACCCTCATGTCAGATCTTGAATTTCTGGCTGGAATCTACTTAAGACAAAGGCTTGCTATCCATGCATCACGGGAGACGACAATAATAATACTGTAATAATAATAATAATAATAATAATAATAATAATAATAATAAAAATTGAACCGAAAATGAGAACGATGCTCACAAAAGGAAGGAAACACCACCCACGGTCTTCAATAGAGCCTAGGTGGACGTGTATTCGTTGACATTGATAACCAGATGCAACGACAGATATACAGCCTTGGGGAGTACTTCTACGCAGAAGTGAGGTCATCTGAACTTCACAGAGCCATCAGTGAGGCGGACAAAGCAACTCCACTGGTCTTGTGTCAACAAGAGATTCAACACCACCTACATACTGACCTTCAGAAGATTGAAGCAAGGAAAGCAAAACCTTTGCACGGAAGACATCCAAATGAGGTGATGTAGCTGCATCAAACTACTGGCTCACTTTAGGACAGATCTTTCCAGAAACTGAAGGTTTTATGCTTGCAATTCAAGACCAAGTCATCCCTACAAGGAACTAAGTTCATTGTCAAAGATCGCGCTGTATCAGATGATAAGACCCGCTACGGCTGTCAACAGTCAGAAACAATACAGCATATTACATCTGCATGTAGGTATTTCCTGGCGACAGAGCACAAACAAAGACATGATGCAGTTGCAAAAATCTTGCATCAGGAGTTGGCTGATAAGTTTCAGCTTCTAAAAGGAACGAAAGTTCTTTAAAACAAGGAATACAAGTTGTATTGGGACCGAACTCTTCTGACTAATCAATCGGTGTCACACAACAGGACGGATCTGGCGGTTGTCATCAAGAAAATGAATCAAACTACCTTGATTGATGTTGCGATTCCTAACAACAAGAATCTCCAGTCAAAACACATAGAAAAGATCAGCAAATATAGCGAGTTGGTCGGCTCTATCAAAAAGCAATGGCATGTAGAACGGGTCAAGATCGTACCTATCATTGTCTCAAGTACGGGCGTGATCCCAATTAACTTGCTCCAAGGTCTTAAAGAACTGGATCTGGATATTCAACTGTACAAACTAATGCAGAAGGCATTCGGAAGTTCATGGGTAGTGACTTTCCCGCTCAGAAGTGGCTATTCAAGTAACTATATTTTGGTTCTCTGAAGCTCGTATAGGCCTAGTTATGTTGAGATGTACCAGCAATGTGTTATATGTTCTGTATAAAACAATAATAATAGCAATGTTATTTGTTTAACGTCCCTTTTAACTGCTATGAGCGGCTTCGGTGGCGTAGTCGGTAGCATTCTGAGCTTCTATGCCCAAGATAGCGGGTTCAAACCCGGCCGAAGCCGTCGGATTTTTAAGAGCGTTAAAAATCCCTCAGTATGCCTTCCTTCGGAGGGGAAGTAAAGCCAGCGGTCCCATGTCATAGATTTATTGCATGTTAAAGAACCTTCCACTAATTACACCTGTGTGAAGCTAAATTGGATAGGTTAAGAATGTAAACAATGCTCTTAGGTTTCTACGTTCGTTGCCAAGAGCCGACTGCGGTGGCGTCTAGTAGCTAAGTTCTGAACTTGACCTAGTAGTCGTTGACGGTGGCGCTTGGCGGCAAAAGTAGGAACTATTTGAAAATTGTAAGTTGCAGTTTGTAGTTAAATTAAAAAACAGATAACACATACTAATACAGCCATCACAATTAACACCGGTTATCAGACAGATTCTATACACATCCAAAGTACACGGGGCTACATGACCGCGTTGTCGCAGCCCCTAAACTTAAGAACGAACCAACCTAACTGCTATGGTTTTATAAAAGAATAAATGCACAGTGTTTTGTGCTGGATCCTAATGCAATTTGTACCGCCCTGCATGGCCGAGGGTTTACAGGAAATTCAAGAGCTAGTCGGTCATTCTGCAAGTACATATCTTAGCTTTTGGATGTCCACAATGGTAGTGGTGGGGGACGGAAGGGAGGATGATCTCAACGGAAGAACCTGAACTTCGCTGGGGCAAGTGGAGTGAAAGGACTGTGCGATGGAATGAGAAGATAAGAAAGATCAACTCGGAAGATGATGATGGTGATAATTCTTGTTTTAAGGGGCCTAACATCTAGGTTATCGGCCCCAAATGGTCTGGGTGATAGCGAAAATGACCATGAGTCGGAAACCTTAACGAAAACTAACGGAGATTGGAAAAAAATACTGATAAAGGATTGGAAAGCCACACAAAATGTAATTTAGATCTTGGCTTTCATGGCCAGTGAAATACACCAATATACCATCTTTTTGGAAGCCTTCAAGGGAGGTTATGGCTGCTTGAGCTTTTAGTTCTCGCAGTAAAGAGGCGCAGGTATGCTTGATAAGAAGGGAGGAAGATCGCAGTTCGCTACTCCTGCGGGGATCCGGGCAGGGACACCAAGAGCCCGCTGATGAGCCAGGTTGGTGTTCTAGGCAAACCCCCACACAAGACACGGCACAAGCCTAGAATAAATGCAGAGTTTTAGATTCAAAATACTGACAAAATGCAATTTGGATTGACAATACTTGCAAAATGGAGTTTAGGTTGAAAATACTTACAAATGCACATCACCGATCGAGCCAGCGGGTTCAACTCGGGAAGAGTTTCTAAATACCGTGCGCTTCCGGGTAATTCGTGTGAGATGTTACCTTGGGTGTACGCGCAAAATACCACCAGATTAACAAACACGTAGAGTTAAACGTTCCTTCCTTCCTCCTTCCTTCTTCCAAGCTTCCTTCTTCCTCATTCCTTCTTCCAAGATTCCTTCTTCCTCTTTCCTCCTTCCTAGCTTCCTTCTTCCAAGCTTCCTTCTTCCTCTATCCTCCTTCCAAGCTTCCTTCTTCCAAGCTTCCATCTTCCTCTTTCCTCCTTCCAAGCTTCCTTCTTCCAAGCTTCCTTCTTCCTCTTTCCTCTTTCCAAGCTTCCTTCTTCCAAGCTTCCTTCTTCCTCCTTCCTCCTTCCAAGCTTCCTTCTTCCAAGCTTCCTCCTTCCAAGCTTCCTACTTCCAAACTTCCTTCTTCCTCTTTCCTTCTTCCAAGCTTCCTTCTTCCAAGCTTCCCTCTTCGAAGCTTCCTTCTTCCAAGCTTCCTTCTTCATCTTTCCTCCTTCCAAGCTTCCTTCTTCCAAGCTTCCTTCTTCCTCTTTCCTCCTTCCAAGCTTCCTCCTTCCAAGCTTCCTTCTTCCAAGCTTCCTTCTTCCTCTTTCCTTCTTCCAAGCTTTCTTCTTCCAAGCTTCCTTCTTCCTCTTTCCTCCTTCCAAGCTTCCTTCTTCGAAGTTTCCTTCTTCCCCTTTCCTACTTCCAAGCTTCCTTCTTCCAACCTTCCCTCTTCCAAGCTTCCTTCTTCCTCTTTCCTCCTTCCAAGCTTCTTTCTTCCGAGCTTCCTTCTTCCTCTTTCCTTCTTCCAAGCTTCCTTCTTCCTCTTTCCTCCTTCCAAGCTTCCTTCTTCCAAGCTTCATTCTTCCTCTTTCCTCCAAGCTTCCTTCATCCAAGCTTTCTTCTTCCAAGCTTCCTTCTTCCAAGCTTCCTTCTTCCTCTTTCCTCCTTCCAAGCTTCTTTCTTCCGAGCTTCCTTCTTCCTCTTTCCTTCTTCCAAGCTTCCTTCTTCCTCTTTCCTTCTTCCAAGCTTCCTTCTTCCTCTTTCCTTCTTCCAAGCTTCCTTCTTCCAAGCTTCCTTCTTCCAAGCTTCCTCCTTCCAAGCTGCCTTCTTCCTCCTTCCAAGCTTCCTTCTTCCAAGCTTCCTTCTTCCAAGCTTCCTCCTTCCAAGCTTCCTCCTTCCTAGCTTCCTTCTTCCTCTTTCCTCCTTCCAGGCTTCCTCCTTCCAAGCTTCCTTCTTCCAAGCTTCCCTCTTCCTCTTTCCTTCTTCCAAGCTTCCTTCCTTCTTACTTCTTCCAAGCTTCCTCCTTCCTAGCTTCCTCCTTCCAAGCTTCCTTCTTCCAAGCTTCCTCCTTCCAAGCTTCCTTCTTCCTCTTTCCTCCTTCCAAGCTTCTTTCTTCCAAGCTTCCTTCTTCCAAGCTTCTTTCTTCCTAGCTTCCTTCTTCCTCTTTCCTTCTTCCAAGCTTCCTTCTTCCTCTTTCCTCCTTCCAAGCCTCCTTCTTCCAAGCTTCCTCCTTCCAATCTTCCTTCTCCCAAGCTTCCTTCTTCCTCTTTCCTCCTTCCAAGCTTCCTTCTTCCAAGCTTCCTTCCTTCTTACTTCTTCCAAGCTTCCTCCTTCCTAACTTCCTCCTTCCAAGCTTCCTTCTTCCAAGCTTCCTCCTTCCAAGCTTCCTTCTTCCAAGCTTCCTCCTTCCAAGCTTCCTTCTTTCAAGCTTCCTCCTTCCAAGCTTCCTCCTTCCCAACACACACCTTATTGAAGTCAATACACAACACTTGGCGACAGAGAACAATGCTCGACTCAAATTGCCAGATAAGACACGAAATGCACACTTAATCAAACAGTTTGCCACTCTTGACTGGCGCCGGCAATTTCTTCACAGGAATGTCTGATATGTCGGAGTGTTTTATTGTTTGGCGTGCTCGCCTTGGTTCGCGTGCCGGTTATAGCTTCTTATCTTGGACCCCGCAGAGAGCACTTCCAAGGACAATTCTCCTATGGACTACCAGATAGATTTTAATTGAAGCCAAATTGGGAGCAAAGTTGCCTGTAAATACAGCCGATTTGGAGTGATGTTCCGCTAGAAACACCGAGTCGGAACATGTGAACCCAGATCATGGCCTCTTCAATACAGTCACTATAATACAGAGTAGGGACATGTGGACCCAGATCATGGCCTCCTCAATACAGTCACTATAATACAGAGTAGGGACATATGAACCCAGATTATGCCCTCCTAAATACAGTCACTATAATACAGAGTAGGGACATGTGAACCCAGATCATGCCTTCCTCAATACAGTCACTATAATACAGAGTAGGGACATGTGGACCCAGATCATGGCCTCCTCAATACAGTCACTATATTACAGAGTAGGGACATGTGGACCCAGATCATGGCCTCCTCAATACAGTCACTATAATACAGAGTAGGGACATGTGAACCCAGATCATGCCCTCCTAAATACAGTCACTATAATACGGAGTAGGGACATGTGGACCCAGATCATGGCCTCCTCAATACAGTCACTAAAATACAGAGTAGGGACATGTGGACCCAGATCATGGCCTCCTCAATACAGTCACTATAATATAGAGTAGGGACATGTGGACCCAGATCATGGCCTCCTCAATACAGTCACTATAATACAGAGTAGGGACATATGAACCCAGTCCATGCCCTCCTAAATACAGTCACTATAATACAGAGTAGGGACATGTGAACCCAGATCATGCCTTCCTCAATACAGTCACTATAATACAGAGTAGGGACATGTGGACCCAGATCATGGCCTCCTCAATACAGTCAGTATATTACAGAGTAAGGACATGTGGACCCAGATCATGGCCTCCTCAATACAGTCACTATAAAACAGAGTAGGGACATGTGAACCCAGATCATGCCCTCCTAAATACAGTCACTATAATACGGAGTAAGGACATGTGGACCCAGATCATGGCCTCCTCAATACAGTCACTATAATACAGAGTAGGGACATGTGGACCCAGATCATGGCCTCCTCAATACAGTCACAATAATATAGAGTAGGGACATGTGGACCCATATCATGGCCTCCTCAATACAGTCACTATAATACAGAGTAGGGACATGTGGACACTGATCATGGCCTCCTCAATACAGTCACTATAATACAGAGTAGGGAAATGTGGACCCAGATCATGGCCTCCTCAATACAGTCACTATAATACAGAGTAGGGACATGTGAACCCAGATCATGCCCTCCTAAATACAGTCACTATAATACAGAGTAGGGACATGTGGACCCAGATCATGGCCTCCTCAATACAGTCACTATAATACAGAGTAGGGACATGTGGACCCAGATCATAGCCTCCTCAATACAGTCACTATAATACAGAGTAGGGACATGTGGCCCAAGATCATGGCCTCCTCAATACAGTCACTATAATACAGAGTAGGGACATGTGAACCCAGATCATGGCCTCCTCAATACAGTCACTATAATACAGAGTAGGGACATGTGGGCCCATATCACGGCCTCCTCAATAAAGTCACTATAATACAGAGTAGGGACATGTGGACCTACATCATGGCCTCCTCAATACAGTCACTATAATACAGAGTGGGGAGATGTGGGCCCAGATCATGGCCTCCTCAATACAGTCACTATAATACAGAGTAGGGACATGTGGACCAGATCACGGCCTCCTCAATATAGTCACTATAATGCAGAGTAGGGACATGTGGACCTACATCATGGCCTCCTCAATACAGTCACTATAATACAGAGTAGGGACATGTGGGCCCAGATCATGGCCTCTTCAATACAGTCACTATAATACAGAGTAGGGACATGCGGACCCATATCACGGCCTCCTCAATACAGTCACTATAATACAGAGTAGGGACATGTGGGCCCAGATCATGGCCTCCTCAATACAGTCACTTTAATACAGAGTAGGAACATGTGGACCCAGATCATGGCCTCCTCATTACAGTCACTATAATACAAAGTAGGGATATGTGGGCCCAGATCATGGACTCCTCAATACAGTCACTATAATACAGAGTAGGGACATGTGGCCCCAGATCATGGCCTCCTAAATACAGTCACTACAATACAGAGTAGGGACATGTGGACCCAGATCATGGCCTCCTCAATACAGTCACTATAATATAGAGTAGGGACATGTGGACCCAGATCATGGCCTCCTCAATACAGTCACTATAATACAGAGTAGGGACATGTGGACCCAGATCACGTCCTCCTCAATAAAGTCACTATAATACAGAGTAGGGACATGTGGACCTACATCATGGCCTCCTCAATACAGTCACTATAATACAGAGTAGGGACATGTGGGCCCAGATCATGGCCTCCTCAATACAGTCACTATAATACAGAGTAGGGACATGTGGGCCCAGATCATGGCCTCCTCAATACAGTCACTTTAATACAGAGTAGGGACATGTGGACCCAGATCACGGCCTCCTCAATATAGTCACTAATATAGAGTAGGGACATGTGGACCTACATCATGGCCTCCTCAATACAGTCACTATAATACAGAGTAGGGACATGTGGACCCAGATCATGGCCCCCTCAATACAGTCACTATAATACAGGGTAGGGACATGTGGACCCAGATCATGGCCTCCTCAATACAGTCACTATAATACAGAGTAGGGACATGTGGACCCAGATCATGACCTCCTCAATACAGTCACTATAATACAGAGTAGGGACATGTGGACCCAAATTATGGCCCCCTCAATAGAGTCACTATAATACAGAGTAGAGACATGTGGACCCAGATCATGGCCTCCTCAATACAGTCACTATAATACAGAGTCGGGAAATGTGGACCCAGATCATGGCCTCCTCAATACAGTCACTATAATACAGAGTAGGGACATGTGGACCCAGATCATGGCCTCCTCAATACAGTCACTATAATACAGAGCAGGGACATGTGGAACCAGATCATGGCCTCCTCAATACAGTCACTATAATACAGAGTCGGGCCATGTGGACCCAGATCATGGCCTCCTCAATATAGTCACTATAATACAGAGTAGGGTCATGTGGACCCAGATCATGACCTCCTCAATACAGTCACTATAATACAGAGTAGGGAAATGTGGACCCAGATCATGGCCTCCACAATACAGTCACTATAATACAAAGTAGGGACATGTGGACCCAGATCATGGCCTCCTCAATACAGTCACCATAATACAGAGTAGGGACTTGAGGCCCCAGATCATGGCCTCCTCAATACAGTCACTATAATACAGAGTAGGGTCATGTGGACCCAGATCATGACCTCCTCAATACAGTCACTATATTACAGAGTAGGGAAATGTAGACACAGATCATGGCCCCCTCAATAGAGTCACTATAATACTGAGTAGGGACATATGGACCCCGATCATGGCCTCCTCAATACAGTCACTATAATACAGAGTAGGGAAATGTGGACCCAGATCATGGCCTCCTCAATAGAGTCACTATAATACAGAGTAGGGAAATGTGGACCCCCAGATCATGGCCCCCTCAATAGAGTCACTATAATACAGAGTAGGGACATGTGGACCCAGATCATGGCCTCCTCAATATAGTCACTACAATACAGAGTAGGGTCATGTGGACCCAGATCATGGCCTCCTCAATACAGTCACTATAATACAGAGTAGGGAAATGTGGACCCAGATCATGGCCTCCTCAATAGAGTCACTATAATACAGGGTAGGGACATGTGGACCCAGATCATGACCTCCTCAATACAGTCACTATAATACAGAGTAGGGACATGTGGACCCAGATCATGGCCTCCTCAATAGAGTCACTATAATACATGGTGGGGACATGTGGACCCAGTTCATGGCCTCCTCAGTACAGTCACTATAATACAGAGTAGGGACATGTGGACCCAGATCATGTCCTCCTCAATAGAGTCACTATAATACATGGTGGGGACATGTGGACCCAGTTCATGGCCTCCTCAGTACAGTCACTATAATACAGAGTAGGGACATGTGGACCCAGATCATGTCCTCCTCAATACAGTCACTATAATACAGAGTAGGGACATATGGACCCAGATCATGGCCTTCTCAATACAGTCACTATAATACAGAGTAGGGACATGTGGACCCAGATCATGGCCTCCTCAATAGAGTCACTATAATACATGGTGGGGACATGTGGACCCAGATCATGGCCTCCTCAATACAGTCACTATAATACAGAGTAGGGACATGTGGACCCAGATAATGGCCTCCTCAATACAGTCACTATAATACAGTGTAGGGACATGTGGACCCAGATCATGACCTCCTCAATAGAGTCACTATAATACAGAGTAGGGACATGTGGACCCTGATCATGGCCTCCTCAATGGAATGTGGAGTGCATGTGCTTTTGATGACCCACTCCTTGTTGATAAACTCACATACTGAATTTATTCCACTCATAGCATACTGCAATGTGTACATTTTGAAAATCCAGTCACTTATTACGTGTGTCTTTCACCCTCTTCACCTCATCCTCAATCCTAGTGGAAATATTTGAAAACACCTCAATGAAGAGTATAAATAAAAAGTACCGTACCGAATTTTCTTATTACTGGCGGACCTGCGACTGTGACCTATTAATGTACATATTAAAATCAGAAATGCAATAAAACTCGCCCATTTAGTTTATTGTGAATGTCTTGTCTAATGTTAATTCTTACGAGTCAGGTTAACCGTCAAACATTTTGAAAAGGTACACATCACAGTATGCGGTACTATAGTTCCATTTATGCCCAAGGTCGCGGGTTCAAACCCGGTCAAAGTCGTCGGATTATTTAAGAGCGTTAAAAATCTCAATATGCTTTCCTTCGGAGGGGAAGTACAGCCGGCGGCCCCATGTCTTAGATTTATGGCATGAAATTGAACCTTCCACTAACTACACTTGTGTGAAGCAAAAATTTGTAGGTTAGAATTGATAACGCTCTATTAGTTCCAACGTTAGCCGCCAGATGCTGGCCGCGATGCCATCTAGTAGCCAAGTCCGCAAGCTATGTGTCGTGAACGGTAGCATTTGGTAGCAAATGTAGGAACTACTTGAAACTACTGTCTGCAATCCCTACTTGAATTTAAAAAACAGATAACACACACTAATACAGCCATCACAATTAACACCGGTTATCAGACAGATTCTACACACACCCAAAGTACACGGGGCTTCAGGACCGCGTTGTCGCAGCGCCTGAACTAAGGAACCAACCAATCTATATTTCCATTTTTTTTTAAACCAAGGTAAGCTGCGTATGTGCTGAGTGGGGGGGGGGGGGGGAGCGGGGGTCATGTTGTATAAGCCCCTTAATACGATTAAAGAATTTGGAAACAGAATATCGATATCTTAACCCTAGAATGGTAAAGTGAGTAAATTTTACGCATAAGACGCATAACAACGTGACCCTTCACCGAGTGGAGAGGATTAGCTTGCTGAGCTTACAGCTATGCTACCCCTGGTTAGTCATCGTAAGGGCTGTGGCATGGTGAGACCCTCTCAGCAGCAGACCGGCATAAGCAGAAGTCACTGCGTAAGTATTACGCATCATTACCAAAGCCCGTTAATATTATGAGTATGTTGTGGATGCTATACATTACTTAGGAATAGGAACAGTCTCAGATGGCCGGCCTTCTGCTGACTACTTTGTTAAGACTTTGGTGGCATCTATAAGAGGTTCCTATCGCAATGTGACAATGGATAACTGGTTCTGCAGCATACCACTTGTTCAGTCACTTTTGAAAGAGGACAAACTGACTGTTATAGTAACTATAAAGAAAAGCAAAAGAGAGTTTATTGGCCCCAAGTTTCAAAACAGGAAACTTGGAACATCTTATGTTCTTGTTCCATGAAGGCTTGACAGTTGTTTCCTACAAACCAAACGCCCAGAAACTTGTCTCTTTGATCTGCACACATTGTTTCAGCTATTCACGAAAGCACTGAAAAGCCAGTGATGGTAGCCTACTTCATTACAATGACACCAAAGGACGTGTAGATACGTATTGTTACGGCTGTGAGTTTGTGTCATCGCTCGCCGCATGAGTCACAACTGCCCCAGGGCTGGGCTGTGCCCTGCCTCATGTATTGCGTGCGCCTTATGCAACAGGGCTACGAGGACAAAGGGATGATCCAGAATATTCGTGACTGAACCAGTGAAGGAAATGTCGAGAAGCCGTGTGCCCTGGACGATTCTAGAATTCATTGAGTCACCAGCCTGCTATGCCTAAGCGGCTTCAACAGTGAGGGGACCGAGTTTTCTGTGGGTGGGTGTTTTTGAGCGAGTGCGACAGAAGTGTGGTGACGAAGTGCCGTGCGAGTTACGAAATCCAGTGACATTGTTTCCCCAGCTTGTGGACAGCGAAACAGCGGGTAGCGGATTATCGTAAGTAACTGTATTTGTTGAGGTGCAGGTAGCTTCTGTCAAGGCCACCGGACTCATTATGACAGTTTAACTTCTGTGGTTTGTTGACAAGTGAAAGGGGCAAGAGCGCTCAAGGAAGGGACTTGAGGAAACTGGAGTAAGGTTCTAATTGTTTGTATTTGCTGATGAGTAGTGTATCCTTCTGGCCACAATAAAGTTAATTATTTCTTTAAGCAGTAATTGGTGCTGTGCTTCCTACCCACCATAATCCAGTTAACAAAAGTGCCACTAGGGGGGTAAGAGTATGATGAGATGAGGCATAATATGAACTGTACCGTAAAATTAAATGATGGCCACTGTGCGTCTTCTTCAATATGATGATCATGGCCTCAGTCAATGCCTACGTAATTGATGTCCATAATTTCTACAAGAAGAACCAAGATGGAAGTAAACAACTATCCAAATTGCAGTTCATGTTAAATTTGGACACCAAATTGAGAAATGATTGGCAGATCCAGAGGCTAAATCCGCCGACCCTCAGCAAGGAACTTAGGAATATGATTCAAGATGTGGCTCGTGAAAAGAAAGAAGTTGCAGATGGCAACGAACTTTCATCTAAAAAAGGATCGAGGAAATATTGTGCGTACTGTTGTTACACCAAGAGAAGGCACACTACTACCTATTGTTTGGAGGGCCAAAAGCCAACTTGTGGAAAGCATCAAAAGAAAACGTGCCCGGATTGTTAAATAAAGACAGGGAAACTTTCCTCCAATAGTGAAATATGTGTAATTTGGAAGGGGAAAAAAGTAAATTATTAATTCAATATCTTCATTTGTCTTTCTTTTTTAGAGTTTAAGGAACCACTTGAGTGTAATTAATTCGCAATTATTCCAATAAAATGTATTTTATTAAACACAAATCTAAATATGAGTAAATTTTTCTCATCATTATCTCTAACGTGCAGAAAACTCACGTTACCATTCTAGGGTTAATAAAATGAAAATCCGCTTTACTGTTATGTGGGCTTCTATAAATATGTTTATTTCTTTAAACGCACTTTTTAAACTAATAGTCGATATTTAAGAAAGAACAGTGCAATTCGTCACTGTTGAGGGTAATTCCGTTAGAATATTCTCTTCAATGCACAATGGGTTCTGTTCGCCCCATGTGTACAGACTATCCGCCCGGCCCTAGTGTTATGCGGGCTGGACGGACACAGTTCGGCCCGGGGCTATCGTCTTGTTTATTTGTTTAAACACTCTTTCTAAACAAATAAATATATTTCCGTCGACTTTTTAAAAAAATGCAGGATTTTTCCTGTACTATTGACACGATTTGGAAGATTTTGGCACAAAACGCACCTTCTAACTCCTTCTGGTTCAGGTGTTGTCGGATGAACTTAGCGTATTATGTGTTTGTTTCAGTTCGTGAGAAGGTGTGCAAGTCGAACGCCAACTGCTCCTTCCCCGATACGAGCTGCGTCAAGGATCCCCGAGACGGAAAAACCCGTTGTCTTTGTGGAGATCGCAAACCAGCAAACAACGGGGATTGCAAGAACACTCACAACGGTACGTGCTTAGTCTTCTGGTAACACTGGATCATTGTCTCATCACAGTATAGATATCATTACAGTATGGACACTTAGGCAAAACCGGAAGAACAGATTTCCAAAGAACAATTGATAAGGGGCAGCACCAATTCACCTGTAGGCCGCTTGGTAGCACCACTTATGGACAAACACATGATAAACAGCTGGGTGCTGAATCTACATTTTATGTAATTTATTTAACTCGATTTCAACACACTAGCTCTCTTTATAATCAGATACCGTATTTTAAGAAAATAAATAACAAGAAAATAGAAAGTGTTAATCAGTGCTGGATTACCCATTAGGCTCGACTAGGCCCAGGCCTAGGGCCCCCAAGGAATGTCTAATTTAGTTCAATTTTATTCCGAAAATTTATAATTTTTTTTATCCAGAACTGAGACAGTTTCAGCATTATTATATTAAACTAGCAGAAATACCCGCTCTTCGAACGGTCTTCGGTATTAATAACCAGACGTTATCAATTGAGATACTATATTGGCTTTCACGGCCGGTGAATTAAAACTCAGCAATTCTTCTAGGTTTGTGCCGTGTCTTGTGTGGGGTTTCGCCTAGGACACCAAGCTAGGCTCATCGGCGGGCTCTTGATGTCCCCGCCCGGACCCCCACAGGAGTGACGAACTGCGTGCCACCTCCCTTTATATAAGGTGCAACTGCACCACTTGACTACGAGAACTAAAAGTTCAAGCAGCCTTAACCTCCCTATGAAGGCTTCCAAAAAGATGGTATATTGGCTTTCACGGCCGGTGAATTAAAATTCAGCAATTCTTCTAGGTTTGTGCCGTGTCTTGTGTGGGGTTTCGCCTAGGACACCAAGCTAGGCTCATCGGCGGGCTCTTGGGCGGGGACACCAAGAGCCCGCCGATGAGCCTAGCTTGGTGTCCTAGGCGAAACCCCACACAAGACACGGCACAAACCTAGAAGAATTGCTGAATTGAGATAGTGTTGCAATGGTTAGGGGCTTGTCATTCCTTCATAAGTTTATCAGAACGTAGTTAGTTTTCTGGGAATATGCAGACACTGTTAATTTAAGGACCTTAAAATGTGGTTTTCTGAGACCCTTTATAGACTCCCTAGTATTATGTCACACATTGAGAAGCGCAACATATGCTTTGGTCGTCCTTCTAGGCTAATTATTTATTTTTCGCCTATTTTAGCATGTATTTTGAAAAGTTGTCCCTTATACCCACCCTTCTATGAGAAGTACGTTGAAGCGTTTTCTAAATGATTGGTGTATTGACTCATGGTTACAATACCTAATTTTACGATGCTCCAAGCACCCGAACATGTATTATAGGCGTACATAAACATAAAGATATATCAACCACACAGTATCAAACAAAATCATCTTTACGACGAATCCGTTTGTCGACAAAGATATGATTGATTAAAATGTGCTCTCAAACTAAATTCACCTAACGTGTACTTCCTGACGTGAAAATAATATTGAAAACCTCGTAGACGAAACGCATAATGTCAAATTAAAACTGATCCTCACCGTTGTGGAAAGTCGTCATCCCCAGGAAGACCCCTTTAATAAATTATAAATTCTTGTGGTGCATGAACAAGCGGGATTTTTAGTCTCCAATTGTCCAAATTCCCAAAAACTGCAAAAACCACTATTCCAATTCAGGATTTTTTTGAAAAGAATGTTGCTGTTTGGAGATATAATAGACCTTATGCACAACATAACACATATCGCACGTGTAAGTCACGTGTAAAAATTATAGGGTACCCCTTGACCCCCTTAATCGCATTGTTGAATTTTACAGTCTATGTTTGATTCCACGATAACCTTATAGCCATTTGGAAACTTTAACAGAAATTTAATAAATTGAGTGGCATTGCTTCTTACAGAAATAGATGGAAAGTTGGATGTCACCTCTTGTGACACTGTTGTCAAGGTTACCGGCTTGCATTATTTCATTAGTTTCTTGTTGTTCTTCTTCTTTCGGATGGGCCAGCTAAGGACCACGACGATCAACTTTTCAGCTTGGCGAGGGACTTGATGTTTGCCCAATATTCGCGCATTTTCTGGCTATGTTTCTCATTCCTCTCTTTTGACCAGACGATGCCGGTTTTCTTACAGGGTGGTCTGTCCTGAAAATTCTTCTGTTTAAGTATCTTTCTGAGATGTGATCGACTTCTAATATTACTTTTCATTATCTTCAGTTCTTGGATATCCTTTGTTACGTGCCACCCCCTAGTGGCACTTTTGTTAACTGGATTACGGTGGGGGTACAAAGCACAACACCAATTACTGCTTAAAGAAATAATTAACTTTATTGTGGCCAGAAAATTACACTAATCAGCAAATACAAGCAATTAGGAGCCTTACTCCAGTTTCCTCAAGTGTCTTCCTTGAGCGCTCTTGGCCCTTCCACTTGTCAACAGATCACAGAAGTTAATCCGTCCTAATGAGTACGGTGGCCTTGACAGAAACTACCTGCTCCTCTCCTTTATGTTCACCGACCACAATTACTTACGATCACTTGCTGCAGGCTATTTCGCTGTCCACAAGCTGGAGAAACAATGTCACTGGATTTCGTAACTCGCACAGCACTTCGTCACCACACTTCTGTTGCACAAGATAATCGCTCGCACTAGCTCGTAAAACACAACAACAACCCCCGCTTGACAGGTCGCACTTATATAGCAGGCCGGTGACTCAATACATGCTTCTAGATCCATTCAGGGTTCACGGCTTCTCGAGGTTTCCATCGCTGGTCCAGTCACGAATATTCTGGACTATCCCTTTGTCTTAGTAGCCCTGTTGCATAAGGCACACGCAATACAGGAGGCAGGCCACAGCCCAGCCCCTGGGGCAGTTGTGACTCAAGCGGCGAGCGATGACACAAACTCACAGCCGTAACACCACCCCCTTCCTAAAAAGGCTGATCGTCCCGATCAATCATTGGTCCGTCTGTGTCCCTCCGTAGGCTGCCAGGCGATCTCGATGCACGATCTTCATCTTCGCCCTCGGGCTCCGCTGGATCCTGTAGACGACATCGTTGATCCGTTTCACGACTCAGTACGGGCCCTCCCAGGACTTCTGAAGTTTGGGTGACAGGCCTTTCTTCCGTAATGGGTTGAAGAGCCAGACCAGGTCGTCCTCGTGGAATCCGCCGGCATCCGTCTGCTGGTCGTATCGGGTCTTCATTCGGTCGGTCTCGATCCGCAGTTTCCTCCTCGCGAACGCGTGCACGTCCTCCAGTTGGTCGACCAGTTCTTGACAATACTGGCTTACCGGGATCGGATCATTCCCAGGTCGGCCGAAGGCAAGATCGACAGGTAGACGGAGCTCCCTCCCAAACATGGCCCGGGCTGGTGTGCACCCGGTGGCTTCACGCACGGCGGCGCGGTAGGCCAGGAGAAATAGTGGAAGATGTTTGTCCCAATCCCTCTGGTGCTCGCTGACGACTATTCGGAGGTGGTTCTCGATGGTGCGATTGAATCGCTCTGCCATCCCGTCGGACTGAGGGTGTAGCGGCGTCGTCCTTGTCTTCCGGATTCCCAGCAGCTGGCATAGGTTCTGGAACACCTGCGACTCGAAGTTCCTCCCTTGGTCGGAGTGCAGCTCCAGAGGTACTCCGTACCGGCTGACGAATTCTTTCACCAGGGTCTCTGCAATCGTCGCGGCTTCTTGGCTAGGGAGCGCATACGCCTCCGGCCATTTGGTAAAGTAGTCACTGACGACTAATATGTAGCGGTTCCCTGCCTCGCTTAACGGGAATGGCCCAGCAACATCGATGGCCACTCTCTCCATGGGGCCGCCCACGTTGTAGGTCTTCAGTGGGCCCCGTCGTCTTCGTCCTGGGCCCTTGCTGGCTGCGCAATCGTGGCACCTCGCGCAGTGGTTCTCCACGTCTGTTCGGCATCCGATCCAGTAGAACCGCTCTCTCAGCTTCTCCAGGGTCTTCTTTACCCCTAGGTGTCCACCAGATGATCCTCCATGAACTTCCTTCAGGACTTCCTCCGTCATGGCCTTTGGAACGACGACTTGTTCCCGAGATGTCTTCCCGTCGGTGCTCTCCCAGGTACGGCAGATGAGGCCATCCCTTACAATCAGCGAGTCCCACTGTGCCCAGTAGGACTTAAACTTTGGGCTGCAGTCACTCACAATGTTCCACCCGGGTCTGGGGACACAGGCCCTCTTTCATTCGGCTATCAGTCCCAGGTCATCATCTTCTGCTTGTGCCCGCGTGAAAGATTCGCGGCTCCAGCTCCCTTGAAGTTCCACGGTAGTCCTTCGGCACTGTATCCCGGTGTTCTCCTCCCTTCGGGCACAGAAGGTGCAGTCTTCGGGGCACGGTCTTCGTGACAGGGCGTCGGCGTTAGAATGCAGTTGGCCTTTCCTGTGCTGAATCTCAAAGTTGTACTGTTGAAGCCTTTCTAACCACCGCGCGAGTTGACCCTCGGGCAGCTTGAAGTTCAGGAGCCACCGCAGGGATGCATGGTCGGTCCTGATGAGAAATTCTTGCCCGTACAGGTACTTGTGGAAGTGTTCAATGGTCTTCACGATGGCGAGCAGCTCCTTCCTGGTGACGCAGTAGTTCCTTTCTGGCTTTGACAAGGCCTTGCTGAAGTAGGCCACTACTCTCTCCTCGCCGCCCACTACCTGCGACAGGATTCCCCCTATGCCAAAGTCGCTGGCATCGGTATCGACGATGAACCTTGTTCCAGGTCTGGGGTAGGCCAGAATAGGCGCGGTGCACAGAGCCTGCTTGAGTTGTTCGAAGGCACTGTGGCATTCTGCTGTCCACGTGAAGAGTTGGTCCTTCTCAGTCAGTCGATGTAAAGGATTGGCGATGTCGGCGAATCCTCTCACGAAGCGACGGTAATAAGTGCAGAGTCCCAGGAAGCTTCGTAGTTGGGACTTGTCCTTCGGAACTGGCCACTCCCTCACAGCTGCGGTCTTTTCTGGGTCGGTGCGCACCCCTTCCTCGGAGACAATATGCCCAAGGTACTGGACCTGCTTCTGGAAGAGCTGACACTTCTTGGGGCTCAACTTCAGCTGGGCAGCCCGTAGCTTCATCAAGATCTCCTTCAGGTTGCTGTAGTGCTCCTCGAAGCTCCTCCCCAGAACGATGACGTCGTCTAGGTAGACGAGGCAGGTCTTCCAGTGTAGTCCCCTCAGAATGGACTCCATTATCCTTTCGAAGGTCGCAGGGGCGTTGCACAGACCGAATGGCATGACGGTGAACTGCCAGAGCCCGCTGCCCACAGAGAACGCAGTTTTCTCGCGGTCCTTAGGGTGGACCTCTACCTGCCAGTAGCCACTCTTCAAATCCAAGGTGGAGAACCATCTTGATCCTGATATGGTGTCCAGCGTGTCGTCGATCCGGGGTAGAGGGTAGCTGTCCTTCTTCGTGACGTCGTTCACCCGCCTGTAGTACACGCAGAACCTGGTGGAACCGTCCTTCTTCTTCACAAGCACGACCGGAGAACTCCAAGGACTATGTGATGGCTCGATCACCCCTTGCTCCTTCATCTCTTCTACCATCCGGTCGACTTCGGCTTGCTTGGCGAGCGGGACACGTCGGAATGGGGCCCTAATCGGTGCGCTGTCCCCAACGTCGATTCTGTGCTGGACCAAGCTTGTCCTGCCGAAGTCTTTGCTCCCCACGGAGAAAACATCCTGGAATTCGCGTAGCAGGTCCTGAAGTTGGCGTGATTGTTCTTCGTCTAAATGGTCCTGGGATCCTTGGTACAGCTTCTGTAGTTCTTCTGGCAGGGCGCGTCTTCTTCGGTTGTCCGTCTGCAGGTGTCCGTCCGTCGTTTCTGTGATGCGGGCAATCCAGGTAACGGGCTCGCAGACTCCTAGGTTGGTGTCCCGGTGAACCGTAATATCGTAGTCGTTCAGGTTGGACAGGCGGACGTACGGCCGAGGCGTCGTGTTGATGAGGGTCTTGGCAACTAGCAATCCTTTTGTCTGGATGTCCTCATATTTTGGCTCGATGACAGCCGCCACTCCCTCAGCAGTTCCGTCGACAATTACGGCGGCGCTGACCTCCGTCCTGGCAGGAACGATGACGTCCTCTCTCAGCCTTACTCGTCGTGCGGTGACGGCCTTGTGTGCTGGTTGCAAAGCAAGTTCCTCACCTCCGAAGAGCAGAGTGTTGGTACTCAAGTCCAAGATGATGTTGTTCTGGTCCAGGAAGTCCAGTCCGATGATCACTTCGTTTGATACGTCAGCCACAAGCACTGGATGCATCACCACCCGTCGACCAATGACGAGCTCCAGTGATGCTTCGCCATGTACCGGTGCGGTCTCTCCGATCGCGGTTATTAGCTGGAGGTTCCTTTGTGTGGGTTGCACTCTCCACTTCGGGATCACGGTGGGATTGACGATGGTCCTCGACGCTCCCGTGTCGATCAGCATGGGCCAGCTCACTCCGTTGACGACTCCGTCGACCATCAGGCTGCTATTGTCCCTCCGTAACTTCGTCACACGCACTTGGACTGCTGGGGCTTGACGACTGTCACAAGCCAACCTTTGCCCCCCAAGGCTGGCTAATACTCGTTTCCCTGGGCCGCGCGGTTTTCAGACGACTGATTTCCCGTCGGATACCCTCGGCGGCGGCGATCACCGCAGTCCTTGCTCAGGTGGCCTTTCTTACCGCAGGCCCAGCAGGTCGGTAGTCCTCTTCCGGGCCGCTTCTCCGGTTGTCTTCCGGCTGTGTCATTGTTGGTGGTACCGCGACTATCGAAGAAACGGCTTAGCGCCTCCATTAATTCGTCGGCCAGGGGCTTGGTCACGTTGGTTTTTACTGGTTCGTCGACGTCCACTTGACGCACCCGCGCGTGCATTCTGGATGCCTGTCTTGCCGTCTCGAACTCAAGTGCGTGGCTCAGCGCATCTGCCAGGGTCTTATTGCGCGCAAGACGCAGCGCCTGTTGAGTGTCCGAGTCCCGTAGCCCGTCGGTGAAAGTCTGCGTCGCTATCTGCTCCAGAAAGTCGGCCGGCGCTGTTGGGTAGGCGAGCCTTACGAGGCGTGCGATGTCCATCTCGAACTCCTGCAGGGTTTCCGCGTTCTTCTGTACCCGGGTCCGGAGCAGCATCTGATAGGCCTGCTGAAGATGGCTATCTCCATATCGGGACTCCATATGGGCGATCAGGGAAGCGTAGTCCTGGGATCCAGTCGGGATGGCCTGAAGGACGTTAAGGGCGTCACCTCTCAGCGCTACAATGAGAGCTGTAGCCTTTTCTGTGTTGTTCCAGTTATTTATGGAACAGGCCGCCTCGAACTGACGTAAGTAGGTGCTCCACGGGACCTTTCCGTCGAAGGTTGGGGGCGTCACTCTGCTATGTCCCGTTCCTGATATTCCCGGTGTAACGGTGGGCGGGCGTTGGCGCAGCTCGGCAACTTCCTTTTGTAAGGCGTTGAATTTCTCCTCCACCCCCATCAGCGGGCGTTGGCACAGCTCGGCAA
Organism: Meconema thalassinum; assembly: GCA_946902985.2. Taxonomy (NCBI): domain Eukaryota; kingdom Metazoa; phylum Arthropoda; class Insecta; order Orthoptera; family Tettigoniidae; genus Meconema; species Meconema thalassinum. The sequence continues at coordinate 162,247,580 of OX336401.1, read as the reverse complement.
CTTCCACTTGTAAGGCGTTGAATTTCTCCTCCACCCCCATCAGCGGTCGTTGGCACAGCTCGGCAACTTCCACTTGCAAGGCGTTGAATTTCTCCTCCACCCCCATCAGCGGGCGTTGGCGCAGCTCGGCAACTTCCACTTGTAAGGCGTCGAACTTCTTTTCCACTGCCGTGACTTCCTCACGCAGACCCAGTTCTAATTTCTTCAGGTCCTGTGTCAACTTATTCTGACCGTCTTCCATCTTCTTCTGGCCGTCCTCTATCCTCTTCAGGTCCTCCGCTAGCTTATTTTGACCGTCTTCTAGTTTGGCAGTTCGGTCCTCGGCTAACTTCTTCTGGCCGTCCTCCATCTTCTTCTGGCCGTCCTCCATCTTCTTCAGGTCCTCCGCTAACTTATTTTGGCCGTCCTTCAGGTCCTCTGCTAGCTTATTCTGACCTTCTAATTTGGAAGTTAGGTCCTCGGCTAATCTTTCCTGGCTGTCTTCCAATTTGGCAGTTAGCTCCTTGGTTAAATTCTTCTGGCCGTCTTCTATGCCATTTAACTTTTCTAGCAATGCTGCCAATTGCGCCTCCATTTTAGTTGTTTGCCTTGTAAAGGGCATGCACTCACAGGAAAATTAGAGAAAATGACCTGCTCGGGTTTTGAAACCAGGACCGTCAGGTGTTGTGCTTGAGTTCGTAATCCGGCTTCTGACACCAGTTGTTACGTGCCACCCCCTAGTGGCACTTTTGTTAACTGGATTTCTGTGGGGGTACAAAGCACAACACCAATTACTGCTTAAAGAAATAATTAACTTTATTGTGGCCAGAAAATTACACTAATCAGCAAATACAAGCAATTAGGAGCCTTACTCCAGTTTCCTCAAGTGTCTTCCTTGAGCGCTCTTGCCCCTTCCACTTGTCAACAGATCACAGAAGTTAATCCGTCCTAATGAGTACGGTGGCCTTGACAGAAACTACCTGCTCCTCTCCGTTATGTTCACCGACCACCATTACTTACGATCACTTGCTGCAGGCTATTTCGCTGTCCACAAGCTGGAGAAACAATGTCACTGGATTTCGTAACTCGCACAGCATTTCGTCACCACACTTCTGTCGCACAAGATAATCGCTCGCACTAGCTCGTAAAACACAACAACAACCCCCGCTTGACAGGTCGCACTTATATAGCAGGCCGGTGACTCAATACATGCTTCTAGATCCATCCAGGGTTCACGGCTTCTCGAGGTTTCCATCGCTGGTCCAGTCACGAATATTCTGGACTATCCCTTTGTCTTAGTAGCCCTGTTGCATAAGGCACACGCAATACAGGAGGCAGGCCACAGCCCAGCCCCTGGGGCAGTTGTGACTCAAGCGGCGAGCCATGACACAAACTCACAGCCGTAACACCTTGTTAACTACTGTTAGCGACGGTGTCACGCTCTTTCTCTTCCCCCAGCAGTTGAGAAGCCGGTTGGTTAGTCTTGTTGGGTTCATCCATGAGACATGTCCATAGAAAGCCAGACGTCTCTTCCTGGCCACATCTGTGATTTTCTCAGTATATCTATATAGCTCCTGATTTGGTCTTCTTCTGTACTCGTCATCTATTTATTATTTTATAAAATAAAAGAGTGCCATATCCCCTCCAGGGACGTAGGCGACCTCAATAAGAGCCCTTGACTAAGTCAAGGGATCACTAACCAGGCATCTCGAGCCGGAGTTAGCGTGTGGTAGGGTGGCGAGTTCTTTCCACTACTCCTCCTACCATAGCACCCGGCAGGTTCCCATTTTGCATCACGAGGCTGGGAGACCCCGTACCAGACCATACCAAGACTTTTAAATTCTTGGCAGAGCCGGGGATCGAACCCGGTGCCAAGGGAGTGACAGCCAACAATGCTAGCCACCGCGCCACGAGGTGTCTTTATTAGTTTATTAAATTAAATTAGTTTTCTGGGAATACCTCAGAAACGTGGTTTTAGAGCCTTAAAACGTAGAGGCCTCCGAGCCACCGATGGGCTGAAAATGAGTTTTGCTCGTCCTTGTACGCCATAATATAATAATAAGCATAATAATTATTTAGAGATAGGGATATAATAGACCTTTAGTACCACATCCGTCCGTGTAAATCACGTGAAAAAATTCAAGAGTATCCCTTGACCCCCTTAAGCGCATTATATACGTATTGGTGAATTTTACAGCTTAATAAGGTCTGCGCACACCGGCGCGGGATGCGGGAATGTCGCGAACATTTGCGCACTTGGCGGGATATGCATCCACTCAGACAGCTGCGTCACAATCCCGCACAGATGGCGGGATTGCTGCGTTTTCCCGCGTCCCGCATTTATTTAGCAATGGCGACGGAACTGTTAATAGAGTGTGTCAGGAAATATCCTGCCTTATATCAATAACATGAGTAATGAAGATTAAGAAATATAAGGAATAAAGATAAGCTCAGGGACGAAATAGGAAAGGAACTGCAAGTACCTGGTTAGCATCAATTTAAATAATATCACTCTTTGTTTCTGTGTTCATTTGTCACGTGGTGATTAACCTAAAGAAAACCGAACTGAACGACCCTAAAACTAAATATAAACTGCACTATCGCATCGTATCGCAGATAGCTTGGCAAACCTCTCTCACGATAGCTCCAACAGTTGTGAATCCAACACGAATACTGTGGCCAATTGTCGAGAAAGAATCCCCAGTAGCCAAAAATCCAATAGCAATAGCAAGGCGAGATAGCTTCCCGATAATTGGTATATATTTTCCTTATGTTGCACTTCATCAGACGAATTCATTTCGGAACTGTTTCCCGCGCTGGTCAGAATACAAAGACGATTTCGCAGCGACTGCGGGTATGGTGTCAATCCCGCTCCCGTTCCCGGTCCCGCATCCCGCGGCGGTGTGCGTAGACCTTAGTTGGTTCCGTGATATCCTTATAGCCGTTTGCGAACGTTCACAGTAATGCAATAAATGGAATGGCATTGCGTCTTACAGAAGTAGATGGACTTCTGAGATTGTGTTGCCATGGTAACCGGCTTGCATTCCTTCAATAGCTTAATAAATGAAATTAGTTTTCTGTGTATATCTCAAAAACTGTTGGTTTTAGGACCGTAAAATGTGGTTTTCGGGGCCCAGGGCTCCCGAGTTTTGTTTCTCACATTGAGACGCTTTGTCTCGTTTTTCTACGCCCATTTCAGCATGCATTTTAAGGGGGTTAAAGATCCCGGCACCCCGGCGTCTCTAAAAGCCAGAGTAGTTAAAAGGGACGTAAAACCAATAACATTATTAACCTCTTTTATGAGAGGTATGGAGAAGAGTTACATCAATGATTACTTTCGTGCCTCTGATGGACTCCTGTACCAAATTTTATGTTGATCCACTCAGCCGTTCTCGAGTGATGCGCGAGCAAAGTTGTACACAGACAAACAGACAGAAAGACAGACAAAAATTTTGTTTTTGCGTGCATCCGTCATAAACCAGTCTGAAACGCGATAATAACTCAAACTTCCGTAGAAATTCAGAAAAAACAGACAAACTTTCATTTCTTTATATATAGAGATTACAATTTCCTTTAAAAACTGAGTTCACTCATTCTGAACTTTACGAAATTCTTATTCGAGACAAGCTTGAGTCTGTTTTTCCGAACGTTGAAATTGCTTTTCGCATTTTCCTGACCCTCGTGATAACGAATTGTTCTGCGGAGCGCTCATTTTCAAAATTGAAACGGATCAAAAGTGCGCAAAGAAGTATCATGTCACAAGAACGATTAGACATGCTAAGTTTAATGTGTATCGAGTCAGATGTTCAGCGGGAAATTGATTGTGATGACATTGTAGAAGATTTCTTTGACCGAAAAAAGAAAAAAAAAGAATTTGATTACATTTTACAGAAGTAAAAAAATAGTATGATTTGTTAAATTGTTCATCAAATCATCTGAAATGTTTTCAAATAACGATAATCATTTCAATTGAAATGCATGTATATATGTAGGCCTATGTATGATTTAATAAAAAGTGTATTATCCATCTTGAGAAAAAGAACTCTTGTATATACTTGATTAAATGTACAGGTGCTAAAAAATAAACATTATTTGAAAAAAATAAAGGGGCCTCAAAAATCTGAGGGACTTGGGCCTCATTTTACCTTAATCCGGCACTGCTGTTAATATTACTGAGTTTTAATTCTATGAAGTGTGTTTAACACCTCATTCCTTCAGTCCTGAGGTGTCGCATTGTGATTGAATCGTAACGATGAAAGGTTATGATATTTTTTAAACGATTAAAATAACACGATATATTGACAAGTGTGGGGAAAATGTGGTTTTTTGAATTAATGGATAGGTGTTTGAGGGACTGATATTTCATGGGTATTAAAACCAGATTCATTCGGTGTAACGTTTGATATTTGTATTTACCGTTCCAACGCCCGAGGAAACCGGAATGCTGTTATGTCCGGTGTGATAAGAACTGCGCAAGAAATTACCGCACAGATGTTGGTTTCCCACACTTGTGCTATTGGTTAAATTGCATAATTATATTTCTGAGTTGTTTTTAATAATTACAAGCAATGTTTTCTTCAGACAAAATCGACAGGCCGCACTCAATAATGAATATGGGTTGACTGCTCTCTCGCGGATACATGGTGAACCATCGCCGCCATGCGTGCGTGCGGTGCTGCCGTTTCAAAACCATAACGAAAAAATTACATGGCAAAGGCCTGATGTGTCCATATTGTATATCCTCCATCAGTATTATTCTGCTAAGGTCCCATTCCTGTTTTGTACCGAAAATAAGGTCCTGTTAACACCAACCTACACATACGGGGTGCCTACAGGTTCCGCATAACCCCATGTGGGCCCGAAATGCACTCACTTCCTCTTTAAATTCCTCACGATTAAATAAATACCTTTAAAAATGTACATTTGCAATGGGAGCAGCGTAACCTGGCAACCCTGCCGCTAGAGCGCAGGGCAGCGCGGCGGTGGCAGCTATCTGGCGGGTGCGCGGCGTACTGCTAGGCGAGTCTGCCGCTAGAGCGCAGGGCAGCGCGGCGGCGGTAGCCATCTGGCGGGAGCTCGGCGTACTGCTAGCTGAGGAGTCTCTCAGCAGATGGCTCCAGAGTGGTCTCGCCAAGACTTTCTCTAGGGTTCAATCCTTTGCAAATGTAAAAATTGCTGTAGAAGAAACTCTCGAGCAAACAATAACCGATGAATTCGTTGTAACATCGAATATTGTCTACAAAGAGGTGCTGTGACAAGTACAAAACACTGTTCTACATAATTCTTTGGGTTCTTCTCATGTACGTATGCCGTTTAACAACAATAAATACATTTCTTCAATATTTAAAACTTCGTTCTCCCATATTCTTCCCTACTACCCCATTCACGTTGCGAAAGCTCGCACGGGCCCACTAGTGATTACTAGCCCTCGGATTTTTAGGTGATAAAAACATGGAAAATATTTATTTTTAATTATAATTTAGTTTATTAATATGCTGTACTCACAAATGCAATTTATTCTATGTCTCACTGACTGCTGAAGCATTACAATACACAACGAGATACATCTTCAGGTTGTCCATCACAAATGACCGACGATTATCACTAAACACTTATTCTGAAGGCGCGAAACTGTGGCAACATGTTTCTTGCCCTTGAGGTGTTGTTTAACTTGAGATCGCTGTTCAGCCTTGATTGCTTTCCCACATGGTTGGCAGAACAGAACGCCCCCATCTGAAGTAATATTATCGTTAAATTCTGCAACAGACGATAACTTGTAGTTGTTTTTACTTTAGGCATCGTAGCACTGCCTTATATTTCACGGTGCCAGAAATGAACTGCATGTGAGTGACACTGGTTCCAGGTAGCTGCGGGAGGGGGAGCTCTAGCACGTGGTGCAATATGGCTATGGACAAGCAAATCCCCGGCTTCCACAGTGAGTGGCACGGGGTGACAAGTTAAGAATAACACAGCTGCAAGCTGACATGCGCTCTGCATGAAGATTAGATAGCTCACAGGTTCTTCCCCGTTGAAGTAACACAGAACAAAAATGCAATAAACTGAAACATCTAGCATACTGATTTTTTTATTGTAAATATTATGTCTTTTTTATGTGCCAATATGTGAAAAACAGGAATTTATGTATTTATAGAAAAAATGCTTAAAATATGTATTTACATTAAAAAAATTATTAACCTAAAAATCCGAGCCCTAGTGATTACTCATATTCTCACGCTGGGCTTGTACAGGGTTATCGAAAGAGGTAGCAGCAATTTCAAGAGATCACATCTCCCGTTGTAAGTCAGATAAATTAATAATACAACCTGAAAACTAATCAGGAACTCATCGACTTTTATTTTTAGTTTTGAGTATGTCAGAGATTCACCAAAAATAAACGTGTGGTGCGGCTTGATGTATGACCAAGTCATCGGCCCTTTCTTTTTATCATTTTAAGTGATCTTGTCGACTTCGTCGTTACGCTGAGGTCTGGCGTTACGTTACGGCGACGGGACGAAATGTACCGAGAATGCACTGAGGTGTGTGACGTCATAGTACCACTTGAGCTCCCGCCTTTCATCGCGCGCTCCGGTGAGCGTGACGTCATCCAGCCAGCTACCTCCTTTGACCTTGGTTTGCACTTGCTAATGGACTAGAGTTCATGCAGTTCGCTGCATGATCATGAGGCTTTCACCCAGCATTTTTCAGCATTTAAAATGATATAAGTCTAGTCTTTCAGACTGACTGTCACTGTTTTTTTATTTTTTATTGAGCGGACTATTTCAGGACATGTTTACTTAGACATGCTACATTAGTACGTTTACACGCAAGTAGACCAAATTGAAGAAGAAAACAAGAAGTTCCGTGACGAACTAAAGAGCCTACTTTTCTTAAAATTTAAGGTTCATGCCAATGATTAATCTATACGATCTAGTAGAAGGACGAAATTAAGTTAGTAAAATCGAAATTTCTAATTAGTTCGAAATACTATATACCTGGCTTAATGTATCATAATAGAGCACTACAGTTGGCAGCCCTTGGTAGGTTTTTACAGAGTGTTAACACTACCTAAGAGTGGAAACAAGTATTGGTAGATAGGAAGAGAATCCAACACTAAGTTATAAGTAAATGTTGATATAAAGAGGAATTTCGCCGTGCTAAACCTATGAAGTTGAGCGGGGGCCTGTACAAGGCAAGCGGAGAGCGCAGCATGAGTTGAGGTTGCCTGCAAGCGCTCGGTGAGTGCTCTTTCCCTCCCGAGCCGGTATTCCGGTACTATGGGGAAGGGTGATACTGTGGCAAGACAAAGTAAGCCAAAAGGAAAGGATTTACTAACTTTCCCTTCAGAAAGGTTAGATTTTATTACGCATTCGAAAATGCTAGAAAGATTTGAATTTGCAGTTTTTTTTTTCTGGGAACTCTTGGATCTCTGGCAAAACAACCTAATGCTCCCAGAGTGGGAAAAGAAAAAGCAACTTTGGTGTTTTAGCAATACTTTTACTGTTTTTTATGAAAATCCTAGAAGAATACCAATTGTTACACTGAAGGTAGGCTAAGCTTTTACCCAACAGAATGCCGACTTAAAGTTTAGAACAGAGGAAAACCTCAGACCTAACTTAAACAAAACTGAGATTTTGAAAGCAAAACATAAGTCAGAGAGAAAATCTCTACAAATAGGTAGCTGGCGGAGCAAGCCGTATTTGCCTTAATGACTTGCTAAAATTAGCTGTGACAGCTAAAAGAAACTTTGAAAACGTTGTTGTTTTGACTTTTGTTTCAAAGGCAACAAGTGGTAAAGTTTTTATGATTAGGGGAAGAATCAGGGAAGAGAAGGTCCTGCCTAACCGTGATTCTAGCGAGAGAGATAAGGCCAAAAATTAGAAATAATTTATTTGACAATAAATATAAATTTTTGATTAGTGACAAATTGTTAGATTTAGAATCTTATTTTTGGAGTTAAGAAGAACTTTTTCTTTGGTTAGTTCTACAAACATTTGGAGGTCTCAGACCTAATAAAAGGAAGGTTCACAATGAACAATGTTAAAGTAGTTACAAGTTTCAAACTTGTTACAAGCACTAAACCTGTACAAAGGTTTTAAAATGTGCTTAAGATTTAAAAAATTAAAGCTTTTAAGGAAAATGAATTGTACAGTAATTTTCACCTTTATACATTAGGTAGGATACAAGCACTATTGGACTGACCTTCTGGCAATCAAAGAGGCTATGAACAAATAGATTACGTTCCTGTTCGTAGCAGGAGGAAAAAGTAGAATTACAAGCGGAGGTTACCGCTATTTTTAAACAGAGATTACTAGATGTAAAATACAAAAATGTACAGGTCGTATTAACGAAGCCTGGATTATACAAATTAGATAATCATTGTATAATTAGAAAAAGCAGAACTCCCTAGTTTTAGAAGGGAAGAACAATACATATAAAAATGTGGGCTAGCCACATATGTTGACGCAGAATGACTATATGAGAAGTAGAACAAATTTGGGAGGGCGCTTAATTATAAGCGGGGCCTCTTTGTGTTTTAACTAAATTAAGATATTAACCTATATTGTGTTAGTAAAAGGTATTTGGGAAAAAGGAATTGGGAGTTTAAAGTTCTGGCCAGTTTTAATGCTCTCAGTCAAACGCGGCGTGGTTGAAATTAGCACGCACAAATTCGAAGCACTGATAGTTTGTTGATACGTTGAAAATGTTCACTATTGTAGGCTATGTAAGTCCATAGAATAAGAGAAAGTTATAGCAGTTTATGTGAAACACTTAGTTGAATTTGAACTTGAATAAGCTTATTGCGTTTGAAAGTTTATGGTTTGCAGTTATTAGTTTTGTTTAACTTGAAGTTCCAGCAATGTGACGGTATTGAGCATAGTTTATTGCGGTTTGAAGCATATGTTGAGTGGAAAACTTCTAGAATTGTAATGACGGTTGAATAGGGCGATAGGGTTCCCACGGTGGAAAAAGCTAAGTTTATAGACAGCGGTTTATTTGACTTAAATCCCTCGTTGTGGGAAGATATTTCCATTTATTTCGTACAAGAAGTACTAAATATCATGTTATAATGTCAGCTTATATAGCTAAAGCCTGACAAAGAGAATCCCACGAAGACGGTTATTGCACAATAGTGAGCAATTCCCCACATTGTCTAGAAAATTGTATTAAAAGCGTTCAGCATATTAAAATCATTAAAACAAGTCAAAAAATTGAAGTTTTGTACTTAGCTTTTTCATGTTGAGCTGGCGATGGTTCCTAGTAACCGTTAGCTTTAGAACACAGACATGGCGTCTATTTTAAAAATATCTCGTGAAGACAGGAGACTGTCCCCTGGGAGGGCTCCGAACTGTACACTTGACGACTGGACTAGAAGTGAGAGCTGCTGAACGGCGCGCGTAGGGACCAGGGAGACGAGGGAGAGGGGGTATAAGACAAGAGCATATATGTCAGAAGGGGAAACATTACAGAAATGAAAAACATTTTATAAAATAGTTTTTCTTCATGGAGCAGTGTCCTCAAAGAGATGTTAGCTGGCGACGAGGATGACACCTGGTGGATTGGTGAGGAAGTCCTCTTGAGCTCAGAGAGATTGAGGAACTTCAGTGGTTTGCTGCAAGATGCCGCTAGCGTTTCCATAGAAGATACACATCTAGAACAGACTCAAAGACACAATAAATTCCTGCTCAAAGAAAAAAAAAAGAAATACAAAGGGATCACTGTTGGTGTCTGCGAAGATGGGAAGAAAATAAATAAACGAACTAATCAAAGAGCAGCAAGAGCTAACTCTGACTGAACGTGTATTCCAAGGAATACGCCAGTCCTGGTGACTGAATATATTCTTAGTTCCATCTCTTAAGGTACAGAACACAAAATTTGGTTGAAGTCCAATCGATAGCATGGACGTTACATGCAGTTAGACATTGGATCTAACAGTGCGCGTAAAATCATGTTGGCAACAATGTCATGCATGTGTTGGTCACAAATAATCTGAAATAATATGATCTATAGTGCCAATTTTGAATGAAATCCATTAGTTAGTATAGAAGTTACATGCATTTTAAAATTGGACCTACCAGCAGGCTTAGAATCATGTTGGCAGCACTGACGTATATTAGTTACTCCAAATTAATCTAGAATGCCAGGTGCTATATGTGTGCAAAGTTTGGTGCTATTGGCTTGCATACTTTTTGATATATTGATATTAGGATAACAGAAATAGAGACAGATTTTATTAGCAGTTGGCAGCCCTGGTTGCTCTTACGAATACGCATAGTCATATCTGTTATGGTACACATAGCACATACGAAATTAGGTTGAAATCCAAATGATAGTATAGAAGTTACACGTATTTAAAGTTGGACCTATCAGCAGGCTTAGAATCATGTTGGTAGCACTGACGTATATTAGTTACTCCAAATTAATATAGAATGTCAGGTACTATACGGGTGCATAGTTTAAAGCTGTTGGCTTGCTTACTTTCTGATATATTGGTATTTGGATAAAATAAATTGAGAGCATTCATTAACAGTTGGCAGCCCTGGTGGCTCTTAAGAATACGCTCAGTCATATATGTTTATGTACGCATAGTACATACGAAATTTGGTTTAATTCCAATTGATAGTGTAGAAGTTATATGCAATTAAAATTGGACCTATCAGCAGGCTTAAAATCATCTTGGCAACACTGACATGTATGACCTGGAAATTAAACTGAAATATTATTGTCTATACGTGTGCCAATTTTGAAATAGCAACCACGTATACCTTCCAAGATATCCAACATGGAGCTCAAATTTCAATTGCGATTTTTCAGCAGTTGGTAGCATTGACAATATTTTTAGCCTACTTTTCACAGTTTGCAAAAATGAGGAAAAAGTAGACTTATGAGATCGATCCGGGAAAATGTCTGTCTGTCTGTCTGTCCTTCTGTCTGTCTGTCCTTCTGTCTGTCTGGCTGTGTGTGTGTCCCCCCCTATCAACTCCTAAACGGCTGCAGCAATCATAACCAAATTTAGTATGAGTAAAGATGTGCACCGGAATATCTCACGTCCATATTTGAAAATGATGTCAGTGCTACCAACTGCTGAAAAAACGCACTAGAAATTTGAGCTCCATGTTGGATATCTTGCAAGATATGCATGGGAGCTATTCCAAAATTGGCACACATGTAGACAACACTATTTCAGTTTAATTTCCAGGAGGCCAACCATGACAGTGTTGCCAAAATAATTTTAAGCCTTCTGATAGGTCCAATGTTTAAATGCATATAACTTCTACACTATCAATTGGATTTCAACCAAATTTTGTATGTAATATCTGTACATAAACAGATATGACTGAGCGTATTCTTAAGAGCCACCAGGGCTGCCAACTGTTAATAATTGCTCTCTCTATTTTTTAAAAAATCCAAATACCAATATATCAGAAAGTATGCAAGCCAATAGCTTTAAACTATGCACACGTATATTCTGACATTTCAGATTAATTTGGAGTAACTTATATACGTCAGTTCTACCAACATGATTATAAGCCTGCTGATAGTACCAATTTTTAAATACATGTAACTTCTATACTATCAGTTAGATTTCAACCAAATTTCGTATGTGCTATGTGTACCAACACAGATATGACTATAGGTATTGTTAGGAGCAATCAGGGCTGCCAACTGTTAATAAATGCTGTCTATATTTTTTTTACCCTAATATCAATATATCAGAAAGTATGCAAGCCAACAGCTCTATACTTTGCACACGTATAGCACCTGACATTCTAGATCAGGGGTCTCCAAACTTTCCAGCCTTAGGGCCATACTGATTACTCCAGTAAGTTCCGAGGGCCAAAACCATATTATCATTGTTGCCGGTGGTAAAAAGTGAAATAGTCCACTGATGAATAAAAAGTCCGAAAAAGTACGCAACGTTGAAAAAAGGCTGAAAATCGGACTAAAGTCCGCAAAACGGCAACACTGCATATTATTAATTTTCCTGTCATTATCTGTAATTTCTAGATTAGTCGTAGAGTACGAGCCATGAGGAGTAACGTGACACGACATCTGGTGGACACAAGCGGAAATAGGTAGTACCTTCTATCGCTAACAGATGGCGCTAATAGCACGTACAGAGTAATCTCGTTGGTTCGAGAGAGTTCTGGTGTCTTCCACTCACTTCTAGATGGCAGTAATTGGAATATATAAGAAGGCTAGTTGCGCAACCACAAGTCAGTTCCTATGACACTGTTGTGAAATAAAATAGTGCGTACCTCCTTAAAACGTGTTTGTGCGTGTTTAAGTTTAAGACATCTTTGTAACAGTATTTTGATTTGAATTGTTGCTTTTGTGTGTGATTTAGTAGTATGGAAAAGAAGCGAAAAATTGATAGTGAATGCAGAAAATTCAAAGATGAGTGGAACATTCAGTATTTCGTAATTGAGTCCAGTAACAAGGCGCTATGTTTGATTTGCAATGAAAGCATAGCCGTTCTCAAGGAATATAATATTAAACGTCATTATGAAACAAAACATTTTCAAAATTACTCAAAATATACAGGAAGTTTGCGGACAGAAAAATTCGAAGCTATGAAGCGCGGATTGAAATCGCAGCAATCTTCATTTACAAAACTCAAAACCGAACAAGAGGCTGCAACTCGTGCCAGCTTTCGTGTGGCTCTTGAAATTGCAAAACGTGGAAAACCATTCACCGATGGAGAAATGATCAAAGAATGCATAATTGCAGCAGCCGAAGAAATGTGCCCTGAAAAGGTAAATTTATTAAAAACTGTCAGTATGTCAGCAAAGACTGTGGCTCGAAGGGTAGAAAACATCGCTGAAAATATATCCTCTCAACTGTTCGACAAAAATGGAGATGTTGAGTGGTTTTCTTTGGCCTTGGATGAGTCAACGGATGTGTCAGATACTGCTCAGGTGTTGATTTATATTCGAGGAGTAGATAAAAGCTATGAAGTGCATGAAGAACTTCTTGATATGTATAGTATTCATGGCACAACTACTGGTACAGATATTTTTAAAGGAGTTGAAATGGCCATTAATCAAAAGAACCTTCGATGGAAAAACTTGAAATGTATTACAACTGATGGAGGCAAAAACATGAGTGGGAAAGATAAAGGAGTGGTCGCTCTTGTGTCAAAGGCTGTAGAAAATGACGGTGGTTCAAAACCATTAGTCTTACATTGTATCATTCATCAACAGTCTTTGTGCGGAAAATGTTTGGATATGTCTGAAGTTCTGAAACCAGTCATATCAACTGTTAATTTTACGAGATCTTTTGGGCTGAATCACCGACAATTCCGACAATTTATTGAAGAGATTGGAGAAAATGACTTACCTTATCATACTGCCGTACGTTGGCTTAGTTGTGGGAAAGTCCTTCAGCGCTTTTTTGAACTTCGAGCAGTGATCGAAATTTTTTTGAATGAAAAGCATCGCCCTCTTACTGAATTACAAAACAACGCATGGCTGTGGAAGTTAGCATTCTATGTTGATTTGACAAAACATGTGAACGAACTGAATTTGAGATTGCAAGGAGAAAACCAGCATCTTCCTGATTTATACACTAATATCAAATCATTCCGGAAGAAATTGATACTGTTTCAATCACAACTACGAAGTAAATGTTTTTCACATTTTAAAACATGTGAAATATTCAGCCACACCACTAAGACTGAGTTTCCTATCGATTTTGCAATCGAAACTTTGAGTGCTTTGAAAATAAATTTTGATACTCGTTTCTCGGACTTCGATGCCTTTGCGAATCAAATTAAGATTTTTCAGGATCCTTTTGATACTGACATTGAAACCCTAGCCCCGGAACTTCAAATGGAAATGATTGAACTACAGTGCAGTGATATAATTAAGAACAAATATCAAAACTCATCTTTGTTGGAATTTTATAAGAGTCTTCCACTGACACAATTTGATAATTTGCATAAATTTGCTCGTGGGCTGTTTTCTGTTTTTGGTACTACTTATTTGTGTGAGAAGACCTTCTCCAAAATGAAGTGCACAAAAAATGTTTACAGATCTAAATTAACTGATGAGCATCTTAAATCTCTTTTAATAATTGGTACAAGTAAAATTAGTCCACAACTACAAACTATTGTCAGTGGAAAATCTCAATTACATAAATCTCATTAGTATTTCATATGTCTGCATGTTATACATGTCTTTACTCATTACAATTCTGTGTTTCTTTATCCAACTTATCACAAAAACAATAACAATAAGCCTACAACAATGTTATGAGTAGTTAGCCCATGACCATATCAATGTAGATGTCATATTAATAATTATTCAACATAAAATTAGAATACTTCAGTAAACTAAATTTAATTTGCTATAAAAAAAATATGTTCTCTAAAAGGAGTTTTCAAGTATGCTAGCTCTCCGCGGGCCGGATGTGGCCCTCGGGCCGTAGTTTGGAGACCCCTATTCTAGATTAATTTGGAGTAATTAATACTAGGCAGTGCTGCCAACATGATTCTATGCCTGCTGATATGTCCAATTTTAAAAAAACATGTAACTTCTATACTAACAAATGGATTTCATCCAAAATTGGCACAACAAGATATCATAATATTTCAGATTATTTCTGACCAGCACACGCATGACATTGTTGGCAACATGCTTTTACGCGTGCTGATAGATCCAGTGTCTAACTGCATCTAACGTCAATTGGACTTCAACCAAATTTTGTATTCTGTACCTTAAGAGATGGAACTAAGAATATATTCAGTCACCAGGGCTGCCAACTGAAGTGCTCTATTAGGCTACATTATACCAGGTATAGTTTGAACTAATTAGATTTTTCGATATTACCAACTTAACTTCGTAATTATTCTAGATAGGTTCATATTCTGTAGAATAATCATTGGCATGAAAAGTAGGCTGTATAGTTCTTACAGGAACTTCCTGTTAAATAGGCCTACGGCATGCATATATTCATACTCATACAAAATTTTCGATGGTTGCAGCCGTTTAGGAGTTGATAGGGGTGGGAGGAGGACAGACAGACACACATTTTTCCGGATCAATCTCATAAGTCTACTAAGTAGGCTAATAACCTAACATTAGTATTGCTACATGATGGTGCGCCCCCACACCATTGCCTGCAAGTTCCATTGAATGGAAGATTCCCTGATCGTTGGATTGGTAGGGCTGGTGCTATTGAATGGCCTCCTAGAAGCCCCAACTCCCTAGACATTTTTATTGAGATACGTAAAAAACATTGTATTCAGTGAACCGGTCAGAGATCAGCGCTGCTTTTGCTACAATCACGCCTGAGATGGTCCAGCGCAATTGGGCCAAAGTCGACTTTCGACTGAATGTTTGCAGAGCAATGAAGGTTCCGCACATAGAAACATTATAAGGTATGAAAAAAAAAGTATTCTGGCAATTAATGATATTCAACAAATGCAAAAATTATCATTGAGAACTGCACTAGAACTATTCCAGATGAAAGTACAACCATTGATCTGGGCGCATTACGCTGTAACCATTGTCAAAAACAATTGGATTGGACAAAACGAAGGTTAGAATGGTCGAGTGTAGGTTCGGCCTATGGCCGCAGGAAGCTAGCGGGGCGCGGTTGACAATAAACCATTGATCTAGATGCGTTAGGCTGTACGTTCTATTGTTTTAGAAAACCGCCTAAATTAGTACCGTATGCATGGGGTTGGCACCACTGTTCCAACGTCGAAATTGGATGACACAGCTAGAATTTTTACTATATAAGTCGTGTTATAATTTTGGAAGGTGGGCGGGTTATAGACAGCCGAGGAGTGAACTACATCATTCCCAGATCAATTTTGAATTATTAGAAAAGGGATTTAACTTATTGCAAATTTCAGAAGTTATTTTTCTATTCCCCTGGGTTCATGTTGTCCTGCACTGTTACCATATCTATAAGAAACCTAAAAAAAACTATTTTTTGTTTTTGAAAACCTAAATCAACAATTTTAAAAACCCAGAAATCTGATCCCTGTTCATAACCAAGCGGAGATAGCTATGACTGGTGTATGAGCCCTTTAAAGGTCATGAACGCACTCGTTTCCAGCACTTACGGTATGGTATCATTGTTGTGTGTAGGTCCTGGGTTCAAGTGCACAAAGGACAGTGATTGTATCGAAAACGCAGAGTGTGTGGATCCCTCAGGAATGATGGCGTCCAACATGACCATGCTCAGTACGACCATGACACCCGTTACGCCCAAGATGTGCCAGTGTCGGGCGACCTTCACCGAGTCCGAAGATAGTACCAGATGCAGTGAGTATATTTCACTTATTTATTTATCGTATGGCTTTTAGTGCCGGGAGTGTCCGAGGACATGTTCGGCTTGAAGTGGACACCCATAGGGTGAGCTACACGTTCCGTTCAATTTCAAGTAGTTCCAACTTTCGCTACCAGATATCACTGACACCTAGTGGTGAACGTTGGAACTTTGATAGAGTATTCCATCGAAATACAACCTAGAAAGTTAGCTTCACACAATATTAGTCTGTGGAAGGATCTTTTACATGCCATAAATCTATGACATGGGACCGCTGGCTCTACTTCCCCTCTGAAGAAGGCATAGGCTACTGAAGGATTTTAACGCTCTTAAAAAACACGACGACTTTGGCCGGGTTTGAACCCGTTATCTTGGGCACAGCAGTTGAGCATGCGTTCAGTATTCGAAAGTGATAGGCTACAAGTTGAAACCTTTGCAATTCTTTCTCTAAATTTTGGGCTAGCTAAAACATTAAGAAGCAAAGAGGGCAAGACAGAAGAGATAAGAAAAAGGACGGAATCTTGAAGCTGCAGGACAGGATAGAAACAACAAAGTTAATGTGGTATGGTCACATGATCAGGATGGAAGAGGAGAGAGTACCAAAGAAAGCTTTTTCCGAAAAGATGACAGGGAAGAGACCAAGAGGAAGACCTTCAAAGAGATGGACGGATACAGAGAAGAGGGGAAGAAAACCTGAAGATGTACTTAAGAAAGGAGAGGAGCGGTGGAGAGACAGAACTTAAATTCACAACCCGACCCAGGAAGCTGGAAACGGGAACTGAAGATGATGAAGATAACATTAAGTGCCAGATGCACAGTATGTCAAACCTTGGTACGTAAATAACCTCTTTTGAAGGTCTGTATTTAGGTCTCATGACGCCCATATTCAAAAGAAACTTTGCTGACCCCAACTTGAAATACTTATACTGTATTTAAGTCTCCCTCGTACAAGCAGAAAATAGTTTCACACGAAGACATACTGTAACGCAAAGCACTGCGTCATTCATCATCATACTACCTGAGCTACAAACATCACATTTTAGCGGCTTCGGTGGCGTAGTTGGTAGCATGCTGAGCTTCTATGCCCAAGATCGCGGGTTCAAACCCGGACGAAGTCATCAGATTTTTTGAGAGCGTTAATACTCCTTCAGTATGCCTTCCTTCGGAGGGGAAGTAGAGCCAGCAGTCCCATGTCATAGATTTATGGCATGTTAGAACCTTCTACTAATTTCACCTGTGTGAAGCTAAATTGTATAGGTTAAGAATGTAAACAACACTCTTAGGTTCCTACATTCGTTGCCAGGAGCCGACTGCTGTGGCGTCTAATGGCTAAGTTCTGAACTAGTAGCCTAGTCGTTGACGGTGGTAAAAGTAGGAACTATTTGAAAAATTCAAAGTCTGCAGTCCTTACTTAAATTAAAAAACAGATAACACACACTAATACAGTCATCACAATTAACACCGGTTATCAGACAGATTCTACACACACCCAAAGTACACGGGGCTACATGACCGCGTTGTTGCAGCCCCTAAACTGAGGAACCAACCAAACATCACATTTTCAACAGTTCATTCTTTATTTCGACAATTTTTGGCATGGGAAATTAATTTACACGTCACATGTATTTAGGACATGCCAACTGGCAGAAAAAATATTTGTACTTATCTCTGAAACACACTGTATATCTTCATCCGTTCACTGTGCTCTCTTTTGCGTCCTTGTGTCCATCCTGTATTCCCTCATGAAGGTTTCTCGACAAATTTTTATCTAAATTTAGGTCTATTGTGAAGGATTTCTTCATTGATATCAATTTCTAGTAGGTCTTGTGTTACTTCTACCAGACCATTGATGTAGTTTTTCAGTGATTGTGCTAATTTTTTTTAAAGTTTATTCTACAGGGTATATCTTAATTATACCGACAAAAAATCAGGGACGCTCTGCGTGTTATGTAAAAGACGATGCCGCAATCGGATTGGCGGGGAAAATGTTTCCCTTCGAGAAAATTAGGTTACTTTGTTACTTCCGGGCGCGCGATTCAAATCGACGGGCTCGCCGTATTTGCCGAGCCTGAATTCAAGCCGAGGCGAGCGAGGAAACTTGCGCATTCCCGCCAGCATATCTCTGTCTCCTTCTATCACAATCCCTTCCCTTGCCTGAAGCACAGCAGTGGCCGGAAGGAAAATTTTCTCCGCCAATCCGATTGCGGCATCGTCTTTTACATAACAGGCAGAGCGTCCCTGATTTTTTTGTCGGTATAATTAAGATACACCCTGTATGTTATGTGATCATACAAATTTCAGTCTCCTTTTTCCGATAGAATCTGTGATTTTTTTATTTTATTTTCTATTTTTTTTCAATACAGTACCTACTTTGATAGATTTCATGTGGCTTCTTTTTCATCCAATATTTTGGTCCTAAGTTTTTTTTAGGATTTTCTCCCTTGTTTCTTGATGTTTTTAACTTGTCATCTTTCCCCAACTTTATCAAAGTTTTATTACTATTATTATTATATCATCATCATCATCTTGTACAGTTTCCAGCCCTAGGCTGGGTCTGTTTGTAACATAAGCCTCGCCACTTAGTCCTTTCTTCCCACCACCTCTCCGCTGTCACTCTGGTCCAGTCCTCGCCTCGCTTCTTGACACATTCCTCCACTCCTTTCAGCCATCTATCTCTTGGTCTTCCCCTTGGTAGTTTCTTCTGGATCTGCATCTCATGTATCCTCTTGGAAATCTTCTTCTCTTCCATTCTCTTTAAGTGTCCATACCACCTCAGTCTTGATGTCTCAATCCTACCTTGCAAGGGCTCCTCATTCACTATTTCCCTGACCTTTTCATTCCTCACCCTGTCTCTTTTTGTTACTCCGATCCTACTTCGCAGGAACTTCATTTCACTTGCCTGTATTCTGCTTATGTCTCTTTTCTTCATTGTCCACGTCTTACTCTATCCCTTCTTGTTATTCCTAATCTGCTTCTCTGAAATTTCATTTTGCAAGCCTGGATCCTGCTCACCTGTCTCTTCTTCATAACCCACGTTTCTGATGCGTAGGTGTGTATTGGGACATAATACCTGAGGTACGTCCCTGCTCCATACCAGACCTCTCACTGATCTGCTTGTCATTTCTACCACTTACTTCTATTGTACTCCCTAGAAACTATCCACCTTCTTTAGTACTTCTCCTCCTATCATTATATCTGTTGTTACTCTTCCCCTATTTCTCGTTGTCACCATCGTTTCACACTTCTATGCATTCAATTTCAAACCATACTGTTTTACTGGGAATATGGAGAGGATTTGATCATGACTTTCATAGATCTAGAAAAGGCATATGATAGTGTCCCCAGAGAGAAGGTATGGGAAACCATGGTTAAGAAGAGACTGGGAAGAGAAATGTTGGAAATGATGCAAGCAATGTACAACAACTGTGTTAGCAGGGTACTGACCCCAGTTGGAAAGACAGATTGGTTTAGGAACAAGACTGGACTAAGACAGGGGAGTGTGCTGTCACCTCTCTTGTTCATAATGGTGATGGATGAAATAGTAAAGGAAACAAAGGAAGCATATGGACATAAAGAAATGAAGCTACTGTTATTTGCAGATGATATTGTGGTCTGGGGAAGGAACACCGAAGAAGTGCAAAAACAACTAGATGCACTGAACGAAAATATTCAGAAGTATGGCCTGAAAATCAGTATAGAGAAAAGCAAGACCATGGTGATGACAAGAGGGGAAAGACAAGGAAAGGGCACTGTGAAAATTGGAAGTCAGAGTTTGGAAATTGTGGACACGTTCAAATACCTAGGAAGTGAATTGATGCAAACTGGTAGGTTGGACATGGAGATTGGCAGGAGGGTACAGCAGAGCAATGCATTCTGTCAAAGTGTAAGAAAACTTGTTTGGGATAAGGAAGTACCAAGGAAAAGCAAGGAGGTAATGTATAAAGTGTACTATGTACCCATATGAGACTTGGACCCTGACAAGCAGGCAAGAGAGTAGAATCCAAGCCAGTGAAATGAAATTCCTAAGAAGTATGATAGGAAAGACAAGGAAAGACAGAGTGAGGAATGAAGATGTTAGGAAGGAAATTGGGATGGGAAAACTAAATGAGAGAATTGAGAAGAATAAACTAAGGTGGTTTGGACATGTAAAGAGGATGGAGGAAAACAGAATACCAAGACAGATGCTGGAGGCGAAGTGCAAGGGTAAGAGAGCAAGAGGAAGACCTAGAACAAGGTGGATTGATTCAGTGAAGAACAGCGTAAGAAAAAGAAATCTAGACTGGGACAAGATCGTGGAAGAAGAATGGTGGAAGGAAAGAGGAAAGTGGAGAAGTGCCATAAATACCCCGATCCGGCAGGAGCTGGATAAGGGGAAATGATGATGATGATGATGATGATGACTGTTTTACTATCTCAACCCATACATTCAAACTTTCTTGTACCTCTGCCTCTCCATTGCCCCATATCATTAGATCGTCTGCAAACATCATTGCTCTCATATATTCTTCTTCTATTTGTGCTGTCACTTCTACCATTATCTCATCCATCACAGAGATGAAAAGCAGTAGAGATAGTGCACTCCCTTGTTTCAAACCACTCTTCTGCTTTAACCAATCTGACCTCTCTATTATTATTATTATTATATTATTATAGGGGTGCAGAAACTCCATTCCATTATGCATATCAAATGGGATTACTATGTAACAAATGCTGCGGTTCTCGAGAGAGCAGAGATGAAGAGCATAGAGGCCATCATCATTAGTCACTGGCTTAGATGGATCGGCCATGTCCAACGCATGAATGACAACAGACTCCCACGGAAAATCCTGTACAGCGAGCTCAGCACGGGCAAGAGACCTCTAGGAGCACCTCGGAAGCGTTACAAAGATCAGCTTAAACAAACCTTGAGGAGTGTAGCCATTGATCCTGATAATTGGCATACCCTTGCGGAAGATCACGCACGTTAGCGTGCAGCCACCTCAGCTGCAGTTTCACATTTTGAAGAAGAACGCTGAAGGCAGGAAATGGAAACTCGTCTGAGGAGAAAGTTGCGCCAGATATTGCCACGTCCTCCACCTTCCATCATCTGCATTGTGTGCGGCCGTATGTTCTATGTCACCAGCGACATCACCATAGAGTGAATACAAATTAGTAATGCAGGAAAGAAACATACCCTCGGATACGAGTATTGGCCGACAACGACGATTATAGGGATAGATGGCCTCGTAGTTCCACCCCTTAAAACAACAATAACTATATTACATTATGCGAACCGGCCAAGACTAAGGACCACGCAAATATCATTTCATTTCCTTCTCATAGTTCTTTCTTCCTTTCTCTCTGCTGTCCATCTTCCTCCCCTGTGTTCTCTCTTTTCTCCCACAAGAACCTTTATGTTAGATAGTATTTCCCTGAATTGTGTTCTGTCTCGACAGTCGCCATCTGTTTTTTTTTGTTTTTTTTTAGCGTATGGCTTTCAGTGCCGGGAGTGTCCGAGGACATGTTCGGCTCGCCAGTTTTGTAGCTGCTTCGAGACGGACACCCAATGGGTGAGCTACAGGTACCGTTGGGGAGGGAAGGAGGGAAGTTGGAATGTAAGGACGAGGAGTTGGAAGGTAGCGGCTGTGGCCTATAGTTAGGGACCAACCCCGGCATTTGCCTGGAAGGAAGATGGGAAACCACAGAACACCATCTTCAAGGTTGCCGGCGGGGGGATTCGAACCTCCTCACCTCCCGGATGTGAGCGACTGCCATCAGTCATGCCGTAACCACCACGGCTAACTCACCTGGTTTCGCCATCTGTAATTTCTAGCCTCCGGAGTTCTTCCTTCATCTGCTTGGTGTCAGGCGCAGATTCAAGGGGGGGGGGGGGGGGGGGGGTCACGGAGGTCATGACCCCCCCAAACGGAGACCAAATTTTTTTGCAAACTCAAAAAATGAAACTTAACGAATTTTAACTGAAAAACAGTTTTTTTCATTTTATTCAATATTGAAAATATCTTTATTGCAATTATTATGTTCTGTTACAACTGTACATATTTACAAATTCATACCTGTTATATGAAAAAAATGAAAATCCACATCCTGCTTCCAGTCTCCAACCGGGTCAGGAATGGAATGAATGAAGCCCCTATCTAGCGGCGAGGATATGAACTGTGCCGGCTGCCGAGGCCTGACGCACTCCTCTGGGGCAATGATTAAATGAATGACATATGAAATGAAATGATAGTGGAGAGTGTTGCTGGAATGAAATTTTGACAGGGAAAACCGGAGTACCCGGAGAAAAACCTGTCTGCCTCCGTTCTGTCCAGCACAGATCTCACATGGAGTGACCGGGATTTGAACCACGGACCCAGCGGTGAGAGGCCGGCGTGCTGCCGCCTAAGCCACGGAGGCTTCACCTGTTATATAAAAACCATTATTTATATAACAAAATCAACTCATCTATTTTGTTTAGCAAACCTTGTGATTACCGAATCGATGTCTATAGAGATGTCACGATGAATGTGCAGCAATGCACGGATAGGAATTTGGGGCTTTTGTCGCACCAAAACGTTTTGCCGACGTCCAAACTGCAAGCTTGGTTGGCAATTTAAGCTGTGACTTTCTGCCTTTGTCGGTACCAACTCAACGTGCCGAAACTGTAACGTACCTTGATACTTTTCTCGAAGCTCGATGTAAAAGTCGCAAAACATGCCGTTGCAATTTGTACGAATATTTTTGGTGTGCTAAACGCATAAAAATTTCTATCCATGTAGCTTGCAAAAAAATTGATCTGGTTTTGTACGTTTGGTAATTTTGTGATCGCGTTTTTAGTGATACCATTTTTCTTAACAATTTCGATTCTGTGACCCCCCAAGCCAAACTCTAGATCTGCGCCTGCTTGGTGTATCCCCTTGGCTCTTCAGATTGCATATTTTATCAAAAATTTGTTCATTTATTCTTGTTGGATCCATTCTAACCAGATGTCCATAGAAACGTAAACGTCTTTTCCTAATTGTTGTTTCCAGGTCTTCCACCCTTTCACCCTCTCTATTAGGCTATTATTATTTCAAAATGGTGATCAATTTTGGCGATTTTTTTTAACTTCAGATAAACCGCGAGATAGCTGTCCATTTACTGTCTAAAAATATGTTCACAAAATTCCAAAAAATCTGGCTATTATAGTCTCTAGTTTTCTGTTCCAGATGGTGCAGACAAAACTTGGCTGTCAGTTACGCTTCTCCTAGTCTCCGTCTACGTACAGTTCGGTAAAGTCTAAGAAGAAAAAAGTAAAACTCTTGCAGCAAGTATTATTAAAATAAATTATTTTTATGTGATGGAATCAAAATAATGCCATGGATCTTTCCTGAAACACATTCCTTTAACGAGATACGATCCTTAGCTTCACATAACTCATTGTTTCTCGTCACTAGTAATAGAAGGTATACGAGAGTGGTATCGAAAAGTAACGCACAACAACTTCTTTGAAAGTAGGTAAGAATAAAAGAAATTATACACAATGAATTACATTTTTTAAGCTCTTGTCGGGACAGCAAATGCCTTGTTGAAGAACGCCATCTTCCGGGCTTATAAGCTATCGACGAACGACTGGTGTGACTTGTTTGTCCATATGGAAGTATTGGTCATCCAGGTTTACTTTATTGCTCCAAACAGCTGAAACCCAAACGGTACGACATTTAACTTGTATAGCGGCCGCTAATTGCTCCAACAGATGCCGCAACATGGGGACGAGTAGTTTGGTCAAAAAGGAATTTTCTAGACTGAGCAAGCTTGGTTTTCTTGGCTCCATAATGTTTTCTAGTTCAAACTTTTGCCACCACAATCGCTGCGGACTTGAAGGCCAGCCCAAGGATCATGTAATATAAGCCAGCCAGGAAGTGAATAATACAAATTATAACGTATTTACCACATCACTATAACTGGAAGCTACATCCTATAGCAGCGATGTCCGATTCACTATATTTGAACCCTGCTGAAGGATTGTGATACAGGCAGTCCTTTAAGATAGATTTTTATTTACTCAATTATTATTTATATTATGTTTTATAATTATTTGTTGTGAGATTTCTTTTTATTTAAATTTCTAATGGTTTTTGTAAGGATATCCATTTTATCTTTGTAAACATAGTTTAAGATTAATTTAGTATTCAATCCACGCTGACGAGGGTGCCATTGCACACAGAAACAGGTACGTGTAATCATTAAACTACATTCTATAGTGTTTGACAAGTCGGGTTTCCATTTAATAGTAAATAATAGAGGGAAATTGAAGGCAACTTTTACAAAAAGGGTCCTTGTTGATGATGTGAGGTTAATATTGTGGGAGTATTATGGTTATATTGATAAGTTAAATGTTGTATGGTCAGGAGTTACATTGGAAAACTGTTACACTACAAAATATTTAGGAGTAACACTCGGCAGGTCTCTCACATACAAGAAACATTGTATGAACACATAACAGAAAGTTTCCACAAGGAACAATCTCCTCAGAAGATTGGCCGGATCGCAGTGGGGCGGCCAACCTGCAAACATCAGATCTTCTGCAATGGCATTATGATATTCCACCGCAGAGTACGCATGTCCTGTTTGGTATAACTCAGCTCATGCCAAACAGGTGGATGTGGCTCTCAATGATACGTGCAGAATAATAACTGGGTGTCTCAAATCCACTCCAATTGAATGCCTTTACCACCTCGCCGGGATAGCACCACCTTCTGTTCGAAGAGAAATAACAGTGAACAAGGAAAGGAAGAAGGTGGAGCATGAAAGAACTCATCCGTTATATGGGTATGAATTACACACACCAAGACTGAAATCTAGGAAGAGTTTCCTAAAAACATCAAAGGAACTCACAACCACCGAGAAAAATGCTAGACTACAATCTTGGAAAGCTAAAGGTGTTCTTCCTGGTGACTGTACAACACCATCTGAAACTTTACCACCGAGTCGTAACGAGGCATGGATGACATGGAAGTTCCTAAATAGGTTGAGATCAGGAGTCGGCAACTCAAGAGCTAATATGGTAAGATGCAACTATGCTAAAGACGGAAACATCAAGTGTGATTGCGGGGAAGATCAGACTGTCAACCGCATGATTCATGTCGTATGTGTCCAACCACCTCCACAACGGAGGATCTACACCTAGCCTCAGAGAATGCACTACAAGTTCTGGTCTCATTGTAGGCCTATTTAGTGAAATGTTTTGTAATTGTGTAACATGTTTCTGATACGAGAATAATAATAATTGGTCTCGGTCAAGATTTTATCATCACTGCAATATCTAGTTTCTTCATGTATGACAAAAGGTACGATTCATCTTTGTTTGTGATTTGCAAGTATCCATGTTATAAGAACAAATGGCTTTAAACGAATGATATGGGAAGTATTGATAGGGCCAACTCCTCGTATTCATTACTCCCTTAAGTGACAGGGAAAATCGAGACTGCTTTGAACTCTTACTTCACCATACTTTATTGTATTATTTTCATAAAAATTATATGCATAATAAGACAAACTCCATGTGAACCGGTCTATAATAAGCTTACTGAACGCACACATGCCCCTAGTTCGCAGCGGTTGCGGTGGTGACGTTGGGAATCAGCAGTCATTATGGATCAAAACAGTCCTGCTCAGTCTCCTCTGATTCTATCACCATTAGCCATGCTAAAACACGCCCCACATTCACCTGTGAATTTCCAACAAACAAAATGGAATACCCTTCTTTGATCATCATGAATGGAAGACACTTTGCTCAGTAGTTCCCGCTTCTCTCCTTGATTGAACAATGTCAGCGTTCCAGCAAGAATGATATCTTATCAAAGAATAATTGTTGTGCATTACTTTTCTATTCAGCTATATAATATGTTCTAAATGCTTTCTAGTTTAAGACAATCAACTCTGCCTTATTGTACTGATATCGCTTTGTAAGAAATGGTGTATATTGTATTTAGGGTTGCCAGATGTTCCGTTTTTCCTTGTTTTGTTCCGCGTTACGTTTTAATCTTTAACGGAGCGCCAAATATTCCGTATTTTTTGATAATTTGATAATATTTTCAATTTTGCACCAATTTTCAAATGTCCAGCTTCAGAATTGTTTGTAATATCTAGCTTGTTTTCTGGTAATGCAGGTGCAAGTTTGAAAGAGAAAATGATTTCTATGTCTGCGTCAGATAGATGGGTACAAGTTGTAGATTTATTAAGGAATATCTTAGTCCTTGAGAAGTTAATACTCAGCATTTTCCCCTCCAATGCTTTTACGGAGAGAGATTTTTCTGTCATGAATATCAAATGGAGAGATGATAGAAACAGAAGCTTCATTAGTTTGATAAAACAAGAATTGTTCACATATTACAATTATGACGAAAATTGTAGTGAATTTTATCAGAAGGTGCTTACAAATAAAAAATCCTTGCAAAGGGTCGTTCAAAAGAAAAGCATTTGTAAGTTGCTGGTGTCATAGGTCTATATGATATGTCAGCAATATCTAGTTTTAATTTTGTGTACCTTGGTTATGTAATGCTTATTTAATACTTCTTCTTTATTTCTCGTTTCCAGTTCCCTGGGTCGGGTTGCGAATCAAGGACCTCCACAGTAGTCTGTCCCCCCACCATTCATTTCCTTCTTTCAATACTTCTTTTTCTTTTACTCCTCTTTTCTCTATGCCTTCCTTCACCGTATCTATCCACCTCTTTCTGGGCCTTCCTCGTGGTCTTCTTCCTGGTATTTTCTCCATAAATATTCTTGTTGGCACTCTATATTCTTCCATTCTCATCTTATGTCCGTACCACTTCAGCTTACTGGTTTCTATCTTGTGTTGCAGTTTTGGGAACCCAGTTCTCTCCCTAATGTCCACATTTCTGATTTCATCCCTCCATATCTTCCCAATTATTCCCCTAAGGAACTTCATCTCGGCTGCTTGGATTCGGCTTTCATCGCGTTTTGTTGTGGACCAAGTACCTGCTGCATGTCAAAATTGGTGTGCAATACATTGAGAATAGAACTTCCTCTCATTTCTCTAGGACTTCCTGGTTCCATACTAAACCTCTCTCACACTGGTAAAACCCATTAGCTTGTTGGATTCTCTTTCCAATTTCTTCATTTATTTTACCATCTTCTGTACATATGTGTATTATTCATTATAACATTTTAACAACCTTGATTAAAGAAAACGATGTTTTGGGACGTGTGTTCCGTTTTTCCATTCTTGAAATCTGGCAACCATAATTGAATTACTTTATGCAATGTATTCTAGTAATGCGGAGAGATTGACAACGGATGTTGCTTCGCAAACAAGTGTTCTCGGTGGATCACTGATCCCAGGATTGAGGATTTGATTCGTGGCTGAGGAAGCTAGATTGGGAAGGAGGCAGCTGTGGCCTTAACTTAGGAACCATCCTGGCATTTGCCTGGAGTAGAAGATGGGGGGGGAAACCACGGAAAACTACTTCCAGGATGGTCAACCCTCCTTTTCTTAGTTTTCCATCACGAGGCTGAGTGCATGGCGGCCACTCAAATCGGTCAACGATTTTCCAGGAATTTTCCAGGAGTAATTCTCATTTTTCCAGATTTAAAAATAAGCGCAGGTGCGGGGGAGGGGGGAGAGCTTTATCGGTTGCCTATTTCAAGACCAAAATAAAGCAGTTGTGTTTGGTTTACTTATACAGATGTTGACAAAAATTAGTGGCGATTGCGTTATTGATACACAAGCCTACACACAAATGGTTTAATTGTTGTTTAAAACAGCCTTTGTGACTCAAATATCCTCTTTAAAAAGAAAAGAGAAAAGAATGTTGCCTGCAATTTTATTGCGGTCAAGTTGTCTATACTCAATCATCATCATCATCATCTGGCACAGTTTCCAGCCACTGGCCGGGTCTGTTTGGAACACAAGCCTCTCCAACGTCTTCTGTCTTCCCACCATCTCTCAGCCTCCACCCTTGTCCAGTCTTCTTCACGCTTTCTTCCACCCCCTTCAGCCACCTGTCTCTAAGTCTCTTTCCTTCCCACTTCATCTCATGTACTCTCCTGGGTATCCTCTTCTCCTCCATTCGTTTTACATGTCCATACCATCTATGTCTAGATTTCTCTATACCATCCTGTAATGGTTCCTCCTTCATTAATTCTCTGGTCCACTCATTTCTTATTCTGTCCATCTTTGTAGCTCCAATACTGCTTCTCAAGAACCTCATCTCACTGGCCTGTATTTTTCTCTTCTCCCTTCCTTTCATAACCCAGGTCTCCGAGGCATACGTCAGGATAGGGACATAGTACGTCCGATATATGATCTTTTTGCTGTTCTGAGGGACATCCTTGCTGCATAACATGCTTCTCACACTCCTCCGAAATGCTTCTGCCTGCCTCCCCCGCTCATTTATTTCTCTATCGTTTCTTCCATTATCTTGTATCAGGCTTCCCAGATACTTGAAACTCTCCACTTTCTTCAGCTGTTCCCCACCAATTCTTATTACCGTTGTGGTTCTTTCCTTCTTCCTTGTTGTGATCACCATCTCACTCTTATTTATGCTAAATTTCATCCCATATCCTTGTATTATTCCTTCCCACACGTCGAACTGTTCCTGTACCTCCTCCTCCTTGTTTCCCCAAATCATCAAATCATCTGCAAACACCATTGCTTTCATCTTTCCTTCCCCAATTACTTGTGCCACTCGGGTCATTATGTC
The DNA here is from genome assembly GCA_946902985.2 of Meconema thalassinum. Lineage (NCBI taxonomy): Eukaryota > Metazoa > Arthropoda > Insecta > Orthoptera > Tettigoniidae > Meconema > Meconema thalassinum. The sequence goes on along the minus strand of OX336401.1, from coordinate 162,218,640 downwards.
ATCCATCACCACAATGAAAAGTAACGGTGACAGTGCACTTCCTTGTTTCAGGCCGTTTCTCTGTTCCAACCAGTCTGATCTCTCTAATCCCACTTTCACACAGCTCACGCTTCCCTTGTACATCTCCTTTATCCTCTTTATAGTCCATTTCTCTACTCCTCTATCCTCTAGGGACTTCCATACTTGGTTTCTGCATACACTGTCATATGCTTTCTCAATGTCCAGGAAGGCCATCAGTAGATCTGTTCCATACTCATAGTGCTGTTCTTGTAACTGCTTTACAGCAAAAATCAAATCCACTGTGGACCTTCCTGCTCTGAAGCCATGTTGTTCTTCCCTCATCCCTCCTTCTATCCTTGTCCTAATTCTCTTTTCCAAAACTTTCTCGAAGATCTTGGCACAATGACTCATCAGTGTTGTTCCCCGATAGTTTCTGCAATCTGTTCTACTACCTTTCTTGAAGATCGGGACAATGATTCCTTTTTTTCCAGTCCTCTGGGGTCTTCCTTTCCTTCCATGCTGTCCTCATCACTCGGTACAGCCACTCTATACTCAATATGTTTTACAAAAATACTATCGCGTGTTCTCCCACACAGAAACAGGCAGCCTGAGGAAATTTCTTTCGTTAACGATAGAGTGCTCACCCAAAACCGCAGCGGGAGTATGATTTAAGATGGAAAGATTTTTATAATTAACAGTGGCTATTTTCCAGGAGTTTTCAAATTTTTAGTCGTTTTCCAGGAGTTTTCTAGACCTAATAAAAATCCAGGAGTTTTCCAGGATTTCCAGGTTTTTCAGTAGTGGCCACCATGTGAGTGTATCCCGTTCCAGCGCTCGCATCAGAATTTATAATTTCTTGGCAGAGCCGGAAATCGAACCCGGACCTCCGGGGGCGACAGCCAAGAGCGCTAGCCACAACTCCACGAGGTGGTCGATAGAGAAGCTTGCGCAGTTTGTGAGAGCAGCTAGAAATGAACAACAAGAGCATGTAGCTTTAGTAGACCAGCTGTCCAGAGATGCATTCCTCACTTGCTGGTTTGTACTTGGCAAGACCTCGGATTTCGAATGCATAACTTTCAAAACTATGACTATAATAATCCTTGTCTTTATGGAATTATGAATACATTGCATAAGTAGGCCTTTTACAATTCGCAAAAGATGTTTTAATAATGGATACCGAAGTATGTAAATAGTGGTCTCTTTCACGTGATGTCTGTATAGAAATAAATAATCTTCCAACCACGATGGTAACCAGCCCTTTCAAATTTACGGCAGAATAATCAAAAATAAACCCTTTTTTTTCTGATTTTCGGATCATAGGGGTGGTGTTTTTTTGCAAATGCGACAAAGCCCAAAATCCGTATAATGGCTTGCACTCGTGTATTTTCTCTTTTCATGACCTGAAAACCACTTTTCAATGTGTTTTGAGAAAGCGACAAAATGCGAAAATTACGGTATACCAAAATGCTACATAAATGCAAAATCCACGTCTTTAGAAACATAACGTTTTTTTTTTTCTTTATTTTCGTATGGAAACTTCAAATGAGGAGTTTCTATACTCTTGAAATGTTTATGACGGCTCGACTACCGGTTTGGAAAGTGGAAAGTAATCTATCCTGCACTTTTTGCAAGCCCGTTGCTTTAATTTCCTTCGCGTATAAATAAACAAAATGTTGATTGACAATTTTAACCGTTCCGTTTCCCCTTAAATTATTAACATCACCTGGTAACTGAGTGGGTGTTAACATTAATATAGACTTCAACACAGAGACCACTAATGTAAACTATTGCCTTGTCAATTATATAACAGCTTGTATTGAGATCATTATATATTTGATGTATTAATTTTAAGATAGCACCACATGTACCTTTAACTAAACTATTATAATGTTGTATATAATGAAGAGCACATCACTATTTTTCATCAAGAAATAAATTGTTTTCATTAATCTAAGGATATTCTATATACAATCCCTCCTGTATTCATGTTATATGTCTTCAATAAAGCACAATGCAGCATCTTTGTCACAACCAGCTCACTGTGACTCCCTACTCCTGCAGTCTCGTCAGTAAGACTTCCAGCAGAGAATGCAACACAGCGAGAAACCAGGATTCTGTCTCCAATATTAGGTTCTCATTATTGGGAAAATATTCGCGGGAGATAGGGAATGGTGGTGAGTATACGGTATATATAAGGTGCGTTCAAAAAGTAACGAGCCGGAGGCTGGAATGCGCAAACCGGTGACGACATCGGCTAATCGTGGCGTGTGTAACTAGGTGTGGTTCCGACCAGAGCGTGGATATCACAGCCCGTCGCTAGAGAGCACGCGTGCACGTCACGTGACGATACAAAGCGAGCAGCAGCATGCATCAATCGTCCAACGCTGCCAGTTGCATTGCAAATGGTGACACGGAGGCGTCAAACGAAGAGCAAAGAGGTGTTATTCGGTTTCTGACAGTGGAAGGAGTAGGGGGAACGGACATTCATCGCCGAATGTCACAAGTGTACGGCAAACACTGCATGTCCCTTGCAAGGGTCAAGGCGTAGCACAAACGCTTCAGGGAAGGACGGACGTCGTTAGCCGATGATGCCCTGGGGCACCCCCGTGCATTACCGATGACAACGTCCAGCTGGTTGATGCACTCATTACCCAGGACCGCCGAGTATCAGTGAACGCCATAGCCGCCATGGTCGGATTGAGTGTCGGAAGTGTGCACACCATCATGAAGGAACGACTGCACTTGCGCAAAGTGTGTGCCCAATGGGTGCCCCACACCAGGAAGCATGTCCAATGGCCCACTGTCTTGGTCTTGGTTGGACGATTGATGCATACTGCTGCTCACGTTGTATCGTCACGTGACGTGCACGCGTGCCCTCTAGTGACGGGCTGTGACCTTCCACGCTCTGGTGGGAACCACACCTCATTACACACGCCACGATTAGCCGATGTCGTCAACGGTTTGCGCATTACAGCCTCCAGCTCGTTACTTTTTGAACGCACCTTATACAAGAGTGTTCAGGTTTGGTATGTTCTTTGACTGCCTCTTCAGAATGCTATGTTTATCTTACGTCACTGTGCCATAGATTCATCAATCCCTCTGAGTTGCAGGGCTATGTATCTGTGGTGTGAATACAACATTGCTCTTTCTTCACTCCTAAACTAGATAGCAGCACACTTCTTGTGCCTGACTTGAGTCTCTAGAAGGCAGTGAAGAAGGAGGCCATGACTTATTAATTGGTTCTCTGTATTTCAGAGATGATACTATTAATTCTAGGAGTTTTGGCTCTTACTGCAAGACATTGTAAGATGAGGAATCTTATAACAAGCACAAAACATTACAAACCCGGAGGCTTTGTAACGGCTACCTTTGTCGTTGGATATCGCTCTACAAGTTGGGCGATCATTTATAACGTTTCTACAGATATTACACTCAAGACTCCTTAAAACCACCTCATCGTTCTTATTTAGCATTGGCCTGTCTAGACAGACGACATACACTTTATTAATTTAGATTTACTGGGCGCCAGTTATCGTAAAGATAACACATTAAAATTTTATATAGCCACGGCCGCTCCCTTCCTTGAGCCAAGATCTATCATCGGAGCGTAGGGCAATAAACTTGCTCTATGAGATACTCTTTGCATTCCAACTATCCTATATATTCAACTCCCAATGAACAAGACATTTTAACTAATACTGGTTTATTTACAACAAAATTATTAACATTTGATCTGAGGTTTCGAGCTGTGTACAATATGTGCATTAATATTCCCTAATTGCGGGGCAATATTGACTGTCTTCTCGCTAGCGCTGATCTTCTGTGTTGATAATAACTCGGTCCACATACCTGGTGCCTTGTGGTTCAAAGTCCATCTCGTTGGTCTGCTTGCAGTCTAATTTGAGATCTTACGCCAACACACGTTTATTGACCTTTGAAAACATATGTTTTCTTCTTCTCGTTGTTGTTGCTGCTGCTGCTGCTGCTTGTTTCTGAGTTTGATCACCATGGTAAGCAAATTTGAACAAACCAGGCTAATTGAATTCACTAAGTCCCATCTTACTGAGGGACTGACAGAGTCTACGACTCACAAAGTCAATGAGTGAGTGCGTGATCGAATAAGTGAATGACAGAATAGAATCTATAGAATAGCCAGTGCTGAAGTCGCGCTGGGCTTTTATACACTCGGAATGGTCCCGATGTTTCGCGGCATAAATTTGCCCGCGACCCATCAGACCAATTATAGCAAAGCATTTCTCAGTCCTCAAGCGACGCTAAAACTTCTCCGAGCGGGAATACAGGCCCGCGTACTTCAAATATTCCACTCAGAACCCGCTATTCCTCTCGTTGCGCATATATATATTCCGCCGAAATCTTTCTCCAAGCCCTTGTCTCCAGTCAGCGTGGCTTCGTTCCAGAAATACATTTTCTTGCAATATGTTGCTTCACCGTCCGTAACTTCTTCCAACCATGCCCGTCCTGTCTTTACAATTTAACTAATAAAACAGCCCTAGACCTCTATAAAAACCCTGTTTCTTAATCTAAGCACTTGACAATATTATATATGACTATGGTAATGACGTGAATATGGTATGGCCCCTCCCTTGATATTAATGGGTGAATAAAACGATATGATATTTCAATAATAATAATAATAATTACACAATGATATTAAAAATAATAATAATAATAATAATAATTTGTACCGTAATCAAGATTACGTTACAATACTACAAACGAAGTTAAAACATGCCAATTACAGTCCATTTCAGTGGCGTTTCCTCCAATACCACGGGGTAAGCACCGCTTACCTAGTAGGCCTGCTGTATATTCTCATAAAAATAAAGTTTATATTATGACTTTCTAACGCATGAGCGACAGCAAAAGCGCCGCTTTGAATGAAGTTCCTCGTTCTCTACCCCAGTTCTTCACGATCAGCCAGTACTACTTTGTAGAGAAAGAGGAAAGAGCGCGGCTGGTTGCTATGACAACGGCTTGTGTACGTCGAGAAGATTTCTGGCCCGGAACACCGCTATGGCCGATGGAGCGGTACACCAAGAATGCCAGGTCGTCCTTGATTGGCTAAGACAGGGGGTGTGGTGTTCCATAGCCACATGGCTGTCGTTGAGGCAAGTCAAAGCTGGTAGCAGGGTCTGCTTCGATTCGGACGGCTTACCCTAGTGAACATGCGGCATGCCCACCCTCCATCACGGTTGTTCACCCCAAGAGAAAGTTCTGACCATCAGACCCGACCTATGCTGGGCGCGGTAGTTGCAATTCTGCTTCGTCCGTTTAACTCACAACTGTATGTTTTTGAGTGCAATTAGCAATATTTAGTATACCGTAACAAGATATTATTGTGTTGGATTGTATAGTCCGTTGGAATCTTCAGAGTGGCCCATCAACCCAAAAATTTGCTTTGATTATCATTCAAATTATAATCAAAGAGTACCGTAGGTGTAAAGGATAGATAATTTTAAATGTATATACATCCGTATAATTTGAATAGTATTTTGAAGACCTATCACATTATTTTAAAAAAAAATAGTTGGTTATTGCGGTATCAAGTGCATTCTGTTCTCATTTGTACAAAATGAATGAATGTCACTATTTACTGTACCTTGGCGGATCACTTGTAGCGAAGTTCAATTCTTCTCTCCCTCTTAGCGAATTCATCAATTACGCGGTCGTGAAAATCAGCGTTCCCCTGCAGGCTGTACAATAACTACTTTTCAATGGAAAGAAGCGCGAGATGTGAAAGTCTTTCTTGATGCATTGAGTTTCGGATGAAGGTTTTTATACGTTTCATGGTAGAAAACGTTCTTTCCACTGATGCACTAGACGCCGGAATTGTTAGTAGCCAACTAGTTTGCATAGGTTAAAGACTTCCCCATACGCCCAAATTAAGTCATTCAAACTAATGAAGCTGTGAAAGTCTACATACAGTAAGTAGAATTTCAGTGATATTTGCAAAGAAATATTAACTGAACATGCAATACAATGCCATAAGATTATCTATTACTATAGAGCATCCAGCGGTTAGAAAAGACTGTGGAGCCTTATGGCGACAGTGTTGCTAACTCTAGGCAGAGGTAGCGCTGACGTCATACGTTATGTCACCCGCTTCGAGTACTGCGCTTTCATAAGTTAGCGAGACAACCAGAACCCCAGCAGCTACCTGAAATAGAACACACCCAGGAAGGAGCATTTTTGCAGGTGTTAACGGATTGAACCAGTATTAAGGATACTGTATGCGAAGAGAACCAATAACGACATTCATTTCATTGTGATATGACGCATTACTGATTGACAGATGTCGAGAGCACAACCCTTCCTTCTCGGATGTATGCAGACGATGTTAACAATTTTTATGTCAACAATACTCTTGATTATCACCTCTTTAGTTATTAGTTAGGCTGTAATTTAGTTTCTTTCAATTTTATTATTTTTGTTTTGTTTAGATTAATATTTGTAATATTGTAGTGAGTTAGCCGTGCGGTTAGGGGCGCGCAGCTGTGAGCTTGCATTCGGGAGATAGTGGGTTGGAACCCAACTGTCGGCAGCCATGATTCGATCGAACAGAAAATAAAACAGACACACAACAATAACACCAATGACGGATAGTGCTTCAGAACTTATGTTGCCGGCGGAACTGAGCACGTGCTCCGCTCCGGGCGAGCATGCAGCACAGGACGAGGCTCTTCATTCCAGCGGGCTAACCTCGAAAATTTTTAAATTACTAAGACGTAAAATAAGCGATACTTGTACGCAATAACAAAGGTAACCAGTTGGCAGATAATTGTAGGAAGCTATTATGACGAAAAATATATATGTTCAGAGTTCCTTCATGATAAAAGGTGAGGCAACAAAACCAGTGTAGGGGAGATTTCCGTTAAAAGTAAAAGCCCATAAGACCCACAGTCTTTTCTAAACGCTGGATGCTTTATAGAAGCATGTTTATTATTACAATGTTCACTTAGGTCTCATAATAGAAAATAATAATGTTATTGGTTTTACGTCCCTGTTAACTACTGAGGCTTTTAGAGACGCCAGGGTGCGGAATTTTGTTCTGAAGGGGATCTTTAACGTGCCAGTAAATCTACTGACACAGCTCCCTCGCATTTGCGCACCCTCAAATGCCAACTGACTGCGCTGGGATTCGATCCTGCTATCTTATGCTCAGCAGGGAAGAACGCAGCCAGTCATAATAGAAAATTTACGGGTAATAACCTAAACGTTTAGCTCCTTAGACCAAGAAATGCATACAACAAACACACAAATTACCACACTGTTCAATCGTTAAATGATACACGATATGAAAAGCTCGGCAACCCTGTTGTTGAATAATTTACTCCGCACTTATAGCCAATTCCAACACTCATATATAAGGTAGCAATAGACGATAAATATTGCCATCGCTAGTTCTGTAATAGGACGTATGTATGAGTGGAGCGCTACTATGAAAAAGAGATTCTATGGGGAAAAATGTTCAAAGTGAAAACTAAATTATGTAATATAATAAAAATCAAGTTGTAGGGTATTGTAATGGCAGAGGGGTGTAACAGTATATTAATATAAGTATGTAATTATGTATAAATATGTGATGTAGAAAAGTTATACGAAAGAGCATCTAAGGTGGTTTATTATTGGACTTACTAGTTCAGTTATTTTTGAGAGTGTCAAATAAGATATTAGAATCGAAAATGACTTCATTAAGATTCACTGGGTCTGGAATACTGTGTGCTGTGTTGATTTCAATGGATTCGAGAACATTCATCATAGTACCCTTGCTAGTGTAATGTAAGATTTCTAAATCATTCGCTATACTAGTGAATTTAGCCAGGGTGGCGACAGACTTTGCCTGACAAATTTCCCTGATGTTGCCACAAAATTCCCTGATATTAATTTGGTTGGTTCTTAAGTTTAGGGGCTGCGACAACGCGGTCATGTAGCCCCGTGTACTTTGTGATGTTAATAAGCGGGTAAGGTATTAATTAGTATATAAACTTGCTTATAATGTACCTCCCCTCTTGCCTAACGATTCATTTACAGATGATTTAGTCATCCAGGGGATCGATCGCACTACGTTTTTCGCTGGACCAGATTACGGCTGCAATATAATTCTCACTCACTCGATGCAAAATTTGCTGTATTTTAGATTTGGTTGGTTGGTTCCTCAGTTTAGGGGCTGCGACAACGCGGTCATGTAGCCCCGTGTACTTTGGGTGTGTGTAGAATCTGTCTGATAACTGGTGTTAATTGTGATGACTGTATTAGTGTGTGTATCTGTTTTCTTAATTTAAGTACAGACTCCAACTTAGAATTTTTCAAATAGTTCCTACTTTAGCCGCCAAACGCCACCGTCAACGACTACTAGGCATAGTACAGAACTTAGCTACTAGACGCCACCGCAGTTGGCTCTTGGCAACGAACGTAGAAACCTAAGAGCGTTGTTTACATTCTTAACCTATCCAATTTAGCTTCACACAGGTGCAATTAGTGGAAGGTTCTTTAACATGCCATAAATCTTTGACATGGGACCGCCGGCTTTACTTCCCCTCCGAAGGAAGGCATACTGAGGGATTTATAACGCTCTTAAAAAATCCGACGGCTTCGGCCGGGTTTGAACCCGCTAGCTTGGGCATAGAAGCTCAGCATGCTACCAACTACGCCACCGAAGCCGCCTCTTTAGATTTATTCATTTATTTAAAGTTTCTTCAAATATCTCTGATTTTTTCTACACTTTGCGAAATTCCCTGATATTTCCAAAGAGACAAATTTCCCTGATTGCCCAGTTCTGTAGCAACTATGTTAGGTCTTCCCTCAACAACTTGGCATCTTCAGCGACAACATTTTGCTCATTTCTTGGCGTGAGGGTGGATCATATCAAAAAAATATTTCATTCAAACGTTTTAGGTAATGTTTAGAGGACTATTGACCATTTTGACTGGTTATGATATTGAGCCTATTAAGGGAGCTATAATTTATTTTCTCACAAAACCCAATTTCTTCCAACCCTTTGGTCAATGCTTGGTGCTATCAAAAAACTTTATTGAGATAAGAATTGTCCCTTATCCGAAGAATAGTACGAACTTTGAATGGATTCGATTTTTCACATATTAAGAATGTTATACGGTAGAGATATTTCACGATGTCAAACGAGATTTTATAGGGTAATATTTTACAGTGGCGGCTGGCGGACAATGTTCTGGGTGTTGCACTATTTTAATTAAGGGGGTGGTAGGGTAAAAGACTGCTTGATATCAGAGAAAACTGTATTCAATTGAACGGTAAAACGGATGTACATCATTCATCACGAATGCCGCAGTTCAGAGAACATCACATTGTCATCGGATCAAATGGATTATAAGTTAGTCTGCATGAAAACCTTCATGAGAATAGAACAACGTAAGTTATATACGAGGGAGAGAAAGAACCTCGAGTGTCACAAGTACGCGCAAGGCTGTTGACGCAGCATCTCGGATTTCTCCGTTCGCACCTCGGCTCCCTTGTTGCAATCAGCGGGCAACGACTAGCCAAGTTAACTGTTGGGATAGGGCTTACTCTGCCATACCCTTCACTGTTGAGATTTGGTCAGTACTCGACCTGGCAACGACCAAACGGACGAGCGCTCCTAGACGGTTGGCGCGCTTCGCTTTCTCAGGCAGTTCACAGTAACGTACTACACTATAAGATTTCCTGAATTATTAAACAACAAAATTATGAATTACTTTACATATAAAAGGAAATGTACAGCTTTTATTACTAAAAATATTATTACGGTGTTAATTGTTTTTCTTGAATTAAACTGGTCGTCGTGCAACACTGCAGCCTTATTTCTGGCCGCCACTGGTATTTTATAATGTCAGTAATTGAGGTCCGTAATGACTAACTACATATTAGAAAGAAAATAAAGGGATTCTGCCTTTTCAATACTTATATTGAACCTACTCACAGGCACATGTTTCGAAGGTTAACTCTTTCTTCCTCAGCCTGTATATAAATATCAAAGATAAATTACCTTTATAAGAACATACGTTACATGAAATGAAGATTCACAAATCTTCTTATAAAGGTAATTTATCTTTGATATTTATATACAGGCTGAGGAAGAAAGAGTTAACCTTCGAAACATGTGCCTGTGAGTAGGTTCAAGATAAGTATTGAATAGGCAGAATCCCTTTATTTTCTTTCTAATATACTGATATTTTATGTATGCATTTGAAAGTGATTGATGGAAAATAGCAGTGTCCACAAAAAAGTTATATATGGTATATATAGGTATATAAATTATACATAAACTTTTGAACTGACGGTGGTTTTGGGGTCTGGAGGATGTCAAACGCTAAGATATGTGGAAATTTTCCAGAAGTCAAAACATTGTACCCATTGCAATAGGAAGCTTTCTAATGAAATCTACCTAAAAGTTGTATTGGTAGGTGGACCAATTTTAAATGATCTTGTCGACTTCGTCGTTACGCTGGGGTCTGGCGTTACGTTGACGGGACGAAATGCACCCAGATGAACTCAGGTGTGTGACGTCATAGTACCGCTTGGTGCATGTGTTCCCCGACAATCTCTACTTCATTAGTATAAGACAAAAATCCCCGATTCTTGGATGTCACGGGTAATCTCGAGAACCACTGGATGGGTTTTGATGCGGTTTTCACCATTCTGTAAAGGATATCTCGAGGAAAGATTCTGTAGAAAATAATTTATGTATGATCAATTGATGAGGATGCGAAAGGAGATTTAATATTGAGATTAGAATTTGATAGAGCTTTGGAAGACTTAAGCAGGAACAAAGCACCAGGCATAGATGATATACCGATTGAGTTGCTATGCTGCATAGGAGATGAAGGTCTGATCAGGTTATTTCACTTGGTGTGTAGGATTTATGAGACAGGTGAGGTACCCCCTGATTTCAAGAAGAATGTTATCATCCCTATACCAAAGAAAGTGGGAGCTGACAGATGTGAAGATTACCGTACAATCAGCTTGATTACTCATGCTTCAAAGATCCTGTCTAGAATAATTTACAAGAGGATTGAAAGCCAGATAGAAACGGAGTTGGGTGAAGACCAGTTTGGTTTCAGGAGAAATGTAGGAACAAGGGAAGCTGTACTAAGTCTTAGGCTGATTTTGGAAGGTAGAATAAGGAAAGATAAGAGAACGTTCATGGCTTTTGTAGACTTAGAAAAGGCTTTTGATAACGTTGATTGGACTAAATTGTTTGACATTTTGAAATCGATTGGAATAAAGTACAGGGATAGGAGGGTGATATACAATCTATACAGAAACCAGACAGCAGTCATTCGAGTTGAAGGACATGAGAGAGAAGCTGGTATTCAGAAAGGTGTAAGGCAAGGCTGCAACTTATCACCCATACTTTTCAATCTTTACATTGAACAAGCAATGAAGGAAATTAGAGAAAAATGTAAAGTGGGAGTGAAAATTCAAGGAGAAATAATTTCAACTCTGAGATTTGCTGATGACATCGTCATCTTGGCCGACAAGCCTGAGGATTTGAATGAGTTTTTGAATGGTATGGACTCCGTCTTACGGAAAGAATTCATGATGAAAATTAATAAATGTAAAACAAAAATACTGGAATGCAGCCGAAATAAATCAGAAACCTTTATGGAGATCAAATTGGCAGGTGAAAAGCTGAAGGAAGAAGGAGACTTCTGTTACTTAGGAAGCAGAATAACCAGTGATGGACGAAGCAAAGAGGATATAAAAAGTAGGTTGGCTCAGGCAAAGAAAGCATTTCTACAAAAAAGGAATCTGCTGACATCGAATATAGATTTAGGTATTAGGAAGTCATTTTTGAAAGCCTTTGTCTGGAGCGTGGCGCTCTATGGAAGTGAAACTTGGACTATTGGTGTAGCAGAAAAGAGGAGAATTGAAGCATTTGAAATGTGGTGTTACAGGAGAATGATGAAGATCAGATGGGTAGATAGGGTTACAAACAAAGAGGTATTAAGAGCCGGTCGGAGTGGGAACGGCCGACCGCCAGCCCAGCACTTGTTGTAACATGGGTGAAAAGTTTGTGAAACGTTTTATAAAGAAACGGGACAAGGTAAAATTATTTTGTTCCTATAGCCCGCTGTAGTATTTTATACACTTTTCATCGGTGCAAAAGCATATCGAACAGGAATACAAAGATAGTTATAAAAAGTGTAGTTAAAATCACAATTCTCCATATAAAATAGAGTTCTGAACTGCAATTTTCCTAACCTCTTCAATGCCTTCAGATGATGTTGAAAACAGAAACAAACTCCACTGCAAGACAGCTCATAGTTTTCTCTATTGTGCTACTGAATCATATTTTCAAATTAAGAACTCTGTATATGTTTAATCGTGATTTTAGAAAATGTCAGCATATTGAGTTGCTGATGCTAGCCGTGTCGAGGTGCTGGCAGTTCAGACAGTTACCGTCAGATACCGCATCGTCGCAAAGTCATGTCCTTGAAACAGGGTGAAGGAAAACATAGCCGGCATCTGAGAGATGGTAATCTCATGCCAGGAAGTGATGAAATCAGCTCATGTCCAAGTGTTGTCAGTCACTTCATTACAATCGGCAGTGGACACGGTGAGACTACTTTGTTACATGCTATTCTCTTAGTTGTGGTACGAACTTCCAACTGCACGTTCCATCTTTCTATTATTGTTTTTATAATCAGTGTGGTTGTGGCTGTGTAGTACGTTTTTTATTGTGATGGGTTTAACACAGACTAAAAAAAGATTATTGATGTCCACCAAACGGAAAAAAAGAAGACTACCAGAACAGCTACGCAAGTACGTCGAAAACCAAAAGTAAGTTATCAGTCAATATATTTATTGGGTTAAGTTCAGACCTAGATCGTTACCGAATTCTACACTACCGTTTAGAAGTAGAAATGTATTTTAAAATCATTTACGGTAATTGAATAATTTGAATACATTAGTTAAAATTACCAATTATTTCTCTCCTTACAGGGCACAAAACAACTCACCTAAAATTAAAATTCCCAAGAATAATGATCGTAATGACGAAGCTAATAGCAAGCAGAACAAAACAGTTATCACGCCTACTCTAAGTGGACGAAGAATTATAAACATAGGAGACGTGTTCGACCAGCTAAAAGACTTGGACAATCATAGTTCATGTGGATGTTCTTTTAAAGACATGTCATTTTTGAGAGAAAAGAGATCTGGACTTCGATGCGGTTTTATTTTTAAATGTAACATGTGTAATCATAAGAGAACTATCTGGTCAGAAAAAGACAATAGTGGTGAAATGGACATTAACACATGTGCAGTCAGTGGTTCCATTACAACGGGCAGTGGACACGCCCACCTCGAAGAACTTTTATCATCAATGAACATTCCATCAATGACTGATAAAACTTTTCGATGGTATGAAGAAGTTCTATCCGATAAATGGCACGCTACTGCAGAGTCTCAAATGAAGATAGCTGCTGAAGAAGAAGCAAAACTGGCCTTAGAACGAGGAGATGTCGATAAGGATGGTACACCATTGATCACGGTCGTCGCGGACGGTAGCTGGTGCAAGAGGTCGTACAGAACTAACTACTCTTCACCTTCTGGAGTGGTAAGTTTTATTTATTCATTCATTTATTTATTCATTCTTTATTTATGTATTATTCATTTATTTATTCTTTATTTCCTTATTATTTATTTATTTATTTATTGTTTCTTTCTTTCTTTCTTTCTTTCTTTCTTTCTTTCCTTCCTTATTTGTTTCTGTATTTATTTATTTCATAATTCTTTCTTTCTTTATTTGCTTCTGTATTTATTTATTTCATATTTATTTCTTTATTATTTCTTTATTTATTATTTCTTCATTTCTTAATTATTTATTTGTTTATTATTACTTTATTATCTTATTATTTTTATACTTTCTTTATTATTTATTTTTTCCCTTCTTTCATCAATTATTCATTTAGTTATTCATTCATTTAATTATTCATTTATTTATTCAATTATTTATTCATTTATTATTTATTTATTATTTGTTTATTACTTATTTATTTATTATTTATTTAATAATTATTTATTTCCTTACTATTTATTTCTTTCTTATTAATTTCTTTATTATCTAATTCTTTATTATTTATTTATCTATTATTTAGTTCTTTCTTTCATTCTTTCTTTCTCTCTTTCGTTATTTCATTCTTTCTTTTTCCTTTCTTTCTTTCTTTCTTTCAATCTTTCATCATTCATTCATTCATTCATTCATTTATTTATTTATTTATTTATTTATTTCATTTATGTATTCATTCATTATTTTACATCAGTTAATCGTTTCGGTTTTCCATGCACCAAGTTCTTTCAACTGCCTTTTCCCTCGTTCTTTCACATTGGCGCAGTGTTCGCGCATTCTTCTTATTTATTTCCTTATTATTTATTTATTTATTTAGTCTTTCTTTCTTTCTTTCTTTCTTTCTTTCTTTCCTTCCTCCTTTATTTGATTCTGTATTTATTTATTTCTTTATTTATTTTTATCATATTTATTTCGTTATTATTTCTTTATTTATTAATTCTTCATTTCTTAATTATTTATTTGTTTATTATTACTTTATTTCTTCTTATTTTTATATATTTCTTTATTATTTCTTTTTTTCCTTCTTTCTTCAATTATTCATTTATTTATTCATTCATTTAATTATTCATTTATTTATTCAATTATGTATTCACTTATTATTTATTTATTATTTGTTTATTACTTATTTAATTATTATTTATTTAATTATTATTTATTTCTTTATCATTTCTTTCTTTCTTTCTTATTAATTTCTTTATTATCTAATTCTTTATTATTTATTTATCTATTATTTAGTTCTTTCTTTCTTTCTTTCTTTCTTTCTTTCCTTCTTTCTTTCATTCATTCTCCTTTCTTTCCTTCTTTCTTTCTTTCTTTCTTTCTTTCTTTCTTTCAATCTTTCATTATTCATTCATTTATTTCTTTCATTTATGTATTCATTCATTATTTTACATCAGTTAATCGTTTCGGTTTTCCATGCACCAAGTTCTTTCAACTGCCTTTTCCCTCGTTCTTTCACATTGGCGCAGTGTTCGCGCATTCTTCTTATTTATTTACTTATTAGTTATTTATTTATTATTTCTTTCTTTATTTGTTTCTGTATTTATTTATTTCCTTCTTTCTTTCTTATTTATTTATTTGATTCTGTATTTATTTATTTATTTCATATTCATTTCTTTATTATTTCTTTATTTCTTAATTATTTATTTGTTTATTATTACTTTATTTCTTCTTCTTATTATTATATATTTCTTTATTATTTCTTTTTTCCTTCTTTAATCAATTATTCATTTATTTATTCATTCATTTAATTATTCGTTTATTTATTCAATTATTTATTCATTTATTTTTATTTATTTCTTATTAATTATTTATTATTTATTTATCTATTATTTAGTTCTTTCTTTCTTTCTTTCTTTCTTTCTTTCTTTCTTTCTTATTTATTTCTTCATTTATTATTTATTTATCCATACATTATTTATTATTTATTTACTTATTTCTTTATTTTGTATTTATTTCATTCTTTCTTTATTCCTTTGTTTCTTTATTTATTTCTTTATTTTTTGTTTATTTATTGTTCCTTTATTTCCTTCTTTCATTCTTTCTTTCTATTTTTCTTTATTTATTTATTTATTTATTTATTTATTTATTTCTTTATTATTTATTTTATTTTTATTTGATTCTTTATTATTTAATTCTTTCTTTCTTATTTATTTCTTTATATTTTCTTTCTTTCAATTTTTCATTATTCATTAATTCATTTATTTCTTTCATTTATTTATTCATTGATTTTTTAAAATCAGTTAATCGTTTCGGTTTTCCATGGACCACGTTCTTTCAACTGCCTTTTCCCTCGTTCTTTCACATTGGCGCCGTGTTCGCTTCTTATTTATTTCCTTATTGTTTATTTATTTATTGTTTCTTTCTTTCTTTCTTTCTTTTTTTCTTTCCTTATTTGTTTCTGTATTTATTTATTTCATAATTCTTTCTTTCTTTCTTTCTTTCTGTATTTGATTCTGTAGTTATTTATTTCATATTTATTTCTTTATTATGTCTTTATTTATTATTTCTTCATTTCTTAATTATTTATTTGTTTAATATTACTTTATTATCTTATTATTTTTATATCTTTCTTTATTATTTATTTTTTCCTTCTTTCATCAATTATTCATTTATTTATTCATTTATTATTTATTTATTATTTGTTTATTACTTTTTTCTTAAATTATTATTTCTTTCTTTCTTATTAATTTCTTTATTATCTAATTCTTTATTATTTATTTATCTATTATTTAGTTCTTTCTTCCCTTCTTTCTTTCTTTCTTTCTTTCTTTCTTTCATTCTTTCGTTATTTCATTCTTTCTTTCTTTCTTTCTTTCAATCTTTCATTATTCATTCATTCATGTATTTCTTTCATTTATTTATTTATTTATTTCATTTTCATTTCTTTATTTATTATTTCTTTATTTCTTAATTATTTATTTGTTTATTATTATTTTATTTCTTCTTTTGATTATATATTTCTTAATTATTTATTTGTTTATTATTACTTTATTTCTTCTTGTGATTATATATTTCTTTATTATTTCTTTTTTCCTTCTTTCTTCAATTATTCATTTATTTATTCATTCATTTAATTATTCATTTATTTATTCAATTATTTATTCAAATATTATTTATTTATTTATTATTTCTTTCTTGCTTTCTTATTAATTCTTTATTATTTATTTATCTATTATTTAGTTCTTTCTTTCCTTCTTTCTTTCTTTCTTTCTTTCTTTCTTTATTTCATTCTTCCGTTATTTCATTCTTTATTTCTTTCTTTCTTTCTTTCTTTCTTATTTATTTCTTCATTTATTTTATTTATTTACTTATTTCTTTATTTTGTATTTATTTATTCTTTATTTATTTATTTACTTATTTATTTATTCATTATTTCTTTCATTCTTTCTTTATTTCTTTGTTTCTTTATTTATTTCTTTATTTTTTGTTTATTTATTCTTTATTTATGTATTATTTATGTATTATTCCTTTCTTTCTTTCTTTCATTCTTTCTTTATTCATTCATTTATATTTATATATATATATATATATATATATATATATATATATATATATTTGTTTATATTATTATATATTTACTTATATATATTTAGATATATATTTATTTATTTATTTCAGGCTGCAGTAGTGGGCCTCGTTACGAAGAAGGTGCTTTATGTCGGTGTCAAAAATAAATACTGTACCCCTTGCGCCCGAGCTAATGCAGTTGGGGAGGAACCAAAGCCTCACACATGCTACAAAAACTGGAGTCAAGGTCGGAGTTCTTCAAGTATGGAGCCTGCTATTATTACAGAGGGTTTCCTGCGAAGCGAAGAGATGTACGGCTTACGGTATGCTCGACTTATTGCTGATGGTGATAGTAGTGTGTATAAGAAAATTTTAGAAAGTAGGCCTTACAAGTCACTTACTGTAGAAAAAATAGAATGTAAAAATCACTTATTAAGAAATTTTTCAAATAAGTTAAGGTCTATTGCTACAACTAGCACCAAAATTAACAATACAGTGTGGTTGAGGAAAAAGATTGGTGACAATGTTTTGCGTTGTAGAACAGCTGTCACTAAGGCAGTAGAATTTAGGAAGAAGCAAAATGGAGATACTAACAAGAATATCGAAGAGTTACGACTAGATATTTTGAATATCCCAAGTCACATCTTTGGGGAACACAAACAATGTGCCACACGTGGCTATTTTTGTGAGTTGCAACCAGTCCCTTCCTCTGAAGAAAATAATTTGGTGCCTAGTTTGCTTACGACTGGTCTGTATCATCAGATATCAGATGCTATAAGGGACTTGAGCAGGCACAGCAGGAGCCTACTTGAAGATGTCACCAGCAATACGGTCGAACACTACAACTCGATAGTTGCCAAGTTTATAGGTGGCAAAAGAATACACTTTGCTCTCAAGGGATCGTATCAAGCGAGGTGCTCTGCGGCTGTTGTACAGCACAATTCTGGCAAAGCACATCACCATCTTCACAGGGAGATGTACGGGTGTAGTCCTGGATGGTTTACGAAGAAAACAGAAAGTAAAAGAAAGAGGAAAAATGAAAGAAGCAAACAGAGGAAGAGATGTAGAAAATCCTTATTCCCAAATTTGCAGAATGAAGAAAGAGATTATGGTGTATTGGCGCAGCGCCCAGATTTGGCTGTAGAAATACTGGAAAAAGAATCTGAAGAATTTTTGAACAACCTAAACAAGTCCAATGAAGAGTTGAAACGGATCGAAACTGACACACTTCATCAAAGTGAGAGCAGTCAATGGCTAGAAGTAAGAAGAAATTTGCTAACTTCGTCATATTTCGGAAATGTCTGTAAAATGAAACCGACAACTGGATGCCAGTCATTAGTCAAACAAATGTTGTATTCGACGTTTGACTGTCCTGCCATGGAATATGGGAGAAGACACGAAGACACGGCCCGTCAACAAGTTTCGGAATTAATAGGGAAGAAAATTGAAAAATGTGGCCTGTTCATTGACCGGGAACATCCATTTCTTGGAGCGAGTCCTGATGGACTTATTGAGGACAATGGTGTCATTGAAATAAAATGCCCATCTTCCGCGAAAAATTTTACTCCAGAAGAGGCAATAAAATTGAAAAAAATAACTTGTTGGAAAGTTGGAAAAAATGGAGAAATAGGCAATTTTGAAACAAAACACAATTTCTACTTCCAGATTCAAGGGCAGCTTCATATTACAAGAAGGCAATATTGTCTATTTGCGGTATGGACTCCCAAAGGAATTAAAACTGAATTGATACAGAGAGATGACGACTTTTGGCAGAGTATATTCCCGTTGCTAGATCGGTTCTACAAACGTTGTATCCTTCCAGAAATTATAGACTCAAGACAAAGTAGATCCATGCCAATAAGAAACCCAGATTATATAATAGAAGCCCAACAGCGAGCAGAAGAGAGAAAATTAAAGAAGCTAAGCAAGCAAACGCCACGGTAAATACAAAGTTGAACTTCATGCATTGTAAGCATCCCATCAATGTATTACGACATTGTAATTATTGGTAATCTTTTCATTATGTTGTTGGAAGCCATTTTTCAGTGTTACCTTAGTAATAGAAGTTTCATGTTTTTCATTCGGTAAACACGATTGTACCCAATTGTAATCGGTGGTTCCCTAATCCTGAAAAATAAATTACATGAAATTAATGAATACACTTGGATGACTAGTTTCGATCGTCAAACGATCATCATCAGATCCTTTGCACTTAGGCTATTAAATCTATGTGCACAAGTATGGTTGATAGTATTTAAATTTATATACACACTTATTTAGTTGGAATAGTGCTAGTTTAATTTCTACTGCAACTAAATAAGTGTATATATTGTAAATACCATCAACCATACCGTACTTTTATATATAGATTTAATAGCCTAAGTGCAAAGGATCTGATGACGAAGGCATGACGATCGAAACTAGTCATCCAAGTGTATTTATCAATTGTTTGTTCTTTCTTTTTCAGGATTAGGGAACCACCCATTACAATTGTGTACAATCGTGTTGACCGACAGAATAACATTAAATTTCGATTGTAATATTCTGTTAATATTGTTTCTATTTTATTGAGTATTTAGTATAATAATATGCCTCTAGAATTTCCTGCTTGCTCGAGGAATCCATTACACTACAATATACTTTTTTGTTTGTAAGAACCTTAGGCTAAAATACCTATATAAGTCACAAAATGAACAGTATAGTAAAGATGTTCCTATTCGGATGATAGTTTTGACATATTTTATGGAAGGAATATATTATTATAACCTGTATAAATAGAATGCTGCTTTCTAGATCATCTTATTATGGTGTATGGCTTACAGGTCTTTTGCAGTTCCAGTGTTTATTATGAGCTTTTTAGTTCTGTATAACATATCTGTAATATAGTATAGGCTAATTTCATGTCACTGTTGTACTGTAAATAGATTTTTTGTTGTTGTTGTTGGTGGTGGTGGTGGTGATTCGTTTAGGAGATTTGGGACGTGGTGGTCATGTAGCCGCATGCACTTGGGTGTGTGTATAATGTGTCTAATAACCTGTGTTATTGTGATGGTTGTATTAGGGTATGTATTTGTATTTGGGACGGGTATTGTATATGCGGCGGCCGTGGCCTTAAGTTAGATACCATCCCAGCATTTGCCCGAAGCATAAATGAGGAAACAACTTCCAGGATGGCTGAAGTAAGAATGTAACCCTTCTCTTCCCAATTCTGCCTCACAAGCCTCAGTGCATCCCGTTCCAGCCCTCAGCTCCCAAACCTGGACCTCTGCGTTGACAGCTAAGAAGACTAGCCACTTCGCCACGAGGTAGATTGTAAATAAAATGTTGCTTTGTCAGTCTAAATATGACATAGCGACTACTGGCCTTTTGAAGTTACAGTAATTATTATATGAGTAGCAAGAATCACTAGTTAGTAATCATCACTAAAGTGGGCCTGAATTTCATTAAACTAATTTGTTTATTTATTTATAATTATTTGTTTGTTTATTTATAGTTCTTCTAACAGGTTACAACCTAATTATGAGAAATAACAATATGAATTACACTTAATATTTTTAATATTTTTCTTACACTAATATAAAATGATACTTATAATACGTATGACTATATATTATTCTAGTAAGTATCGTACTTGAAATTATGTTACAAGTCACTGATAAGGAGTGTATGATATTAAGTGATTTCTCTACAATACAAATGAACAAAAGGTGCGGTCTGATATATTGAAATGTGTGCATGTTTTCTTTTGTAGATATTGAATGTGTTCGATACAAGCGAATGTTTATGTTACTCTGTATTGGTTCTTGGACAGTGGAATGTTATACGTTTCGGTCTTATTGACCGCGAAGAAACATATAGTTCAAATTCAGATGACAAATAAGGTCTATCAAAGATGTTATCAAATTATTTAAATGTAACAACCTGCCTACTTTTCTCTAAAGTCTTTAAAGAAAAAGTTCCAGTAAGAAATTATGCTTAGCATATTTAAAGGAAATGTGTAGCTTTTGTTACCGTCAATCTCGCGATCAATAGCCACGGGACCTCCTTTTTACGTGGAATCCGAACCACTGGACATGGCGTTTCACTTTGAAAATCTCGCATTGACCGGGAACCGAACCCGGTTCGCTGTGGTGAGAGGCCCAACAGCTTGACCACACCACTGGGCCACCACATTCCCGCTTAGCATATTTAGGATATACATTTGTCCTTTTGTATTCCAAGAATATAGGGAATTTATTTTTTGTCGATTCAACTCTATCGTTAGCATTCGCAAATCTTGGGTTCCAAACTATTGAGCCAAATTCAAGTCTACTTCATACGAATGCATACAATCTTAAGCAATGTACAGGTTCCTAAAATAAAATGTGCATCTTCTTATATATCTCAAAAATTCGATCAATGCGGTGAGAAAAGGATAACTTTTTTAAATCAAAGTATAGCCTACCATAAACCTAGATGACTTGATATGGGAACTGCATAGGAAATGGTGGTTTATTTCTATCAAAATTTGTGTGTTTTCGTGTAAATTCAATCGGATGACACTTATAAATCTAAACAATTTGTTTTGTTCCAATTTATTTTTTCTTCATCTTTTGGAGCAGCATACAATCCCATAACGAATAAATGTATTTAAACGATTACACGTCATTTGCAAATAATAATAATAATGATATATTGCCATCCCGGAGATGGTTAATTAAGATAAAAATTACAGAGGCACAAGATTCGATCCCAGGGGAACACCTTGCCTTTTACATACTGTAATTATGATCCGTAATAGGACATTTTCGTAAGT
The DNA here is from genome assembly GCA_946902985.2 of Meconema thalassinum. Lineage (NCBI taxonomy): Eukaryota > Metazoa > Arthropoda > Insecta > Orthoptera > Tettigoniidae > Meconema > Meconema thalassinum. The sequence continues at coordinate 162,196,726 of OX336401.1, read as the reverse complement.
TGTAGGCTACGTCATGGTTAACTCTGCCAATAATCTGTATATATTACATCGACTCGTTATCCTTTAATCTAAACCAGATGACTCCTGATTCGTGAAAATTGGTTATTGTTGATCATCGAGGGATGAATCCGTGTTATGAATCGTGAATAAAATGGCATGTATGCCTGAATAATTGTGAGTTCATGAAGTGATTGCTCGTAAAGTTTGTTTGGGGCAAACATAGTAGCTACCGGTACTGTTCGGTAGTTAAGAATTAGTGAGATCTTACCCGACTTGTGAATATGACTGACTTTAGTAAGTTTCAATTTCTCTGGAAATATCAAAGACTTGATCGATAAATTAAATTTAATATCAAGAGGATAAGCTATTTTTTCCCCGGATCTTTCTATCAAATATGGAAGAATAACGCCAGGATCTGCCACCCTCTTGTGAACCATATATTCATCGTAAGTGTCGAAGCGAGAATGTCACTATGGGTTACCTCATAATAATTAAGATGTCAATTTCGAGATGACTTTCTAGGTTATCATGCGTTAAAATGTCATAGTTGGATCCATTTTGGCAATATACTGATGAGTAAGGCTAGGATTTAATGTAATATCTATCATCATCATAGCAAACACACGTATCGAGTAGATTGGCCTTTCAATCCGGAATGTCTCTCACTGGTGAGTTCGGTGGTGACTATACAGCCCAATGCGGGAGGCACACAATTTGCCGCAGTGATGACAGGTGGTTCCACGTGGGGAATCTGCGTTCCTTCCATTTCTTCTACGTAATATTATATTAAAAAATTTGAAATATGTAATATTGATTTAATTTTTACATAAATCATATACATTGCACGTGATATTGCTTGTAGATTCTTCATTTTATTCATTATATTTTTTGCAAAATAAAGGGTGGTACACTAATTAATTAATTAATTAATTAATTAAGCATGTTAATATTATTGCAAATTTAAATAAATTCCATGATTATGTATGAGAAAATGCGTTCGAACTCAACAATAAATTTTGTGAGAGTCACTTTTTGTTTGCGAGGTGGGAGGAAATATAGGCTAGTAGCCTTTATGAACAACACATTGAAGAGTTGAGCCTCAGGCACTCACTGGACAACTGAAATGTCCCGGCGATAAGTCTCCGGCAATGTGTGATGAGAATTCCCATCCCCTTATCTTCACTAATGTCTTACTTGGAATTCTTCCCTTGCCCTTTCTCAGCAGGTTATGAATAGCTTGGAAAATCCGTTTCATGTACCTGAGTTTCTAGTGGACAAATATTGTTATAGCTGGTGTTTTGAATTACCGTTTATTCACTTGCGAAAAAATACTTTTTTTCAATCACAGTACCGGTAAGAGACAGTATATGTAATTTTACATAAAAAGTAAAAAATGCCATTATGATAAAATATACCAACACGTATATAGCCACCACGGCTACGCTCGCTAAAGCGCAGCGTTAGGCTGTGGGGCCAAGCTCTCTGCTGACTTGGTAGACGTGGGTTCGAGCCCCACTGTCGGTCGTCCTTGAATTGTTTTCCGTGGTTTTCAATTTTTAACTCCACAAATGCTGGGACGGTATCTTCTACAGGCCATGGCCGCTTCCTTCCACATCCTTGCCCACTTTCATCCATTCATCTCATCTTTCATTCCGACACGCAGATCACCCACGGGCGTCGACTGGAAAGACCTGCACTCGGCCTCTCATCAGGCCACACGACAAAAAAGAAAATGATCAAATATGTAAAATATATAACAACATGTAATTATATGATAGCTAAGGTTCTAATTCATGGACATTTATCATTTTTAGTTGTGTATAAGGAAAGGGAAACAATATGTATTTACATAAAAATCCTAGCCCTACTCATGAGAAATAGTTCGGAAACCAGGCCCGGCTAATTTGGACCGGGGAGGTGATTTCGGGGTTCCCCAATTACAAAAATTGATGTTTTTAAGTCTTTCAAATATGTCAAAATGAGTTTTATATATAGTTTCATCACATTTACCCCTGTACACACAGCCTGTCGATGACTATAAGTTAGACTAAATTCAGCTGACCAGCTTAGGAAAATATATGTATGCATGTAGATCTGATTACTAATTCAGTGTCTATTTAAAATAAATAAACAATTTGTGGCTATAAGTTGTGTTTATATTATTATGCTATCCTTATTTCTTGTCCCAGTCGTCTTTTAAAACTACTATGAACAATACTTTACACACTATCGTTCTTTGAAGGTAATATATAATATGCATAATAATGGGGTTGAAAATTGGAAATCACTCAAAACCTTTTGAAGGACGACCGACAGTGGGGTTCGAACCCACTCGCTCACTGAATCCGGGGATACCTCGACCGTTCAGTTGATTGCATACAGACTTTCACTTCGAACATTCTGATCGCAATGTCCTGAAGGTACTTTGGCGTGACACAGACACTGGAGCATGACGAATAATAGCAATTCGTCATGACTGGAGGATAGGATAGGATCGGATCGAACGGCCTTGAGCCTCCCTCACTGCCCTCTTGGCACCGTCGATGAAACTACCAGTGGAGCTAGCTTCAGTCGACAGCAACAGCGAACCTAGTGGCGAGCTTTTGAAATGAAAGGCGAAATCTGTTCCCAGTACGGCCGGCTCTTAAGACGAGTGGGAGAGGAGAGATGTTTCTGGCGACTGCTAATGAAGAGAAGAGATAGGTTGGTAGGACACATACTAAGACACCCAGGAATAGCAAGCTTAGTTATGGAAGGAAGGGTCGAGGACAAGAACTGTAGGGGTAGACCAAGGATAGAATATGTTAAACAGATTGCCTCGGATGTAGGGTGTGGTAGCTATGTAGAGATGAAACGATTAGCTCAGGACAGGGAGGCATGGAGAGCTGCATCAAACCAGTCAAAAGACTGAAGACTCAAACAACACATGATCAAAGGAAGCCAAGCAGTAACGATTTCAGTGAAAAAGTCGAAAACAAACTTGGCGTCCGTGCGCTTCTTAAGCTTACGCTGGGCAAACCGTTAAAAAATATCAATATACTATGAGCGTAAGAATTGGTCAGCATGAAAAGTTCTACAAAAAAAGTCCGCGAGAGCATATCTCTATCTTCAATACATCGCCTATAAGTGTTTTTAGACTGGATGGAAGGGGCACGTCCCCGCGCGCTTGACCTGGCTTTGCCCTTTCGCTCGAAGCTTCCAGCCTTTCTAGCATTTTTCAGCATTTGTAGCATTTAAAATGATACAAAGTCTAGTCTTTCAGACTGACTGTCACTTTTTAATAAATTATGAGTATAAATGTCAATACAGATCAAAGCAAAATAGATAATAATAATAATGTTATTGTTTTTACATTCTTTTTAACTACTGCGGCTCTTAGAGACGCAAGGGTGCCGGAATTTTGCACCTAAGGGGATTTTTATCGTGCCAGTCTACTGACACGGCTCCCTCACATTTGTGCACCCTTAAATGCCAACTGACTGCGCCACGATACGATCTTGCAAACTTGGGAACAGCAGGCGAGAATGTTACCGCTGAGCAAAGCGACCAGCCACAAAATAGATCAAATTACTAACATCATAACAATGTATGTAATAAAAGTCAGATGTTGGTGAAAGGCGTTGTGGTTTTATGATGATGATCAGGAGCCATCAAGTCAGCGTCGACTCCTAGCGACTGTCTGCATATGATTCGGTCTTCAGCCAAATACTTCAGATCCTTCACTGACATATTCATGTTGCATTTGATGGAGTCGATCCATCTCAATGCTGGCCGCCCTCATCTCCAAGACCCTTCCACCTTTCCAAGCATAATTGTCTTTTCCAACGAATCACAACGTCTCATAATTAGGGATTGGAATTTTTCGGTGATTTCAGAGTGAAGAAAGAGGTATTTTAAAGTGGCAAATTCGGTGGTTTCAAGTGCACTTTTCGGTACTTTCAAAATCATAAATTTTAGGTGGGATTTTATAAATATCATGGATAACATGCATAGCATAACACATTTCAGTCATCCTTCAAAATATACTTCAGTAAAGAGATCAAAATTCCCTTGTGACAAACGGTGACGCATATCACTTAACGTGCTAGTGTAAACTGAAAAACAAAAGTTCACAGCGTTTGAACAGGGGATCCAAATGGTTTTCAACACAGATTCTGCGAACTTAGGAAATACAAATGTCATTCTTTGCAAAACTCCAACAATGTCTGTCTTGGTCCTGTCATGCATCTGCTTCTTGATTAAAGTTTGCAGTTCTTTGTATCTCTTAACACCTCACTTTCTTCCAGTGTTCCACAGAACGGCAACTTCTTAATTTTCTTTGCAAGGTCCTCATTGATGTTCATTGGCACTATTTCTGCTGGATCAAACGCACACATTTGTAAATCCTGTTCCCAGGGTCAACAGATCTCAAGCTGATTCATTTTCCAAGAGCATGGGACCCAGCATTTACTAAAACTGAATGTATTTTCCCTCTTTTTAACACATTTCCACAACCCTCCAACTGCACCTTAATGTTGGTACCATATTTTCCAGAAACAGCAAGTTTAAGGGCTTGCTGAATTCTCTGTAGATGTCCATCAAGAAGGTGAACAGTTGGATGTGGCCGTCTAATAAGGGGATGAGTTCAGTGATGTCTGTGCCACATTCTTTGAATCTCAAGTATTTCGTCATGTGAAACATTGTTGAGAAAATCAACACCAGAGTTATCAGTCACTACTACTTCACTCATAAATTGCAAAATATCTTTCAAGTACTCTGGCAGGCACACTACAGAATGACACCACGAAGACCACCTGGTTAATACTGGTTCAGGAAACAGTGGCACATTTTGATCTGGATACTTGCCATCTAGATATTCATGTCTGAAAGGCGGACTATATGACGCCACGCTTCGAGTAGGTACTAGGATGAAGGGGCAGATAACCTTGCTGTTCCGGTTCTTAAAACCTCAATAACTAAGTACTGTAACTTATTAGGATGATTTCCCAGATTGTTAGAGATCGCTGTATGCAGAAAGTGAGGCCCGCTATCTACCGCTAAGTTTCCGATCATTCCGTGTTTATTGGATGCTCTCCATGCAGTCAAGTCATGGGAGAAGATTACCGCTGCTACACTCACACAAAAACAAGCGTTTGTCGGCTTCTGTGACGACGATATTCCAAACGGGCAAGGTGGTCTCACTACGATGACTTTAGGGCAAAACCTGGATGAATGTCAAGATGCAGAAGAAAGTGACATTCAGTAGTTAGACTTCGATAAAGACAATCATGGTTTCAGACATGAAAGCGATGAGGATATTGTATGGAATTTGACTGTCGGTGAGGTAAACTGAGATCCAGTACATATAGAATGCAGGAGTGATGCAACGGAAATTCCGAAAGTTCCCACAGTCAAGCTAGTGTGTCTATAGTCACACTTATCTCTTACATAGAAAATCAAGATGAATTTTCATTCTCATATATTGTTTTCTTCAGAATTGTACAATCTAAAATTAGAAAAAATAAACCAACTAAGAAACAAAAAATGATGATGACAGTCATTTTTCTTAAGTTTTTAATATTGGTAAAATCCACAGTGTGTCTTACAATACTATGTTATAAAGTATTATATATTTTTTTGCGTGTTCATAAAATACATTTCAATATTTTTAACCAATAGTTTTCTCTTTGCTAGGCTTAAAAACATTACTGTAGATAATTCGCAGTTTTCAATATTTCGCGGAAATTCGTGCATTAATTGCCGCGAATTATCGGAAGTGCACTGTATAAAAACCAAAAAGCTAAAATTCGCGTTTTCAAGCGAAATTCATGCATAATTCGCGAAATTCGCGTCTTCAAGCGAAATTCGCGAAATTTCGCGACTTTAAAAACATTTTTTTTCACCATTTTTAGGGTTATTAAAACACATTTCCATCTATGTATTACTTCATTTAATAATTCGCGAAATTCACGATCGCGAATTTTTCCAATCCCTACTCATAATGTGTCCAAAACATGACAGCTGTAATCTTGTTACCAATGCTTCAAGAGACAGATCTGGTTTAATTTTTTGAATTACCCATACAATTGTCTTCTTGGCTGTCCAAGGAATATGCAGTATCCTTCTCCAAAACCAGAGTTCAAAAGCATCAATATACTTCCACTTGAAGATCTTATCCAGACCTTTAAAAGCTGCTCTTCCTGGGGCAAGTCTTCGGTGAATCTCTTGACTGCATGAGCCACTACTACTAATGGTTTTAACAGGTCATTAAACGACAAACAAGCAGATTGTAGGAGGACACAGGTTTATTAGACCACAGTAATGTTAGCTGTTCTTCTCCAACACTAACGATGAGACCACGCTGCCAGTCTTCCCACCGAAGTTGAACGTTGGAGTCGGAATTACTTCCAGGAGATTAAATTCTGAAACATAAAACAAATCTGTCAAAAGGAAGCGTTCTCTGCTAGATTTAACCCCATGATTGCTCTGCCCGTCTATATACGGTGCACGAGAACTTTTATCTTTTCATAATCACCGTTCGCTCTCAAGTGCCGAGTCGATCTATTGGGCATTATGTACAGGGTCATTACTTATGTGCGTCCCGATAAACACAGCAAGTTAAGCCAGCTGTGACTGGCGCAGATCGAGGGCACGCATACCCAGTGCAGCCGGTGGTTGGCACGCACTTTCACACTTTTACCAAAACATGTTCAATAATCTGTACTTACAGTGCTCATAGGCGATGCTGAAAATGTCCTCCCTCTCTTGTAACACACACCTCACATCTTCTGATGAAAGAATGTCTGGCAACTCTTTTATTATTTACGGAGCCTATTTCCTTGAATCGTTTAGCGAGCCTCCCAATTGTACTGGCATTAGGCAGAGGTCTTCCTGGAAACTTGATTCGAAATTTTCATCTCGTTACAGAACAAGATTTTCTGCTTTTCATATACGAATTATGGATATACACACGTTCGTGCAGTGTGAATTGGTGTCTAGGCATGACCAACAATCACAGTAATCACAATACTCAGTAAACGTGCAACACTAACGTCTAAGCTTTGCAGATACACGTCCATATGAATAACAAAACGCGTGTGAACTAACGATGTGAGTCAGCGGAGTGCACCAACCACCGGCTGAGCCGTGCACGCGCGCCCGCGATCTGCACCAGTCACAGCCGGCTTAGCTTGCCATGTTTATCGGGGCGCACATAGATAATGACCTTGTACTACTCGAGTTTGGTTTTTTTTTTTACTTCTGGAAATAGCTAACCGAGCATTTTGTGGACGTTTGTCCTCTACAGCTGGAGTTCATCTGTGATATAAACGAGCAATTTATATTCTTCGTGTTGTGATTTCGGATCAAAGAATATGAATTTTGAACTAGTATTAGTTGGTTGGTTCCTCAGTTTAGGGGCTGCCCCGTGTACTTTGGGTGTGTGAGGAATCTGTCTGATAACCGGTGTTAATTTTGATGGCTGTATTTGTGTGTGTTATCTGTTTTTTTTAATACAAGTAGGGACTGCGGACATTCAATTTTCAAGTAGTTCCTACTTTTGCTACCAAACGCCATCAACAACAACAAGTTCTGAAATTCGGTACTAGATGCCACCGCAGTCGGCCCCTGGCGACAAACTTTGGAACCTAAGAGCATTAGTCAAATCTATCCAATAATTTAGCTTCACACAAGTGTAATTAGTGGAAGGTTGTTTACATGCCATAAATCTATGACATGGGACCGCCGGCTAATTTTCCTCTCCGAAGGACAAGTATTAGTTGCCTTCTGATTTTAGGAAATACTATTATTTTGGGCCTGTTACCAATGGATTCTGTTGACATCGAATATAGATTTAGGTATTAGGAAGTCATTTTTAAAAGCCTTTGTCTGGAGCGTGGCGCTCTATGGAAGTGAAACTTGGACTATTGGTGCAGCAGAAAAGAGGAGAATTGAAGCATTTGAAATGTGGTGTTACAGGAGAATGAAGATCAGATGGGTAGATAGGGTTACAAACGAAGAGGTATTAAGACCAGTGGGAGAGGAGAGATGCTCATGGTGACTGCTAATCAAGAGAAGAGATAGGTTGGTAGGACACATACTAAGACACCCAGGAATAGCAAGCTTAGTTATGGAAGGAAGGGTCGAGGACAAGAACTGTAGGGGTAGACCAAGGTTAGAATATGTTAAACAGATTGCCTCAGATGTACGGTGTGGTAGCTATGTAGAGATGAAACGATTAGCTCAGGACAGGGAGGCATGGAGCGCTGCATCAAAACCAGTCAAAAGACTGAAGACTCAAACCTAACACCAACTGTTTGATAGCGTACTACAAGATTTCTAGGGGCCCCTCTCCAACTGTTTGATAGCGTACTACAAGATTTCTAGGGGCCCCTCTCCAACTGTTTGATTGCGTACTACAAGATTTCTTAGGGCCCCTCACAAACTGTTTGATAGCGTACTACAAGATTTCTAGGGGCCCCTCTCCAACTGTTTGATAGCGCACTACAAGATTTCTTAGGGCCCCTCTCCAACTGTTTGATAGCGCACTACAAGATTTCTTAGGGCCCCTCACCAACTGTTTGATAGTGTACTACAAGATTTCTAGGGGCCCCTCTCCAACTGTTTGATAGCGTACTACAAGATTTCTAGGGGCCCCTCACCAACGGTTTGATTGCGTACTACAAGATTTCTAGGGGCCCCTCACCAACGGTTTGATAGCGTACTACAAGATTTCTCAGGGCCCCTCACCAACGGTTTGATAGCGTACTACAAGATTTCTAGGGGCCCCTCACCAATGGTTTGATAGCGTACTACAAGATTTCTAGGGGCCCCTCACCAACGGTTTGATAGCGTACTACAAGATTTCTCGGGGCCCCTCACCAACGGTTTGATAGTGTACTACAAGATTTCTAGGGGCCCCTCACCAACGGTTTGATAGCGCACTACAAGATTTCTTAGGGCCTGTCACCAACGGTTTGATAGTGTACTACAAGATTTCTAGGGGCCCCTCTCCAACTGTTTGATAGCGTACTACAAGATTTCTCGGGGCCCCTCACCAACGGTTTGATAGCGCACTACAAGATTTCTTAGGGCCCCTCACCAACTGTTTGATAGTGTACTACAAGATTTCTAGGGGCCCCTCTCCAACTGTTTGATAGCGTACTACAAGATTTCTAGGGGCCCCTCACCAACGGTTTGATTGCGTACTACAAGATTTCTAGGGGCCCCTCACCAACGGTTTGATAGCGTACTACAAGATTTCTCGGGGCCCCTCGCCAACGGTTTGATAGCGTACTACAAGATTTCTAGGGGCCCCTCACCAACTGTTTGATAGCGTACTACAAGATTTCTAGGGGCCCCTCACCAACGGTTTGATAGCGTACTACAAGATTTCTAGGGGCCCCTCACCAACGGTTTGATAGCATACTACAAGATTTCTCGGGGCCCCTCACCAACGGTTTGATAGCATACTACAAGATTTCTTGGGGCCCTCAGCAACGGTTTGATAGTGTACTACAAGATTTCTCGGGGCCCCTCACCAACGGTTTGATAGCGTACTACAAGATTTCTAGGGGCCCCTCACCAACGGTTTGATAGCGTACTACAAGATTTCTCGGGGCCCCTCACCAACGGTTTGATAGCGTACTACAAGATTTCTTGGGGCCCCTCACCAACGGTTTGATAGCGTACTACAAGATTTCTCGGGGCCCCTCACCAACGGTTTGATAGCGTACTACAAGATTTCTTGGAGCCCGTCACCAACGGTTTGATAGCGTACTACAAGATTTCTTGGGGCCCCTCACCAACGGTTTGATAGGGTACTACAAGATTTCTCGGGGCCCCTCACCAACGGTTTGATAGCGTACTACAAGATTTCTCGGGGCCCCTCACCAACGGTTTGATAGCGTACTACAAGATTTCTTGAAGCCCGTCACCAACGGTTTGATAGCGTACTACAAGATTTCTTGGGGCCCCTCACCAACGGTTTGATAGCGTACTACAAGATTTCTCGGGGCCCCTCACCAACGGTTTGATAGCGTACTACAAGCTTTCTTGGAGCCCGTCACCCATTTGTTATGGTAGTGACTCACTATAGATTCAGTAAGAAGGTCGAGGCTAATCTTGAAGAAGCTTAGTGTGGCTACCACCTAGTGGAAAAATAACAGTGCAGTACAGTCCCGGAAACTCGGCCTAATGTGGACCAATGGCTGGCCGAGTTTGTGAAAATGCCGGGTTATGGAGAAAGGGGTTAAAAGAGAATAAGTACGAGTGTTTCCTCAGAAAATACAGTACTGTACTTGTATGTATTGTTTGCTTGAGAATACAACAGAAAATAAACTGCCCAAATACCCTTAAACAAAGGAAACGTACTGTACGTACTTTATGAAGACAAAGAGCCTGTACAATATGTGAAAATTAATGAATACACAGTGTACAGTAATTTACTTGATAAGACAGACCTCAGAAAAATACTTTGTGAAGGCATAAAGCTGTCTGTAATGAAAATTAACCTACCGACTGCAGAAACTGGCTACTTATTAACGAAATGCTTAATGTCCTGTTGTCTTCCGCACTTCACTCTGCTGCTTCATCACGAAGACGAGGAAGGAACAGTAAGTTCATTACAAACGCACTTGTTGTTCAAAATACCGAAGGGTGGTTTCGACAGTCTTTAGTCCCTCACAGACCCGTTCTTACAATCTCCGGTTAAATCTTTACTGGCACTTTTACGGCAAGTTTACTGGAACTTGATTCTTACAATACCCAGTTAGCGACAAACTGACAGTAAAATAAGCCTTAACCGGCAGTGAACTTTACCGGAGGATTCTCCTCCCGTAAACTGATTTACTGCCAGATTTTCTATTATAATCTCAACGCCAGCTGATTACATACATCGTCAATATGCCTAGAATTATCCGTAATTTCATGGGTTTCGTAAATGCCGATGCTGATCAAAGAAGGAGACAAAAAGTATATAAGAATCGAAGTGATTATTACGAGGAGTAATTAGATGATCAACTCTTTTTTAGACGATTCCGTTTGACGAAGCTTTTCCTCTTGAGGCCTTTATTTGTCTCATTCGGAGATAATTGTCCTTCCATATCTAATATTTCCCTTTATAATCGTAACGTAACAAACAGATTGCGCCAAGAACACAGATCAAGATCAAGGAACATAAAATATATATTTATTATTTACTCCCTGACGCAGATCCACTCATTCCAACTATTGAGAGGTATCCAGAAATCCCCAAATCGAACCAGAAATATGTACCAACTGTTGAAAATTATGCACAGATCTGCTAACCTACCGTAACCATTAACCGGAACATGGTAAGAAGGATTGAATGTTTACAGGGACTTTACTCTGACCGTAAAGCCAACCGTCAGTTAGAGTTTACTGTCACTTTACTGGAGATTGTAAGAACGGGCCACAATGTGATATTTTAAGAGCTTTTATACCTTGCACGCAGAGTTTTTTCGCCCTGCCAGGGTGTGGTCGAGTTATCTGGACTGCCGGTTTATCGAGTGCCGAGTTTTCGGGAGTCAATTGTATGTATAAATACTAACAGAATGCAGGTACTGACTGTGTGAGAATTGTGCGACAAGCTCCTTCTCCGTCCAGTTGCAGGACGTGATGACAAGCAGACCTGCCTGCCGCAGCATTTTGTGAACGCTGGTGATGTACTGCTCCCTTTTGGTTCTCGTGTCGTCCGGACTGAGGCTCACAGCGTCATACGTTCCCTTGTCCAGAGCCACTGCGAATGATCTGTCGTCCAGCGCACCAGACAGCACATCACACACTTCCAGCTCCAACTCCAGGTCCTGGCTGTGGGCCACCTCTCGAGCCAGAGCCACTGCGTTCGGGGAGTAGTCCACGCCTGTCAGCGAACTGAAACCTTCCCGAGCCTGCGGGACAACACCATCACACAGAACTGCCTCACTAGACCCCATGTAATCAGTGGGTGAACAGATTGACAGAAGCTCAGATCCAAATCAAAGTAAATTTCTGGCAAAATTACATATTTCTGTTTCTTTTCACAGCTCAGCAAATTTTTTATAATAGTACTTCATTATAATAATAATATAATAAAAAATGCCCATCAATAGCTACTAAGATCCAACATTATAAAACTGTAACTTTCCCAAAAGCCACTTATGCTTGTGAAACACTGTTCCAAATTAAAAATGAACAAAGAACTGATCAGCTCCTCAAAACGAAAAGAAGAATCATTAGAACGTGCATAAATAAAAAGTATCAGGTTGAGGGAGTCTGGAGGATTCACCCAAATGAAACTGTCTATCGTGAGATTGATCCAATCACCAGCACAATGAAGAAGAAAAGAATTTCATATTTTTTCCTCATCTTACGGCTTCCAGAAAACAGAATTGTACGCCAACTAGTGATGAGAAATCTAGGAAAGAAAACTGGAGGAAAATGGATCCAAGAAATCCAACAAGATCTCAAAGCAGTTGGACTCAAGATAACGGATGCCGAGGAGAAAAATAAAATTAACACCATTCTTAAAACTCGGAAATTTTCTGCAGAAATGACACATAGAAAGCCTATGGAGATTTCAGATGAGTTGAGAAAAACCCGATCTGAAAGAATGAAAAAGTACTGGTAAGGGAGCAAGAACCAACAGTACTACCTTCAAAGAAGAAGTGATTGTGGAACGACTCAAGTGGTCCAATGTGACCAATCAAGATTAATAATAATAATAATGTATAATAAACGAGCGATATCATACAAAGCAAAACTCAGACATTACTGTACAGTGGTAAAGCCAGAGGGTCTGTATCAGTGGCGTATGCTGGACCAAAAGTATGGGTGTGCTGTTAAAAAATATACAGTTGATCTATGGCCTCACAGAAATCTTACAAGTGACATATCGGGTCTTCTTCCCCCCTTTGGCTTTTCCCAATTAATTGGGGTCACCGGAGCCAACCAGGCTCATTTTGGTTTTGGCCGGATGCCCTTCCTGACACCATGTGATTTTCCAGGTGAAAATTCCACCCCGCTATCACCGGGATTCGAACCCCGGCCGTCCGGGTGAAAGGCGAGAAGCTAAGCCACTGCGCCATCACGCTCCCCAAGTGACATATCGGGTACATTTCATAAATTTAGTAATTAAAACCACGTAGGCCTACGTCTTTCATTTAAACATTAACTGTATTCTTCTCTCTTGAGAAGAGAACTTCTGAATCACAGCATTATAAAATGAGTCTTTGTCCTTCATCTTGTGTACTAACTTCTTTTCGATTGATAACTAACTTAAGTTACTCAGTCTTTCTTGTGTTTGAGTGCTTCGTAGGTAAGTCTTGATTCTTCTTAATGCAGAAAACGAACGTTCCACAGAGCTTGTAGTACAAGGAATGGTTGGTATTAATTTAGCAAGTTTATGAACTTCAACACATCCAGAAGCGAGGTTATTTCATGCATAAAACTAACAGAGGCAAAGTCGTGATGTAAAATTCCACGTAATTGGTGCTACTTTGAGTAATTTCTTTCGCACAAATTCTTGCAACGCATGTGTCCTTGTAGATGATTTAGAAAAGAAAGCAGAGATTCCAGTCAATGTTTGGAAAAATATTCCTGCATTCTTTAATCACTGATACACTCTGCTGGAGAACAAGATTTAGAACATGGGCATAACAGTGGGTGAATATTGCGTTTGGATCGGCCGATAAGACTTCAGATTGTAAGCCATTCACATGACCGCTCATTACAGAAGCCCCATCGTACGCCTGACCCACTAGTTTAATGGAAATTCTAAATTCACTTACTACTTGTTCCACATGAGCAAATAAACCATTTGCTGTTCTATCAGCACTAACATCTACGAAGCCCAAGAATCTTTCATAGACAGTGCTGCCCTTAACATAGCGGAGAACTGTAGATAGTTGAGATTTATTCTCAATATCTGACGTTTCATCCAGCATTATAGCTACAAATGAAACGGAGTTAATTTCATTTTTTATTTCTTATTTTACTACGTCAGAAATAGCTCTTATGATATCATTTTGAATCATGGGAGAAGTTCCTCGAAATACTGTGGAGAATTTAGATGACTTTCTAAAAAATATTGTTTTTAAAGATTCAAAAATTCTAAAAAATTGCCTTTGTTGAAAGAGCCATCTGATTCGTCAGTCCCCGTAGAGGGAGATCCTGGTTAGCTAGGAGGCAAATAGCTACAATAATTCGTATTAATATGGCTGTATTTTTCTTTACCTCTTCGTTATGTTTACTGGTATCAATTCTACGTTGATCATCAAGTAAAGTATTAACTCGCTGTCTGCCGAAAATTCTTGATTTCAGAAAATATTGGACATGGGTTTGAGATTTTGAATGTTTCTGTTGTGCACTAGACAAGTGATTTAGGTCAGCAAACCCATGCTTACTCCAAACATCATTTTTGATAGAAAACAATAAGCATGGCCAACAAAATAATCTGTTAGAAGTTTCACAACCCGCTAACCAGTCTACATTTTCATACTGTGAAATAGAAAAATGTCTAATGTATTGTTCACTTCACTTTAAGTATCTGGGAAGCCTGATACAAGATAATGGAAGAAACGATAGAGAAATAAATGAGCGGGGGAGGCAGGCAGAAGCATTTCGGAGGAGTGTGAGAAGCATGCTATGGAGCAAGGATGTCCCTCAGAACAGCAAAAAGATCATATATCGGACGTACTATGTCCCTATCCTGACGTATGCCTCGGAGACCTGGGTTATGAAAGGAAGGGAGAGGAGCAAAATACAGGCCAGTGAGATGAGGTTCTTGAGAAGCAGTATTGGAGCTACAAAGATGGACAGAATAAGAAATGAGAGGACCAGAGAATTAATGAAGGAGGAACCATTACAGGATGGTATAGAGAAATCTAGACTTAGATGGAATGGACATGTAAAACGAATGGAGGAGAAGAGGATACCCAGGAGAGTACATGAGACGAAGTGGGAAGGAAAGAGACCGAGGGGAAGACCGAGAGACAGGTGGCTGAAGGGGGTGGAAGAAAGCGTGAAGAAGAGAGGAGAAGACTGGACAAGGGTGGAGGCTGAGAGATGGTGGGAAGACAGAAGACGTTGGAGAGGCTTGTGTTCCAAACAGACCCGGCCAGTGGCTGGAAACTGTGCAAGATGATGATGATGATTGTTCACTTGTTGTTTTATATTGTCGCACTAAATTCGGAAGTGGCGGAGTAGGCCTACCCTTACTCACAATATCCAATATGGTTTTTGCAAGAGATCTACAACAGTATACATTTCCAAGCACAGGTGTCAACTCGGAAGATCCACACTAGGCCTATCTTGCACTGACACACAAATAAAAACTCCAATCAAACCTAAACACAGCACCGTACTTATGTTATACGAGCATGAGCTGAGCTGCAGGCTTGCCGCACGACCTGGCCGCTTGTGAATCTCGAGTTCCCCCTCCCCACCAGTTGCGCGCGCAGGAAAGAACAGCGGTATTTTGAAACAAAGCTGTCTGGAAGCAGGGACAGCACAGCCGAGCACCAGAGCCATGCAGAACACAGGCCGCGAGCTGGTGACCGCAGCAGCCAATTTACTAGCTTCCTCGTCATTCTGGCGATTATGTACTCTTCCAGCCAGCAGACATTTGATATTTAAATGGTAATAAATTGAATATATTCTTGAATCATATGCAGTTAACTTCTAATGAGGAAGAGTGATAAAAAAAAAAGACAAAACACAAATTTATAGGGTGTCCAGTGGACACCTTGAACACCCGCAATATATGCCTCTGGTCTGTATGCCTCAGAGTGTCTAACACTGAACAAAGAGGGGAGCTGAAGGAATTTGAGATAAAGGAAAGGAGGATCCTGAGGAAAATTCTCGAACCACAGAAAGATAATGATGGAACATGGAAAAAAAGTGAAAATGAAGATCTGTATGCAAACCGAAACCATTGTGGACACAATGCGTAAAAGAAGGCTAAATTTTACGGGCATTTGATGAGAATGGACGGAAACCGGCAGACAAAGAAAATTTTAAATACATCACACGGTTGAAAGCTACTACAAAATGCGTAGAAGAGGTCAAAAGAGACGCCATTGAAGTTGGACTAACTGAACTTGTCATTCACGATAGGAAAACGTTTCGAAGTCGAGTTGACAATATCAAGACGTTCTAAGAAAAACCACCACAACACAGGCCAAAGTTGGTAATAACAGAGGAGCAGAGAAAGATTAGAAGTGAAAGAATGAAGAGGTTCTGGAAAGAAAAGAAGAAATAATTGACCAGAAAGCCTTAGGTTCTATGCGGTCCACAGTTGGCCAGTCGGAAACAAACACAAAACTTCATTATAATAAACTACTAGTGATGAGAAATCTGGGAAAGAAGACTGGAGGGCATTGGATCAAAGAAATTCAAGAGGATCTCAATACAGTTGGACTCAAAATTACGGATGCAGAGAACAAGAATAAAATTACCACCCTTCTTAAGAATCACAAATTTTCAGCAGAAATGATGCACAGACGGCCTGCAGGGATTTCAGACGAATTAAGAACACTGTGATCAGAACGAATGAAGAAGTACTGGGCAGATAAGAAGAATCAAACAATACAAACTTCAAAGAAAAAGTGTACATGGAAGACTCAAGTGGTCCAATGTGGCCAATAAAGCTAATAATAATAAACTATTTTTTACCTTGGTCAATCTCTGGAATGCGAGGCTCTGTGAATTTGGACTACGGCTCAACCTTAGTAAGACCGAGTACCTTGAATGTGGTTCCCAGACAAATGGGACCATCATAGTGGATGACACCGCACTACCAAAGGCTTCACATCTCCGATACCTTGGCTCCGTTGTGAGACCTGATGGTGACACAGTCTCGGATGCCTGTGCAAGAGTGAATGCTGCGTGGATGAAGTGGCGCCAGGTCACAGGCGTTGTCTGTGACCGCAAGATTCCTTTGCGCCTCAAAACTAAGATCTATCAATCAGTCGTCTGCCCTGTTGCTTTGTATGGAGCCAAATGCTGGCCTAATACAAAGAAACATGAACAAGCCTTGCTCTCAATAGAGATGTGGATGCTTCGATGGTCCTTGGGAATTACACGGCCGAATCATATTAAGAACGAAGACGTCCGCAATGCTCTTGGAATTGCCCCTATTCCAGCCAAAATGAGGGAGACCCGGTTGCGTTGGTACGGGCATGTAGCCCGAGCAAATACAGAGTCCATTGTAAGGAAGTCACTTGCTCTCGAGCCTGATGGACCAAGACCTCCAGCATGACCAAAAAGGCGTTAGATGGATACCCTACACGACGATATGCGCATCATAGGTCTTCGTCCTATAGATGCAGCAAACCGCAACAAATGGAGAGCGAGGTGCAGAGTGGTGGACCCCAGAAAATAATTGGGAACAATGCCAGGAAGAAGAAGTACATTAAAACCGTAGCGGTTTCAGTCACATTGCGACATGTAAATGTGCAATAACATACACTTAATAAAATGTTGCCATAACAGAGGATACTAAAAATATTCTTGTTCCAAAAGCTCACAAAGTAAAATTTCAAAAACCAAATCTTTTACAATATGTGTTAAGAAAAATACATATCAACCATCATTTATAACCTAACATATTCAGCAAGTCTATTTTCACATCCACATCTCTTCAATACAACCAAGACTTTGATCATGCAAA
The DNA here is from genome assembly GCA_946902985.2 of Meconema thalassinum. Lineage (NCBI taxonomy): Eukaryota > Metazoa > Arthropoda > Insecta > Orthoptera > Tettigoniidae > Meconema > Meconema thalassinum. The sequence goes on along the minus strand of OX336401.1, from coordinate 162,179,079 downwards.
TCAATATTAATTTTATTTACCAACTACTTTTAATTGAAGAAAAGGGAGGCAATAGGATGGAAATAAATGAGAGGGGAAGGTGCGCAGATGGATTTTTCAAGAGTGTTAGGGGGATGATATGGAATAAAGATGTACCACAAAAATGTAAAGGAATCATCTACAAGACCTACTTTGTGCCAATTTTGACATATGGTTCAGAAACATGGGTGATGAAGGAAAGGGACAAGAATAAAATACGAGCAGTGGAGATGAAGTTCCAGAGGAGTAGGGTAGGAGTGACAAGAATGGACAGAGTAAGGAATGAGAGAGTCAGGGAGATGGTAAGAGAGGAACCATTGCAAAATAGAATAGAGCGATCTAGGCTATAATGGTATGGACTTGTGAGGAGGATGCAAGAGGAGAGGATACCGAAGAAGATGTTTGGAATGGAAATGACGGGAAGGAGGCCAAGGGGAAGACCAAGGGACAGATGGACAAAAGGAGTTAAGAAGAGTGTGGAGGAAAGAGGAGTGTGCTGGGACACAGTAAATGACGAGAGATGGTGGATGGACAGGAAACGATGGAGAGGCTTATGTTCCAAGCAGACCCGACCAGCGGTTGGAAACTGCTCAAGATGATGATGACCAACTACTTTGCCAGCACACCACCCATTCTACCACCATGTTCATCATTTGGTATGGTACACCAGAGGAAAACGTGGAAAAATAGATTAATATACCTAGACAATTTCAGTTTCTTTGTAAACAGAATAATCATAATCATCATTACTAACCAGGTCCACTAGCAGCATCCCATTGCCACAGCCCAGGTCCACGATGGAGTCTGTACGCTTCACGCGGTCGCTAGAGCACAGCCATCTGCAAGTCAACAACATCTTAGTATACAAACTCAAGCTTGTCTCAATTGAGACGAGTTCTGTACAACACTTCTTATTTTTAGAAAACTTGGACTCCATCATTGACAATTATAATTAGACACACTACAGTATTATTGTAACAGTTCTCGTCTATCAATACATGAATATGTCATCAACTGCACTCGCATATTGTGATGGGACATGTTTCGGGGCGTAGCAGATACACACGTAACGTGGCCACATATGTGGCGAGGCGTCTTGCATGGCCTTCTCAGTGTGTACCTGCTACGCGTCTTGGTAGGTGTGCCTTTACCAACTGAAGAGCCCAATTGGCACGCTGGGCCAAAACGCTAGCAATTTGTTGAGTTATGCTGGACATTTTTATCACTTTTTGTGTTAATTACTCTATAGAAGTGAAACTTGGACTGTTGGCGCTGCAGAGAAGAGGAGAATAAAAGCATTTGAAATGTGGTGTTACAGGCGAATGATGATCAAATGGGTAGATAGGGCATCAAACCAGTCAAAAGACTGAAGATTCAAACACAACACACTGCAATTTAACGGGCAAAATCGCCAGCAACTGAATAAGAAAGAACAACGTACAGTTGTAAGAATTAGAGACATGATTATGACAAGTTTTATAGCTATGCACATACCTGACCATTCTCAGCGCACTGTCTTCACCGAACCAGATCTCCCCCACATCACCGTGATCTGTGTAGTTCTTCAGCTCCTCACTGTAGGCCTGTTCCCAGCTAAAACATAACATTTCACACAATTACAAAGGACACCATGCACAAGGCCAGCCATCTCTGTACTCGGAAGACAAATGGGTTTGAACCATAGAAAAACCATCTTTTCTGTGTTCCTTAGGTTTTCTTTTGGAAGGTATTACCAAATAATGTGAAAACCGTAACTGCAACCACCTCAAATCTATTTGGCCCCAAAACTTGCTAGCGGGGCTACCTCAAATTGATAGACAGGAAGAGAAGATGATACTTGTTTGACGCATTGCTCACAGACCTCCAAGGAGAGAAACTGATTACGAATAAAACTACAGATCATTCCTCTCATAGGGCAAACTCAGGTGTTTCTCTTTCCTCCCCGCCCTCCGTCCATCTAGTCCAGAGTTCAAAAATCTCACGAGATAACTCATATCTTCCACATGTCTATGGCGCAGAGTTGCAATGATCAAAAGACTGAGAGAAAGGTTCTGTAGACTGTTGAAACACTATGTCAGTGATTTTACAAGAATTTGGATCTAGATGTGAGAATATTGTCTAGTTGGTACACAAATCTATTTCATTGAATATCAGGGTCAAGTAGCCTACATATGGTTGAAGTATATACCGCAACTCGTACCAGTCTAGGGGAACTTTTAGTTGAGTCAGTGACTTATGGATGTTGATGCTCACACGTTTAAAGTAGGCCTATACTCTGTGAGCTACCAGAAAGGGATTGACAGTTCTCGCCTCGCCATGTGGTCTGAGAACGAGGTTGCCAAACTGTACAAGACAGAGATACAGCTGACCAGGCACTGAAGCATGCGGGCTGTAATATTGCAACGCAGAGTATTATGACATCAACTATGCGGACATGGATTGGTCAAGAGGCAGAGGGGTGATGACTGACGTGGAATTTCCGGCTAAATGCCAATCCTATTCAGGCAGCTCACAGAGTATAGTAGGCGTACCTTGAATTGCAGCTATGTAACTCTGCTATTGTTTAATTTGTGTTAACTTAGTACAAGGTTTAAAACTGTGTGGAAAGTGCAGATACCGACAACGCATGGGTTTGGTGATAAATTACGGATGTTTTTACTTCAAGTTATTTAATTTAACTTAAAGGTGGCACTGCATTCTCCTAAAGCCACTATCTGGACAAAACCATTAGTTGCTTCTAGGTTGGACAACTGTCTGGACAAAACCATAGGTTGCTAAGGTACTGGGTTAGACCACTGTCTGAACCAAACCACTGGTCGCTACTGGATTAGACCACTGTCTAGACAGAACCATTGGTCGCTACTCGATTAGATCAATGTGTGGACAAAAATTAAGACTTGGAAGAAATTATACCATAATGACCATCATCAAATTAAAATTAACAGGTGTGTGTATATATACTATTAAAGGTTTCTCTACTCACTATTCTTTCGTTCCCAATTCTGATGATCCCAGCTCCTCGGTATCAAATTCAGCAGACATTAGGAAACTGTTAAAAACTCTGGAGCAGAATTCAAACTGCGCCGTGTTCTTTTATTTGCAAAACCTACAACATTGAGGTTATATCACTTTTTCGTGTGACATTAACATTCTCATTTCATATTTGACACAAATTAGCATGCAAGAATGAATTGTAATCATTTTTGTTATCAAACCCGCATGATAGTCACGAAATAGAACAAAAGATCATTATAAATATCCCGTCTTTGTGAAAAACATTTGTATTTGTTTACCTTTGATGGATGGCTGGACCGGGCTGGACAGAAGAAAATCGAAATGCTACAAAACAAATGAAGCCAATAAAGCGCCAACTTCAATTGCAGAGGAGAGAAATCGTATCATAACCTCATTTTATGAGGAAGTAGCCTTGCTGTGGTGGATCAAACTAATGTGTGTCATGTTAAATATGAACTGTCTTCGTGAGCTGTCCCGCAGTTTAGGTAAGATAGTGGGCTCATTGTCGCTTCTTAGTTAATAGTTTTCTTATATAAGTAAGAAATTAAAAAATGCCCACTCATGGTGGACTTGTGTTTCTAAGCTTGTTTTCAATTCATATGAAATTAATGACGTAGCGTAATGACTTATCGTTCTTATTGAATGTTAGGCTACGTATCGAAATAGGCAGACTAATAAACGTAGCCTGCGCTTTTGTATTAATCGGTATGTGTAGCAGTAGTTATCTTCCATCTGGATCCGATATTTTATGTCATTTCAAACACCGCTGCCTTTTAAAAGAGCTTTTATTTCTTTTCCTAATTTAATGATCTGATTGTCTTTTTCTTCTGCCAGTACTTCTCACTGCAAAACATCATCTTAATCTTTTTCTCTTGGTCTTATTATTCTGGTGGCAGTGATAGTTGTCTGAAGTGGCAGAATATCTTTATGAAACAAATCAAATGACTATTGCATCATTCTCTTAACATATGATGAGAGGCAGATGACCTCAATGTTCCATCCTTTAGAACAATGTTCACCACTCTCACTGATCTTCGGAGATCAAATACCGGCAGTTTATGACTTGGGATATGTTGATCATCAGCCCTATGTACATTTGTGCAAAGGGAAGTTGGAAAAATCTGGAGGAAATTCACACTTGGGATGACCGCTGACAATGCCAGAATTTGAACCCTGAATCTCCAGACTTCCGACTGTCTCGGTCAGTTGTGATGTGTGACCTAATGCTCAAAGCTATGTTGCTGCATCATCTATTAATAAGCTGAGATTGTTAGATTGGTAAAACCAGAACATTTGTAAGCATAATAGCAAGTGTTGACTAGGTGAGGATGAACAGCCTTGAACAAGTAATGTGGCTCTAAGCTCTGAGTCCCCTGGTTACCATCCATGACTCACTATTTGAACCCTTTGGAAAGGCAGCAGCGAATTAAGGGCATTGCTATGGAAAAGACATTGGAGCCTTCCATGGGTTGGTTATAGGACCACAGTTAACACTTTTCAACCTTCTTGGATTTTCATTATTCCTTCAGCTTGTTGGAGAGTGAAATTCTTTGTACACAGCGCCAGGAAATGTTCTCCGCAGTGCATACAAGCAGCACGACTGTCGCTTGTATTAAAACAAACAGTAAACTTTGTTGGTATATTGGCTTTCACGGCAGGTGAATTAAAACTCCGCAATTCTTCTAGGTTTGTGCCATGTCTTGTGTGGGGTTTCGCCTAGGACACCAAGCTGGCTCATCGGCGGGCTCTTGGTGTCCCCGCCCAGACCCCCACAGGGGGGGTGAAAGCCAATATACCATCTTTTTGGAAGCCTTCATAGGGAGGTTATGACTGCTTGAGCTTTTAGTTCTCGCTGTCAGGTGGTGCAGTTGCACCTAATATAAAGGGAGGTGGCGCGCAGTTCGTCACTCCTGTGGGGGTCCGGGCGGGGACACCAAGAGCCCGCCGATGAGCCAGCTTGGTGGCCTAGGCGAAACCCCACAGAAGACACGGCACAAACCTAGAAGAATTGCTGAGTTTTAATTCACTGGCCGTGAAAGCCAATATACCATCTTTTTGGAAGCCTTCATAGGGAGGTTAAGCCTGCTTGAGCTTTTAGTTCTCACAGTCAAGTGGTGCAGTTGCACCTAATATAAAAGGAGGTGGCGCGCAGTTCGTCACTCCTGTGGGGGTCCGGGCGGGGACACCAAGAGCCCGCCGATGAGCCAGCTTGGTGTCCTAGGCGAAACCCCACACAAGACATGGCACAAACCTAGAAGAATTGCTGAGTTTTAGTAAACTTTGTACTCACCACAGCCATTCATAACTGATGCTAGAAGAGCTGACGACACACACGCTCTCTTATTGCAATACACACTGACGATTTGGCCTACAGCCCACATGTGTGGCATTCACCCTGTCAAGGACACAGTGTTGCCAACTAAACTGATGATGCTAGCTCTGGCAGAAGCCGGCAGTCACTGCGGAGTATCAAGTCAGTGACCTCCGTACAGTCCACACCGTACTGCAAGACAGACATCTTAAGACGACTTGGGATTGGTCATCAGGCCCGGTTCCTTCCTCTCCCTTACTTGAACACTTGGGGCGTAAGGAGAGCACACCTTATTTCACAGGCTGTCCCAACAATGAAGAAAACCTCTGTCAAATAATCCTCAATAAAGATCAGGTCACATAATCAAGCTCGCATCGAGATTAACAAAGCAACAATCTGTATGAATTTACTTGACGCAATAGTCACAATTGATGTTTTATAGTGCTGTTAGTGTTTTTAATATTTTTACATGGCAAAACTGCCCCATCAAGAAAAATGTCATACAGGAAATGGCATAATCAATGACACAACATACAATTTGCTTGCATTGTAACAACAAGTCATGTTTGAAACAGGCTTCCACAAACTTGGCACAGCATTTATACAGAGTTATTTCATGGTGTTTTTAGTGTGTTTTAATGTGTTTTTATAGTGTTTTAACATGTTTGTTTGCAGTATATTTTTGCATGTTTTTTATTTGATGAAAGGAGATGTACAAAGATTGATTGTCTAATACTACTTAAGTCAGGGCTGAAGAAGGGCTAAGAAAAATAGCTCGAAACATGTCCCCTATCTAACTGTTTTGAAAATAAAACTTATTGATTGACGGAGTTTTTCCTCAAATTGTGGCATAACATTTCTTGTCAATACGGACCTAATGGATTCCATTATGGAGTCGAATAAAGCTGAGATTATGCTATAAGTTTCAAAATCACTAGGCCTATGTAATTGTACAAGACGCGCAATACAACTTTGACACAATTTCAGCTGCCACCATGAAATAAACAGGTGAAATAAAATGAACATGATGCCATACCATACAAATATAAACTTGGTAAGGATATCCGCTGCACCCAATATAATTAAACACAAAAATAATTAAATGTCTCTATTCTTAAACACTTCCAATGCCACCAGAAAATCTTACAATCCTAAGAATTTGTATTTGCGTTCTGGTAGGCGTAACTGTGTCACCAACTTTAACCAACAAAGCAAAGCTTACTGCAAAAAAGTTTGGATTGCTACATTATAAATAGAGAAATAATTATTCCTGCCACTAATACGAGTGTGAAAAAGTCGCCAAATGTTGAACAAGAAAGAACTAAAAAAATCTTGTATATATTTAATAGTAGCCATATATAGTGACAAATCATTAAATTGGTAACCATGGAGCTGCATCCTCTGCATTGTGCTAGCATATGTTTTGCTCTAGTGGTTGAAATATAAATTAATTCAAGCAGTTCTAATTTGCACTTACTACATGCTGCACTCTAGTGAAAGCGCCACGTGGCTGTTGGCACTACTTCAGCCAAAGACAACTGCAAACCCAAGCCAAACCAGCCTTTAGTACCGAGTCTTATTTTCGGAACATGCTCCAACTTCACCGGTATCAAATTTGGCATATGACCGCAGCAGATGTACCTTAATGTACAGTTATCAAGAGATGTCCGATATATGACCTTTTTGCTGTTCTGAGGGACATCCTTGCTCCATATCATGCTCCTCACACTCCTCCAGAATGCTTCTGCCTGTCTACCCCGCTCATTTATTTCTCTATCGTTTCTTCCATTATCTTGTATCAGGCTTCCCAGATACTCTCCACTTTCTTCACCTGTTCCCCACCAATTGTTATTCCCGTTGTGGTTCTTTCCTTCTTCCTTGTTGTGATCACCATCTCACTCTTATTTATGCTAAATTTCATCCCATATCCTTGTATTATTCCTTCCCACATGTCCAACTGTTCCTGTACCTCCTCCCCCTCCTTGTTTCCCCAAATCATCAAATCATCTGCAAACACCATTGCTTTCATCTTTCCTTCCCCAATTACTTGTGCCACTCGGGTCATTATGTCATCCATCACCACAATGAAAAGTAGTGGTGACAGTGCACTTCCTTGTTTCAGACCGTTTCTCTGTTACAACCAGTCCGATCTCTCTCCTCCCACTTTCACACAGCTCACGCTTCCCTTGTACATCTCCTTTATCCTCTGTATAGTCCATTTTTCCACTCCTCTGTCCTCCACATTGTTTTAATTCTATTGAAAAAGGAGGCAAGGTTCCTCTCGAAACGTCGAGAATTTTAATTTTATTTTTACACCGCAATATCCCATGAGTCTTGAAAGCCTTAATATACACTATGATTTTTTAAATTTCTTCTTTACTAATGGCAGAATATTGAAACTCTTTTTTCAACTTTTGAAACATTTCTGTTAGTAGAAAGAAATATATATGATTGAGTTGATGCAATGAATCTTCTTCTTCTTCTTCATTCCCGGTTCCAGTGATCTGGGTCGGGATGTGAATCAAGGACCTCCATACTATTCTGTCTCTCCACCACTCTCGTCCCTCTTCCAGTACATCCTCCACTTTCACTCCTCTTTTCTCAACGCTCTCCCTCACTGCATCCATCCACCTCATCCTCGGCCTTCGCCTTTGGCGCCTTCCCGTGACTTTCTCAGTAAATAATCGCTTCGGGACTCTGTCCTTTCCCATTCGCATCATATGTCCATACCATTTTAGTGGCTTCGGTGGCGTAGTTGGTAGCATGCTGAACTGCTGTGCCGAAGATAGCGGGTTCAAACCCAGCCGAAGTCGTCGGATTTTTTAAGAGCGTTAAAAATCCTTCAGTATGCCTTCCTTCGGAGGGGAAGTACAGTAAAGCCGGTGGTCCCATGTCATAGATTTATGGCATGTAAAAGATCCTTCCACAGACTAAACTTGTGTGAAGCTAAATTGTTAGGTTAGATTTCGTCAGAACCCACTATCCAAGTTCCAACGTTCATTGATATCTGGTGGTGAAAGTTGGAAGTACTTGAAATCGAACGAAACTTGTAGCTCCCCCTAAGGGTGTCCTCGGACACTCCCGGCACTAAAAGCCATATGATAAATAAATAAATAACCATCCTGTTTTCTCCCTAATTTCCTTGTTTCTGATTTTGTCTCTGCGGGTCTTTCCAATTCTACTTCTAAGGAACTTCATCTCTGCTGCCTGGATTCTACTTTCCTCCCGTTTAGTTGTTGTCCTCGTGCCTGCTGCATACGTCAGTACAGGTGTGTAATATGTTGAATGCAACTGGTAAAAATTGAAAGGGTATGTTACGGAAACATTTTACAAAACTAGAAAATAAGCAATTCATCTCCCCTTTCTAATATAGCTTATACTGGCAAATACAGCTTCAGAGAATAATTTGCAGCATAGAGTGAATTTGTTTAAAGAAGTTCTATGTACATGGTGCCCACAAGCAGGAATAGTCAGGAAATGTCAGGAATTTTGTTTTTGGTCAGGAAAAGTCAGGAAAAAGTGTGAAAAAATGGCGTGAGTCAGGAAAAAATGGCGAAAAGTATTAGAAAGTCAGGAATGTTATATTAACCATACAGTATTTTATATTTTACAGCCATATTTTGATGGTACTGGTTCAACTAATCTCTGCAGATAAAAAGCAATAACTCACTGGACAGTATGATAAGTTTCCATTTTTACAGAACATCATAGTAAAAACCTCTTTTACCTTATTATTGTACGCTTTTTTGGCGTTGGCGTAGGGATGTGGCGACCCCATCACTATAGTTTAGGTTATTAAGTATTATTGCATTATAATTTACTTTATTTTGTATTTTAAATGAACAAAGAGGCGAGCGTTGGGCAGCTATGGGATGGTGGAGGCTGCAAATAAAAAAGATATATATTTGCTCAATAAACCTTTTTTCCGATGTTCATTGACTTCGCGAGTCAGAAATTTTGTTGAAAAATGGTCAGGAAAATTGACATTGAAAATTCTGTGGACACTATGATGTAGTATAGCATCCGATTTTTGTTTCAGTTGAAGTTGTTAGGCTTTTTTTTTTAAAGAAGTCTGACAATTTCACAGCTATGTCCTGCATTTGAAATTCTTCAGTTGGTAACCCTACCCACGAAGGAATTGTTACTTTTTCAATTGCAGGGAAGAATCATGTTAAACTGTGCAGTGTCGTCGGGAGCAGAGCGGCCAGCCTCGACAGCAAGAAGCCGAAAACAGGGATCATGATGCTGAACATGGGCGGTCCACAATCCACGGATCAGGTGCACGACTACCTGTTGCGGATCATGACAGACCGCGACATGATTCAGCTTCCGTTCCAGAGGTAGGCTATGTTCACCCCTGCTTTCTTCTTGTGCCTATCCGTTCCGGATGTTGGTGACCATCATAGTTATGTCAGTTTTGAATCTTCTGAATAGTTCTTCACTCGTGTGTGAAGTCCATGTTATTAAGTTTCCAGGCCAAGATGTTCTTCTTCTTCCCCGTCCTCTTTTACCAGGAATCTTTCCTTGAAGAATGTTGTGCAGCAGTTTATACCTGTGTGCATTCGCATTACCAGCGCCCGGATTCTGAGGACATGTCATCTTTTAAATGGTTCACCACAGATATTGCTAACATATATACAAATCCTGTTCGTGGCCCCCACATCACAGAAATGCATACCGTATTTACTTAGTCATTTTTCAAAGTATTTTATTTTTGGTCATTTTCTCCCTTTTCGCGTCATTATTGTTGTTGTTTGAGTCTTCAGTCTTTTGACTGGTTTGATGCAGCTCTCCATGCCTCCCTGTCCTGAGCTAATCATTTAATCTCTACATAGCTACCACACCCTACATCCGAGGCAACCTGTTTAACATATTCGAACCTTGGTCTACCCCTACAGTTCTTGTCCTCGACCCTTCCTTCCATAACTAAGCTTGCTATTCCTGGGTGTCTTAGTATGTGTCCTTCCAACCTATCTCTTCTCTTCATTAGCAGTCGCCAAAAACATCTCTCCTCTCCCACTGGTCTTAATACCTCTTCGTTTGTAACCCAATCTACCCATCTGATCTTCATCATTCTCCTGTAACACCACATTTCAAATGCTTCAATTCTCCTCTTTTCTGCTGCACCAATAGTCCAAGTTTCACTTCCATAGAGCGCCACGCTCCAGACAAAGGCTTTCAAAAATGACTTCCTAATACCTATATTCGATGTCAACAGATTCCTTTTTTGTAGAAATGCTTTCCTTTCCTGAGCCAACCTGCTTTTTATATTCTCTTTGCTTCGTCCATCACTGGTTATTCTTTTTCCTAAGTAACAGAATTCTTCTACTTCCTTCAGCTTTTCATCTGCCAATTTGATCTCCATAGAGGTTTCTGATTTATTTCGGCTGCATTCCAATATTTTTGTTTTACATTCATTCAATTTTCATCACGAATTATTTCCGTAAGATGGTGTCCGTACCATTCAAAAACTCATTCAAATCCTCAGGCTTGTCGGCCAAGATGACGATGTCATCAGCAAATCTCAGAGTTGAAATTATTTCTCCTTGAATCTTCACTCCCACTTTAATTTTTTTTCCAATTTCCTTCATTGCTTGTTCAATATAAATATTGAAAAGTATGGGTGATAAGTTGCAGCCTTGCCTTCCACCTTATTATGTCACTTTATGGAATTAATTAAAATATTTTATATGTTTTAAGTAATTTTCTCCCATTTTTAATGGTTTATGATGCGTTTTTTGCGTATGGTACTGGATATTAACGGAGCTGAAAGTGAGGATGTATACAAAGACATGAAAATCTTCACAACATTATTTCTTGGAATATCCACATTCCAGGAGACACACTAGACTGAAATAATAACCAGTATTTGTGTGCAAATAATTCGTATTTGTCAAATAATAATTAAATTTTTTAGGTACCTATTAAAATCATTTCATCATACAATGTCGTAGCCTGTTTGCATTTTTTGTGCGATGAAATTATGTCCGTTCCATTCAAATTTTTAGGTCATATTTTTAAATTTTTGGATCATTTTATGGGATTTTTGCATTCATTTTAAAGGTCATTTTTTAAACATTTTTAGGTCATCAAAATCCGGGCCCTGCTCATTACATGACCTAAATATTGTAGCTTTCTGCATTTTACTGTTTTCAGGACTTCTTTTTCTTTCTTCATCTTGTGTAGAATGTCATTGTTTGTAATTTTATCTGTCTAAGCATTCTCCTGTAGAGCCACATCTCAAATGCTTCAAGTCGCTTGCCCATTGTCTCAGCTTTATATTAGGTCAAAACACATCTTAAAGAATGGTTCACATCATATATTGTACTGCGAATGGAGGGAGGAACAATATTACAGGTACAAGACCCGGGATAATACTGTTGGGGCAGCTTATAGGGAGTGAGAGATGTGGAAGGATAGGAGCAAATGATCCACATTCCTAGCAAATGAAGAAAGTTGGGCTATTAATTTACTCTTAACCCTTCCAGTGTTACTGAAATATGCCGTACTATTCTTTGAGTGGCAATGGCAAACTACCTCACTCCGCACCTTGCATAGTCTTCTTCTTCATTTCCCGTTTCCAGTTCCCTGGGTCGGGATGCGAATCAAGGACCTCCACAGTTGTCTATCCCTCCACCATTCATTTCCTTCTTTCAATACTTCTTTTTCTTTTATTCCTCTTTTCTCTATACCTTCCTTCACCGTATCTATCCACCTCTTTCTGGGCCTTCCTCGTGGTCTTCTTCCTGGTATTTTCTCCATAAATATTCTTTTGGGTACCCTATATTCTTCCATTCTCATCGTATGTCCGTACCACTTCAGCTTACTGGTTTCTATCTTGTCGTGCAGTTTTTGAAACCCAGTTCTCTCCCTAATGTCCACATTTCTGACTTTATCCCTCCGTGTCTTCCCAATTATTCCTCTAAGGAACTTCATCTCGGCTGCTTGGATTCGGCTTTCATCGCGTTTTGTTGTGGACCAAGTACCTGCTGCATGTCAAAACTGGTGTGCAATGCATTGAGAATAGAACTTCCTCTCATTTCTCTAGGACTTCCTGGTTCCATACTAAACCTCTCACACACTGGTAGAACCCATTAGCTTGTTGGATTCTCTTTCCAATTTCTTCATTTATTGTGCCATCTTCTGTGAGTGTGCTCCCCAAATACTTAAAGCTTTTTACCATTTCCAATGGATTTCCATTGACTTCAATATTCTGTCTTCCTTCTCTCTTGTTTCTTGTCATCACTACAGTCTTACTCCTCTCCACACTTATTTGCATTCCACATTTCTCTATCTCTTGATTCCATGCACTAACTTGTTCTTGCATCTCCCCATATTACTATGTCGTCTGCAAAGAGTAAGGACTCGATCTCCTTGCTTCCCAATCTTCGTTTCACACTCTTGTGGATTTCATCCATGACAGTTATAAACAGTATCGGGGATCACACGCTTCCTTGTCGAAGTCCTGTTTCAATGCTGAATCTTGCCTAGTATGCCCTTGGGTTTCTACCCTCAGTGTATCAAATGAACTTTAACTTTTCCCATTGCCACATCCACCTGCCTTTCATGGTCCTACTTGTTTCTGAGTCCTCATATTAAAGCTTGACAACATCTACTTTTGGCTTTTACATGGCAGATTATTGAAAATATATGGTTCATGATTCACATATCTTTCTGGAAGTCATTTGGAATTTAAATTTCTGTCAATTGTCACTGCTGCACCGTTTTTTCTTTCTTTCCTAGCGTATTTCCCGCGTTGGGGCAGGGTCCGCTTGTTTGGTTGTTGTTCGCCACTTTTTCCTGTCAAGGGCATCTTCAGGTTTGAGGCCGCACATCAGTAGGTGTTCACTGATTCTATCCATCCATCGTTTCTTTGGGCGTCCACGGGGTTGATGTCCTCCTGGATCGTATCGGAGGGCCGTTTTTATCACAGAGTTCACATCACTTCTAGTGACATGTCCATACTAGCGAAGACGTGCTTCCCTCATTTTGTCTTTAATCGTTGCAACTCCCATTTGCTTCCTTACATGTTCATTCCTGACATGGTCAAGTCTTGTAATACCCATGGACCAACGCAGCATTCTCTTTTCCATACCATGGAGGGCCTGTTCGTGTTTGGTTGAGGCTGGCCAACATTCTGTGCCACTGGCCTTGTGGTCTTGTAAACTTTTCCTTTCAGGTGGATAGGTATTTTCTTTTCGCACAGTACTCCAGTGACTGGCAGCTTTGGTGGCGTAGTTGGTAACATGGTGAGCTTCTATGCCCAAGATAGCGGGTTCAAACCCAGCCGAAGCCTTCGGATTTTTTAAGAGCGTTAAAAATCCCTCAGTATGCCTTCCTTCGGAGTGGAAGTGAAGCCGGCGGTCCCATGTCATAGATTTATGGTATGTAAAACAACCTTCCACTAATTACACCTGTGTAAAGCTAAATTGTATAGGTTAGGAATGTAAGCAATGCTCTTAGGTTTCTACGTTCGTTGCCAAGAGCCGACTGCAGTGACGTCTAGTAGCTAAGTTCTGAACTAGTAGTCGTTGACGGTGGTGTTTGGCGGCAAAAGTAGGAACTATTTGAAAAATTCAAAGTTGCAGTCCTTACTTGAATTAAAAATCAGATAACACACACTAATACACTCATAACAATTATAGTTCATCTATTGTAAGTTTGCACTTTTTTGACAGTTCTTGCGGGAACGAATACTCCTACATAACATATCAATCCGCCTCTACCACGTGCATTCCAGCCAATGAGCTATCACCCACGAGGCAGCCAGCAATGGCCGCTGTATTCCGTCAAGGTGTCAACAGCTGTTATGAGTTGCCTAAACCCAAGGTTAGTAGAAGAGAGGTTGGCTCGTAACTTGCCTTCCGCTGGCAGTAGGGTGGGGGTAACGCGTCATCGGGCCTGCGAGATGTACCCCAGTCTCTATTTACAGAGTGGACAGAGGAAACTACGTGTGTTATTTACTTGTTTGTTAATACAGTATTTATTTTGTTCAAGATATGAATTGTGTTACGTGCTGTATTATACATTAATGAACAGGTGAATATTATCTAAATTAATTACATCAGGTTACTATGGAATATATCTTTGCATATTCTAGCCCATGGGTAAGTTGTTTCTTTACGTTGGGTTTTCTTTTCTTTCAGTTGTTTAAGATGCCGTGAAAAAATTGCAGTGTTGCAATCTGCAAAAGTAATTCTAAAATTGTTAAGAAAACGGGAGTAAAAATATCTTTCTTCAGATTTCCAAAGGATGCTAATCGTAGGAAAACGTGGGTGCAGAAATGCCATAGGAAAGATAAATTTGATCCGAATAACAAACGGATTTGCAACAAACATTTCATACCAAGTAACTTTGAAGACGAAATTTGAGCTCGACTGACACATACTCACCCTAGAATATTAAAAAATACATCACGTGGCTCAGCGGTAACGTTCTCGCTTGCTGAACCCAAGGTTGCAGGTTCGTATCCTGGCACAGTCAGCTGGCATTTGAGGGTGCACAAGTGCGAGGGAGCCGTGTCAGTAGATTTACTGGCATGTTAAAGATCCCCTTCGGGGCAAAATTCCGGCACCCCGGCGTCTCTAAAAGCCAGAGTAGTTAAAAGGGACGTAAAACCAATAACATTATATTATAATTTAAAAAAAAGACGTCAATACCTTCTTTATATTTACTGTCTCAAACACAGAGCCAAGACACAACTTCACGTACAGAACGCTCCCAGAAAAAAGAAAAACAATTACTGAACGTAATATTGGATTCAACATTTTCCAGTGGCAATGATGCCGTCGTCAATGACGTCAATGTCAATGATACTGACACAAAAACATGCAGCACTTAGAGACTAGAGCAAACTGTTTGCAAATCAAGAAACGTGGAATTAGAGAATTCAATTCAACAGTATGAATGTGATTTTAACAAGAAAATTAAAGATACGTTTAGTTTAAAGATTTATTGACACCAACTCAAGTCGACATTGTTAGGAAACAGAAAACAAAGGCAAGATGGACAAACGATATTTAAGATATTTAAGCTTCCGAGCATACAAGTATACTAGAGTCACACTGAAATATCCATTACCTGGCTTATCAACTTTGAAGCGCAGGGCAGGCAATGTTGAATTACGAAACGGTTTATTGAAAAACGCAATAGAAGTAATGAAAATTAGTGGACGAAAGAAGAATGGTCGAGAGAGAGTCACTGTTCTTTCTTTCGACGAAATGAAAGTGTCATCACTGTATGAATATGATGCTAAAGCAGACGAAGTCGTTGGTCCACATACATACATGCAAGGGTTATTTCAGAACTGGAAGCAACCTGTGTACATTAATTTCGACACGAAAATGTCGAAAGATACTATAAATGAAGCGGTTATGTCACTACATAATATTGAATACGATGTAGTTTCGGACTGTGGCGGGAGGAATATGGCACTGTGGAAAGAACTCGGCATTACCATTGAAACTACACGCTACGTGCATCCGATGACAGAGGAAAAAAACTACTTTCTCGCAGACGCAGCTCACCTGCTTCAATTAATTCGTAATGTGGTTGGCGAAAGTGAGAATGACATTCCGCGCGGTCACCAACATCGTGGTGCTGTTATCAGTGACAGTTTTGCTGACTCCGAGAGTGGCGGAAATGAAGACGAACGTGCAGGCAGCAATGGACAGCAATGACAGAATTATAAATAATAATGCAGTGCTTAGTGAAGCAATGGGGATAGGTGTATCTGCGCCTGTTGGAGATATAGTCGGCTGTGAGTATGTTTGTATATATCAGTTTTATTATGTTGAAGGAGGTGTATAATTAAATTAGTCATGTAATTAAGCGTTCAGCATCATCTATTATTCACAACAATTCATTAATTGACACTTTGAAATGGCTGATGCCCTTAAAAATATTATTTACTGAGCTCGTAATGGGCTACGGACTAACGACTGATTCAAACGCAGCAGGCCCGTGACGTATTCCCACGCGCTCTCCCATTGGCCGAGAGTTATGAGCCAACCTGTATTCTACTAACCTTGGCCTAAACCTACATTCATCTCGCAATATCAATTCATTGCCCTTTTTAAAAGGAAACTTGCATTTCTTTGTGACATTTATCAAATAATCGTTCTAACAGCACACCCACTGACGGCTCGCTGACAGAATAATGTTTGTTAAATCATTGGACGCGCTATGGCCAAGACCTTGGCTATGACAGAGCAGCTGATAACTTACATGAGAGAGTGGAATTATTTTGGCCCATCATTTCACAGCTCGAGGAAAATGCTTACTAATGTACTGTGGTGTAAGATGTCCTTAAGACGATACCGTACAATCATTACTTGACCTGTTGGATTGATATTAAAATAAAATGTACGAAACATTTCACCATGTAAGTTAACTTTTAGGCCTAAAAACAAATCATATTTTAGGCTTACTTTTTTGCACAAATCATGCCACATGAAAATTATTCACCAGGCGAATGTCCTTAGGGAAATAAATAGTTCTGCTGACTTTTCTTTTACCTTCAAAAAGAAGGAAATAAAATAAATATCTTGTACAAGAAATTCCGTATCTGCTTCCTACTCGACAGTCAAAACAAATATGTCCGACCTGGAGACCTCTCAGGCTACATATTCACTCAACATTTAAGATAACCACTATATATTTATGTGAAAAATGAACACGCGTTCAAATGGAAATAATACTTTCAGACGACTTTGCGCAATATTATGAATTATTATTTAATATAATTAACACGTTATTTTCTCAGGCGGATGAACACAGTCAAGCGTCCATTACCAACCGCACGCCCATCCCACGAGCACGTGCTAGTTCAGTTTGATAATGCAACGTTTCAGTCTGGCCGACATAATATGTTGCCAATATATTCACAATTACTGCGACAAGCGAAAAAATAACCTGAAAAAACTTACATGTGAATGAAACATCTATATATTTGTTATGGACTGCAGGTTATAAATTGAGTCTTTCCTTATGAAGGTTGGCAACCCTAGCTGTCAAAAAAGTGCAAACTTACAGTAGATGAACTATAACACCGGTTATCAGACAGATTCTACACACACCCAAAGTACATGGGGCTACATGAGTGCGTTGTCGCAGCCTCTAAACTGAGGAACCAACCAACTCCAGTGACTTGGCACCATTTCAGCCACGCAGCATTTACTTGTGCTCGGGCGTCGAGGATGGTTTCGCCACAAGAAGTGATGAGAGAACCGAGGCATGTGTGCCACATTGTGGATATTCAGTTTCTCCTATGTTGAGCTTTAAACCATTTTTGCCCAGACAATCTTTCCAACACAGAACATGATTTTCGAGATTTTCACGAGTTTGATGGGCAAGAAATACATCATCGGCATATAAGATTGTCCATGGGTGAGGTGTTTAGATGTTGGCTGTTACTGTATCCATACACAAAATGAACAGAAGGGGCTGCACTGCTGCACCGTAAATATTTGTTTTTATTTCTTGCTCATTCAACGATGCAGCCATGTTTGACACGCACGTATTCACGTACTGTCACTGTTGTCAACATGTCCGATACAAAATACACCAGAACTAAAATGGGTGTATACAAAATCGTCGTTGGCGTTGGCTGCAGCTCGTTTCCAAGTATACAATTTTCTGACAATACACTTCCAACATCAGGGCATTTTATGAATGAATTTCTGGTGACTAAACAGGCCGATTCTTGCATGGAACATGCAACCACATACTAGGCATCTTATAGTTGGAGGAGAGCGTGGACGGGTTTGACGAAGCTTGCGTTGGAGTCGCTTCATTTCTGCCAGTCTGGGACGTTCCTGTTCAAAATGATTTACCGAAGCAGATATAGTTTGCCTCCAAAGTACATGATCTTCAGCCAGTGCCTCCCAAGTTTGAGGGTTAATTTCTGTCAACTTGAAGGTTTGTTTCAGCTGGTCTCTGAAGGTATACAAAATACACCAGAACTAAAATGTGTGCCTGGACTAAACCATTGTTGGCTACTTGATTAGACGACTTTCTGGACGAAACCATTGGTCTGGACGAAATTATTGGTCGCTACTTGGTTAGACGACTGTCCGGACGAAAATTACTGATTGCACTATAAGCAAGGGGGTCTGGGGCGTAAGCTCCAGGTTAGGTTGTATGTAGAACAGTATTCACCATTGTAATGAAACCAGGTGCACTTTCCCATTAACTTGACGGCACTCTTTTGTTTTACTACACCTGATGCGAAATAGTATCAAATGTGTGGGATTGGCAATACTTTACATGTTGCTAAAAATGGCTGAGTCAGCTGGAATTTCATCTATATAAGTCATGATCATATTTGGGATAATTGGGTGGGTCACAGTCAGCGGAGGAGTAAACATCTATTACTACATTATATCCAGATTTTTTTTCCCGGCTATCAATTCAGGTATTTTGGCTAATTTCAGTACTTCAAGAATTTTTTCCCATTAAGTATTGATATCCCGCCAGGAGATGGTAGTTGGGTTTGAACTGCAGAGGTCTTCCCGCTCACTGCGTATCGCGCATTCCAAAAACATTAAGTTGGTTACTACTTGCTTCACTCACTCGGCACATTCCTTCTTTCACTGGCTGCGTGTCGTCTGCTGCATTGACAACCATTGGCATGTGGGAAGCCGATATATTTAAGTTTGGAATACGCGTGCCGCGCTTGCGTACTGCAAGACTTCCCGCACCCCTTCACAGTATGTTGAACTGCCATCTCCTGGTGGGATATCAATAGCTGTTGTCAAGTTGTACCGTCCTGATTAAGGGTATTTCATTTTATTTCCTACGTTCTTCTCCCTTTCGATTGTCCATTTCTTCTTAGTAGCGTTATTCTTTGCATGTTCCTTGCAGTATCGTCATTTGGTCTATTATTATTATTTTGGTCATACATTTTTAAAACATTTTGTCATCCTGTTCTTGTTCCAGTAAGCTGGGCCCATACATTGCATCGCGCCGAACAGCAGAGGTACAACAGAAGTACAAGGAGATTGGCGGAGGTTCTCCAATATTCAAGTGGACTTCACTACAGGTTTGTAACATTCCATCCGTATATCTAATAAAGGAAAACTATGAAGACAAAACCTATGTGTTGTTAAATTGAACTGATAGAAGCCATTTTTTAATGTTACCTAGTTCTAGATTTATAAACAAAGAGATGGTTTAGTAATGGGATCTCCTCTCTCTGGTATACTGGCCAATATATATGGACCATTTGGAACACACTAAAATAATAGTTAAAATACAAGGTATTTTTATCTGGGGCATATATGTTGACGACTTGTTCGTTATTGTTTGCGATAAGGTCCAAAACATTGATCAATTAGTCAATTCACTCAACAATTTGGATGATAACAACAAAATAAATTATTTGGATCCAACTATTTTTTTAGAAAGACAATAGACTCCATTATCAGATTTTCCGTAAACCAACTAAAAATCCACTCAATAATTAGAAATGACTCCAATCATCCAGGTTCTCATAAAAAAGCCACATTCAGAAGCCTAGTCAATAGAGCGTTGCAATTACTTTTGTCTATACAAGATTTCAGTAAAGAGATAAACATCATTTTTCAGATCGCTAAAATTAATGGCTTTAGTAGATCCTATCTTCTCAGCATATTAAGAAGCATCAGGAATAACTTTAAAACCCATCTCCACAAAGAAACAAAAGAAAAAACTGCGTATTCTGTTTTTTCTTATTTTGACCACTCCACATACAGTATCGCAAATGTCTTTAAGAAGTTGAACATGAAAGTGGCCTTCAAAACCAGCAACACTACTAGCAATTTATTTTTTTAATTCCAAATGTGGTAATGATTCGAGTAAGTTCAATAAATCGGGTGTCTATCAATTAACATGTAATAACTGCAAGGTTGAGTGTGGAGATGGTGTGAGCAGCAGGAGAGGTGGGGATACAGTGGTTGTACCGAGTGATGAGGACAGCATGGAAGGAAAGGAAGACCCCAGAGGACTGGAAAAAGGGAATAATTGTCCCGATCTTCAAGAAAGGTAGTAGAACTAATGCAGAAACTATCGGGGATTAACACTGATGAGACATTATGCAAAGATGTTTGAGAAAGTTTGGGAAAGAAGAATTAGGACAAGGATAGAAGGAGGGATGAGGGAAGAACAACATGGCTTCAGAGCAGGAAGGACCACAGTGGATTTGATTTTTGCTGTAAGGCAGTTACAAGAACAGCACTATGAGTATGGAACAGATCTACTGATGGCCTTCCTGGACATTGAGAAAGCATATGACAGTGTATGCAGAAACAAAGTGTGGAAGTCCCTGGAGGATAGAGGAGTAGAGAAATGGACTATACGGAGGATAAAGGAGATGTACAAGGGAAGCGTGAGCTGTGTGAAAGTGGGAGGAGAGAGATCTGACTGGTTGGAACAGAGAAACGGCCTGATACAAGGAAGTGCACTGTCACCGTTACTTTTCATCGTGGTGATGGATGACATAATGACCCAAGTGGCACAAGTAATTGGGGAAGGAAAGATGAAAGCAATGGTGCTTGCAGATGATTTGATGATTTGGGGAAACAAGGAGGGGGAAGGTACAGGAACAGTTAGACGTGTGGGAAGGAATAATACAAGGATATGGAATGAAATTTAGCATAAATAAGAGTGAGATGGTGATCACAACTAGGAAGAAGGAAAGGAACAGCTGAAGAAAGTGGAGAGTTTCAAGTATCTGGGAAGCCTGATACAAGATAATGGAAGAAACGATAGAGAAATAAATGAGCGGGGGAGACAGGCAGAAGCATTCCGGAGGAGTGTGAGAAGCATGTTATGGAGCAAGGATGTCCCTCAGAACAGCAAAAAGATCATATATCGGACGTACTATGTCCCTATCCTGACGTATGCCTCGGAGACCTGGGTTATGAAAGGAAGGGAGAAGAGCAAAATACAGGCCAGTGAGATGAGGTTCTTGAGAAGCAGTATTGGAGCTACAAAGATGGACAGAATAAGAAATGAGAGGACCAGAGAATTAATGAAGGAGGAACCATTACAGGATGGTATAGAGAAATCTAGACTTAGATGGTATGGACATGTAAAACGAATGGAGGAGAAGAGGATACCCAGGAGGATACACGAGACGAAGTGGGAAGGAAAGAGACCGAGAGACAGGTGGCTGAAGGGGGTGGAAGAAAGCGTGAAGAAGAGAGGAGAAGACTAGACAAGGGTGGAGGCTGAGAGATGGTGGGAAGACAGAAGACATTGGAGAGGCTTGTGTTCCAAACAGACCCGGCCAGTGGCTGGAAACTGTGCAAGATGATAATGACTGCAAGGTGGTACATTGGACATACGGGCTGTAATTTTACTATAAGATACGGTGAACATTTGAACAAGATTAATTGGAGGATTATCCATTTCACAAGGTCCGTATTGACGTGTACAATAACGATTCTAATGGGTTGAGGGGCGGAGACCCCCTCAACCCATTAGAACATTTGAACGCCATAAAACCATAGGCCTTTGGTTGCAGGATGACCTAAAATGGAACTCTCATACCACTAAACTTGCCAAGAAACTAAGCTCAAGTTGTTATGCATTAAGAGTATTAAGACAATCGACTTGCTGGAGAACTGTTCTTAGTACTTATTTTGCTTATTGCTATTCGCTTATGAAATATGGAATCATATTTTGGGGAAATTCACCTGCTGCTCACCAAATCTTTATTATCCAGAAAAGAATAATTAGAACAATGAAAGGGACTACTAGATTGCATACATGTAAGCCTCTGTTTAAACAACTGAAAAGTTTACCTTTGCCATGTATTTACATCTTTGAACTTCTATTATTTGTCAAACAAAGCTTAGGAAATGAGGATATCTTTGAGATGAATTCAAATATACATAACTACCAGACCAGACAAAAGAACAATCTTCATGTACATGCTGCAAATACAACACTATGTAAAAATGGTGTATTCCATGCAGCTATAACGCTGTATAATCATTTGCCAAATAATATTAGAAGTACAGCAAATTACATAAAGTTCAAAATAAAAACTAAAGAGTTCTTGCTGGAGCACTGCTTCTACTCAGTTGAAGAGTTTTTAGAATATCAATAGTTATGTATTCATAGGACTAAATGATGTAGGCCTATATTATTATTGTGATTGTAAATTAGTATTAGTATAATTTGTGAATTGACGTGTCCTATATCATTGTACAATGTACATTATATGATTGAATGGATGAATAAAAAATACAAATACAATACAAATACAAACATCAAAAATTTTCAGCCATGGTTGCTCATATGGAAGAGGCAGACCACTCTTTCACCGAAAAAGAAAAATACGTCAAAATATTACATTACGCCGCCAAGGGCACTTTCTTAAGTGTTCTGGAGGCCTTGAAAATTAATACGTGGCAGAAAACTTCTAACGTTGTAAACCTGAACGACATCAACTTTGATACTAATATTATTTTCGACACTCTTTCTGATTACATCAATTCTATAAAGTCGAAGCACAGAAGGAAACCACCATAAATTCATACCTTTTATTTGTCCTCACCTCTTTCCAATTTTCTTCATTCCTTACGTTATTGTTGGTGCAAATACCAAGATCTCTTTGCCTGAGGCCTGTAGTGTGTTTACTGCGGAGCTCGTTGCCATCTATGAAGCTCTGCAGTTTGCACTACAGGATGCACGAATCCACTTTCTCGTGTGTACCGACTCTTTGAGTTGCAGTCAATTGCTTCATGTTTCCCGCAACACCCCCTAGTGCAGCGAATCCATGACCTACTAGCCGGGCTGTGCCACGCTGACACTCGAATCACCTTTCTGTGGCTTCCAAGCCACATGGGAATTGCGGGAAATGAGTTAGCTGATCAAGCTGCAGAAGAGGCGGTATCACTAACACCTCGACCAATGGAGGTACCCGCTAGAGATATTCGCTCTCAGTTACGCCTACAAGTTCTGGCATTTTGGGAGAGTCAGTGGCTAGCTGACCCACTGCCCAGTAAACTGAGAGCGATCAAGGGAACTACTCACGTGTGGCGGAGCTCTTTCCGGTCACG
Organism: Meconema thalassinum; assembly: GCA_946902985.2. Lineage (NCBI taxonomy): Eukaryota > Metazoa > Arthropoda > Insecta > Orthoptera > Tettigoniidae > Meconema > Meconema thalassinum. The sequence continues at coordinate 162,155,688 of OX336401.1, read as the reverse complement.
AAGAGAGTCCGTCATATTGTGTAGGCTAAGGATAGGTCATACAAGATCCACGCACTCGTACCTAATGAGAAGGGAAGATCCCCCACTTTATACCTGTGGAGCCGTTTTCATCGTGGCCCACATTTTCACCGAGTGTGTGGATCTTGCTGACTTACGAAGAAACCTTGGTTTGCAGATGGCACTCAAACTTATATTAGCCGATGACACGGTGGCTGCTGATCGCGTTATCCGCTTTATAAGTGAGAGTGGGTTAGGGCCAGCAATCTAAATTTTCCAGTATAAATTGACTTACGACTTGTTCGTTTTTAAATGATAATGGTTTGTTTTTCCGTAAATTTTGTTTATTTTTATAATTTTTAATTTTTATTTAATTTTTTGTTTTTGTTTTATTAATTTTTGGTCTTTTTAAATTTAGGTGTCCACCTCAAAATTTTAAACTCAATTCCAAATTTGTATTCTTTAATCTGTGTTAAGAGGGGCAGATGACCTCGTAGTTCCGCCCCTTAAAACAACAATACCTAACTAACCTCATTTTTTCCTCCCCACCCCTCGCCACACTAACCCTTTCCTCATGTCATTGACCTTCGCTTAACGTCTCTGCTTAACGTCACATGACGCGTCACTCGTACCTAACAGAGTTCACATGTTCCATCACCACTAGTTGTCTCCAAGCAGTTGTCGCACCAAGCTTTCCGCTTACGGACTCTTTCATCTGCTCACGTAAGTTTTTCGAAGTATATATATTTTGGTCACTCTTTTAGTAAGAAAGCGTAGTATTCCATTCGAATTTTCTTCCCCCCCCCCTTTTTTTCACAGTTTTTTATATCGTGACGATATTGAATTAAAGAAAATGGCCCATTTTGTCCAAATTTGATACGTGAAAGGAATGCCCAACCGGTGGATTCGAGCACTGGCTTTCAGAATTGTTGCACTTCAATCAAGATTGTCCTTCTATTGTAATTGAAAAACCTTGAGGACTAAAAGGATTTCCTTTACATTCGACCATAAATAAACAGGATTATGATTGTCACGAATTGAAGCAGCCTCAAGAGGAGAGAAATTAACTTATTTATACAGCATTTTAATACTATTTATTAAGACTGGACAATTGGTAATCCTTTTTTCCCAGTGTTTTTTAATGTATATGGAAATGACGGGAAGGAGGCCAAGGGGAAGACCAAGGGACAGATGGACAAAAGGAGTTAAGAAGAGTGTGGAGGAAAGAGGAGTGTGCTGGGACACAGTAAATGACGAGAGATGGTGGATGGACAGGAAACGATGGAGAGGCTTATGTTCCAAGCAGACCCGACCAGCGGTTGGAAACTGCTCAAGATGATGATGATGACGATGATGATTTTAACAGGGGTATTGTTTATATGTATCATTGCACCTTTTCTCGCACACCATTTCACTCACTATCATATCATCTCATCAACATCCGTCTTTTTAGTATGTCTTAGTCCATTTTTAGTAGTCTTTTATCTATGTTGGCCTTACAATTATTCCAAGCTGATGAAGGGATCAAATATTATTGCATCCCGAAACATGTACTTGTGATAATATGTAATCAACGATTGCATTTTGAATAAAATAATCAGTATTGACTAGGTGGAACCAAAAAGGATAATTTTTTATCTATTATATACTTCGTCAATACGGAACCATGTCGAATGTTAACAATCCCGAAGTTAACAATTTTGAAAAGAAGTTACTAAGACGTGCAAGATGGCTGCTGCGGCTTTGGATTTGTAGTAGTGGTTATATATTGAACTATAGAAACGGGTTGCCGAGAAAAAGAGCATATACTATAATTGTTTATTCAGGGAGAAGATATAATAATGGAGAGGAAATATGAAGAAGATTACCCGTGAAGGAATTCAGATTTGGACTGTTGAGACAGCAAAGAAAACTAATGTGTATGGAGGGATCGGAATTGAGTTACAAGAAATTTTTCTTAAATATATTCACCACATGTGTAAGCTTTTTAATTAATTATAAGTTATTACAGTATATATGTTCTTGCCATCTTATCTAATGTATTCTGGTTGCTGATTGTATCAAGATGGGAGAGTTCTGCTGTCCTTTACTGAATATTATTTGTTTAATCTTTCAGAAGCTTTCTGCTTATGAACTGGAGCCCACCCAATTATATTTTACTAGCCGCGGCTTTGCCCGTGAATATTCTAGTTGTAAAGAGTCCACTTAGCAAAATCTCAATCATGATTGCTATGACTGATTTATCCTTGGTATGAATAATCAGACTTTATCAATTCAGCTACTGGTGCAGTGGTTAGGGGTTTGTCATTCCTGCATAGGTATGTCAGAGCGAAGTTAGTTTTCTGGGAATATAACAGACACTGTTAATTTAATGGCCTTTGAATGTGGTTTTCGGAGACCGTTTATAGTCTGGTGAAAAAGACCTTTCGTACCACATTCACACGTGAAAATTGCGTGAAAAAATTCTAGAGGGCCCCTTGACCCCCTTAAGCGCATTGTACTGTATGCATTGATGAATTTTACAGCTTAATTCGGTTCAGTGATAACTAGAGACCGGATTTTAAAGGGAATACCTTTTTTTTAAATTTAATTGGGAACAAGAAATAATCGTTACTATGGGTTAAAACTGTATTTAATCGTTACTATGGGTTAAAACTGTATTTAAAACTCAAGATTGCCGTGTTTTAACTTCCCTTTTTTCCCTTTTTTTTTTTCCCTTGTTCCTTTTTCTCCTACATCTGCAGTTATTTTCCCTTTTTTTAATAATATACGGCAAAACCTCAAGAATTTATTTCACTTTGAGGGAAAATACCTGCATAAAATACCGATGTAGCGTAAGGGAAGAAAGAATTAACACGGGTTCTATACCAAACTCTCCCCAGAGTTGAACTCGCCCACTGCACCGCCTCACCCCACCCGCAGGTGTTGTTAGACTCGTTGCATCCCCTCCAGAATGTGTGAAGCAGTTACAGCCTTACAGTAGCTTGCTCGCCTCAGTAGCAGAAACAGAGTCATAGAGAATAGCACGCACCGTTAAGTGGCAGCAGTAGCTTGTAATAGTGATGGCGAAGTCGTCTTTTAGCAATAAAATGCGAAGAGCGGTAAGCAGTTTCAAGGACGATTTAATTGAAACGGATGGTACCGTTATTCGATGTTCTCTACGTGATATTGATATTAAAGTAGATGGAAAACATATAAGGGACAGAATAATTCAGTATATCAAGTATGCCAAACATGAGAAAAACAAAGTCATTTTTACAGGAATCTTTTCAGAAGGCCGAACAAAAAAGCAGGGAACGTAACGTTTTTTTCAGTGACCTCACAGTTACCTTTGTTCAGTGTGGAATTCCTTTAAATAAGGTAAATAACCCAGCAATGAAGAGTTTCTTGGAAAATACACACAACGCACTGTCCCTGATGAAAGTAAACTTAGAAAGAGTTACCTACAACCAATTTATGAAGCTAATGTACAAAAAGTTAAGGAGGTTGTTGGAGACCATCCAGTTTGCTTCATTTTGGATGAAGCAACCGATTCACTTTCAAGAGCTGTTCTAAACATTCTTGTGATGCCATTGACAGGAGACCCATCAAAACCAATGTTGGCTGCCATGTACGAATTGGAAAAAGTAAACTCTATATCTATAATGCAGAGTTTCAATGACTGTTGTTTTAAACTCTGGCCATCAGGAATACAGTACAACAAAGTGGGGCAAGTTGTTACGGACCAAGCATCATACATGGTCTCAGCATTTGCATAGTTGAAGCCTATGTATTCTAATCTTCACCATACAACTTGTATTGCTCATGCTTTGTATAGGGTATGTGAAGCAATAAGGGTTGAATATATTGTTGCAAATGCCTTCATATCCGAACTTAAGAAGACATTGATTAAAGCTCCAAGTAGAATACAGCTTTACAAGGAAGTTAGAGGCCTACCACTACCTAAGTTTCCCATCATAACTAGATGGGGGACATGGATTTCATGTGCTGTTTTCCTTTGTGAAAATTTCACTAAGATAAAGGAATTTATACTGTCTTTGGACAATGTTGAATCTGCAGCTGTGGGTCGAGCGAAGGACCTGCTGAGTGATCCGAATTTGGAGACAGAGCTGTACGCAGTGCATACGTTCAAGTTTCTTCCTGCCGCCATCTTGCAACTGGAAGAACAGTGCTTATCCAAGGAGGTGCAGTTGGGTGTGGTTGAAAGAACTGACAACATGCTTGAGGGATTCGCAAAAGAAAAACTTAAGGCAAGCTTAGCAAAGAATCCAGACATTGAAAAACTAGTGAAGTGCACTGATTTAGAGTTTAGAGTAAAAAGCAAGTATTCCCCACTGGTTTCCGTTGATGTTGAGCGCTCATTTTCTTTGTATAAAGATATTTTAAATTCAAAGAGACAAAATTTGACCTTCAAACATATTGAAATGTTAAATGTCATCAGGTTCAATTCGTTCTTAATGCAATAAACACTGTAACACAAGGACAATACATAAAAGAGAATAGGCCTATATCCTTAACATCCTCAAATGTTGGACCTGTAATTGATACCATTCTTTAATGCAGTAAAGTTAAATTAGAAGTGATTAACTGATTATGCATACCTTATTATTTACTTTATTCTATTGACCAGTTCCCTTTTCTTAAATAATCCCTTTTTAATGAATATTTTCCCCTTTTTTGGTCCTTTTTTATTGAATATTTTTCCCCCTTTTGGTCCTTTTTTAATCAATATTTTTCCCTTTAAAATCTGGTCTCTAGTTATCACCTTTACTGCTTACTACATCGCATTCACTAAATTCCAAAACAGATATATGATCACTATCATCAATAGCTTGCTGTATTTCATCCTCTGTCAATATCCAATCTGCCATCAGGCACGGATTCAAGGGGGGGTCGTGACCCCCCCCCCCCCATGGTAAACCAATTTTTTTTGCAAACTCAAAAAACGAAAACACAATAACCAGACAAATAAAACTTAACGAATTTTAAATGAAAAACATGTTGTTTTTTTCATGTTATTCAATACTGAAAATATCTTGATTGCAATTATTATGTTCTGTCACAACTGTACAATTTACAACTTCATACCTGTTATATAAAAACGATTATTTATATAACAGAATCAACTCATCTATTTTGTTTATCAAACCTTGTGATTACCGAATCAATGTTTATAGTGATGTCACGATGAATGTGCAGCAATGCACTGATAGGAATTTGGGGCTTTTCTCGCACCAAAAAATTTTGCCGACGTCCAAACTGCAAGCTGATTGGCAATTTAAGCTGTGACTTTCTCCCTTTGTCGGTACCAACTCGACTTGCCGAAACTGTAACATACCTTGATACTTTTCCCGAAGCTCGATGTAAAAGTCGCAAAACACGCCGTTGAAATTTGTACGAATATTTTTGGTGCGCTAAACGCATCAAATTTCTATTCATGTAGCTTGCAAAAAAAAAAAGGTCTAGTTTTGTACGTTTGGTTATTTTGTGATTGCGTTGTTAGTGATACCATTTTTCTTAACAATTTTGATTCTGTGACCCCCCCCCAAAGCCAAACTCTAGATCCGCGCCCGTCTGCCATGTCTGTTTACTATCATTCTGGTGATCACCGAGAAATAGCTGATAGGCTGCAAAGCCTTCTAAATAATAGTTTAACGGTTCCCTGCTTCGCAACATCAAAATTCTACAATGTTCCTCTCGCAAGCAACAGATTGCAGCACCAAATAGGAATGGATAATTTGGCAGCTCAGGCGACGGACTAGTAGTAAAAGATACAATATGGTGGACCGTAAAGAGAAATTCGTTGTGTTGGTGCTGACGAGGGGTAAGGGTTAAATACTGATTATATTCTCAGTGGTTTCTGATGTCATGTTGTTTGTTTCAGGGAGACCTGATGTGTAAGCAGCTTGATGCCGAGTCGCCCGCCACGGGCCCTCACAAACATTACGTCGCGTTCCGTTACGTGAACCCTCTCACCGACGACACTCTGGATCAGATCGAGAAGTGAGCTACATATCCACCTCCTGATACCAAGATGCTAGGTTCTGTAACCGACAATGGAAGATTCTTTTTTGAAGGGTAGAAAAAGTCCACAGCATGACATCTGTTCACAAAAGATCTTGTTGTTGTTGTTGTTGTTGATTGATTTAGGGGCTTTGCAACATCGTGGTCATGTAGTGCCATGTGTGTGCGTGTGTGGAATTTATCTGATAACCTGTGTTATTGTGAAGGCTGCATTAGTTTGTGTATTTGTAATTCGGATGAGGATTGGGAAGGAGGCGACCGGGGCCTCAGGTTCGGAACTATCTCGGTATTTGCCTGGAGTAGACGTGGGAAAGCACGGAAAACCAAGATGGCTGAGATGGGAATCGAACCCTCCTCTTCTCAGGCTGGGTTCTATTCGCAATTAATGCATGCAAGATTTTCAAAGTAATTTATCACATCTTGTGGTTCACATCCCACGTAAAAATGGAGGTTCCTGTGGCTCGTGATCACGAGATTAACGATCACGTAAAACTAGAAGCTAGCTTGCTTGCCGCCTCCGCTTCTTCTGATGATGATGAGGCCTGCTAGGTTATTTGGTAGCATACTATAGTGCGGGAAAAACCATTGCAAGCCTGAAGGTTAACGGGCCCTCCGCTCCGCTCTCCTCCCCGCACCTGGCGGTGTTGCCATGTTATTGGATTGTACCTTCAGTCGCGTCCTGGATGCGAGAACGTTCAGGACAACACTGCACCGACTACGCGTGACCTTCAGGCTTGCAATGGTTTGTCCCACACTATACTTTATGAGCTCCAGTGCTAATTCACTATACAGCAAGAATAAGTGTTTGTCTATTCCTGGCGCAGTCAGCTGGCATTTGAGGGTGCACAAATGTGAGGGAGCCGTGTCAGTAGATATACTCACACGTTACTTACTTTACTTTCCATGTCCGGGAGACGCACTAAATTCTTCCTTTCCAGAACTCTGCAGCTCTTATACCTCGGTCTGTGGCCAACATAAGGTCTTCCTGGCTGCAGGTGTGATTAAGATCTTGGCACGTGGGCAGGTGTTGTGGAGTCTGGATTTCTCCACAGGCACATTGTGGATCTTCTGCATAATCCCACTTCACAAGGTTGCTACGACACTTAGGCACTCCTGTTCTCATCTGGTTTAAGGACCTCCAAGTGGTATAAGGCAAATGACTACCACTGCTCAGTTCTTCTTTAGGGGTAAACCCCTCTGGTACTATTTGTTTCCAGAGTGACACGCACTGGACATCTGGTTTGGTATGGCGGGGTACTGTTCTCTTAATAAAACTCTTCCTGGATCTTAGGCGAGGAGTGGTATCTAAGGCGAGGAGTGGTCACCTTGTGGTTGAACATAGAATGCACGTTAAAGGTCCCCTATGGGGCAAAATACCGGCACCGCAGTGTCTATAAAAGCTGTAGATGTTAAAAGGGACGTAAAACAAATAACATTATTGGTATATTGGCTTTGACGGCCCGTGAATTAAAACTCGCAATTTTTCTAGGTTTATGCCGTGTCTTATGTGTAAAGCCCTGCGCAGATGCGGATATCCGCTGATATCCGCAAATATTTTCGCCACGCGGATATAGTTTGCATTTCTGTGCGGATAGCGGATACGCTGCGGATAATGTTTCGAGTAAATTTGCGGATAGTCTTTAGAATACAAACTTACGTTAATATTACATATTTGATAGCCTATGCCAATCTACAGCTTCATGCTTAAAAGAGGAATACTCCTACAGCCTATTGCGTACGAAATATTCAGGCACGTATTGCACTTATACACGAGAAGATCATTTCACTCATATGCTTTCAACTACATTTTATTAAGTACCGTATGTTTGTAGTAGATGGTCTTGACATCTCATCATCTCAATTCTCACTGCCATTATTACTATACGTACGAGATATAATGCTGTCAATAAGCTTGTTAGTTCATCGTGGTGACATCATTAACATTCCTCAAGTCAGCTACTTCGCCATCTAAGCTATCCTGGAAGATCGGGATCCAGGTTTATCTGTAGATTTATTTCCAACTTGTCACTGAAGCACGTTGGCTGTGATATTGCAACATCAACTATGACATCATCTATGCGAACATGGATGGGTCCCGAAGCAGAAGGATGATGACTGACTTGGAATTTCCGGCCAAATGTCAATCCCTTTCTCCAAGCGTAAATAGGTGTTCACTTAGTGAATGTTACCGCGACCGTGAGTATGAACATAATTTCACCAACATGGATAAACTATATATTAAAATAAAACAAGGTTAATATTCAATAGCGCGTGAAATAAAGCTCTAGTCAACGATATGGCAGACATTTGGTTACGTTTTCAATGGAAACGAAAAGGTGAACGATATTAGTGATGTTTTACCTGTAAAAAAGTGTATTCATACTCAGGACACAAATCAGGCACATCAAACTTACTGAGGCACAAGTGCGAAAGTAGCCAGAAAAGTATAGCCAGTATTTTGTCTAAAGCGGAGGTCAAGGAACCAGAAGTGTCATCCAACTTGAAGTCCCTTGGAACGCCAACTTGAAGTTCCTTGCAATGAAGCAAATTGTCAGGAACGACTTTCTCCTCAAATGTCTAAATGTGTTGGTTTAACATGTTATGCTTGTCTAATAAATTGAACATAATATTGAAATATCAGCGGATTTGGATAAAAGTCATGCGGATGTGGGGCAGATGCGAATAACAGTCGTGCGGATGCGGATAGCGTTTTGTTTATCCGCGCAGGGCTCTACGTATGGGGTTTCCAAGGCTTCCAGCGACTCACTTCTCTCACTATTATTCACTATTCTCACTTTTTTTTACAAAACTGGTCACATTCTGCGTTAAAAATGGTCTTGTGCACAATCAGATTGCTAGAAATGACCCAAAATATACCCATGAATGGGTAGTTCATATTTCTGCCAGTGGTGCAAAGCTTCCATGGTGCGATACCACAGCCGGAGCCGTGCAGCGATCTCCGAGAATTTTAACAAAGGTTTTTTTTTAACAAAAGTTCACATTTATATTTTTGTTTTATAATTTAAATTTCTCCAGTGTTGCATTGATTTTCCTATCCATTATTTCCAAGTGTCCTCTAACTACATGATAAATCACAAACAGTACTCGGAGATATTAACATAGGCGCAATTTGGTTGACATTTTTGGGGGGATAATTAGCTTTTCAGATACACATTCTTAAAAATTTTGTCTATTTCAATACAGTCTTGTCACATTTTTGTTGGGGGGGGGGTATGGTTGGAGCTTAGCCACCCAAGCCCCCCCTTAATTGCACCTACAGATCTCAACACACGTTAAAATTATGAACCAGATATACGGCCATAAATGCGAATAATGCTATGAATTTACTCACTATTTCTTACAAAAACTCACCTTTTTTTCACTTCTTTGAAAGAAAAGCACTCACTATTTCACTGTTTTTGGACGAGTGAGTGGATGGAAGCCCTGGGGGTTTCGCCCAGGAACACGAAGCTGGCTCATTAGCGGGCTCTTGGTGTTCCGCGCCCGGACCCCTACTGTGCCTACCTCCCTTCTGGGCACGGAACATCAAGAGCCCGCTAATGAGCCGGGCTTCGTGTTCCTGGGCAAACCCCACACAAAGCACGGCATAAACCTAGAAAAATTGCTGAGTTTTAAATAACATTATTATTGCCTGTTCCAGAGATGGCCTGGAACGAGTGGTGATCTTCTCGCAGTATCCACAATACAGCTGTGCCACCAGCGGCTCCAGCTTCAATGCTATCTTCTCCCACTACAAGGGCAGGTAATACGGTAACATCAGTAGCTAGGAGAAAGCATGAATCTTAATCACATGTACGGGCCGATAACCTAGATGTTAGGCCCCTTAAAACAACAATTATCATCATCATCATTAATCACATGTAATTCTTTACAGGTTATTTTTTCACATATTCCAGTATATAAGGTGCGTTCAAAAAGTAACGAGCCGGAGGCATAATTACAGAAACCAGTATTGGCCCTGGCTGTTGAGACACTTGTCCCACTGTGACACGAGGTGGTGAATGGCTGTCTCATAAAATTCACTGGGCTGCGATGTGAACCAGTTCCGCACGTACAACTGGACGTCGGCGTCCGAGGTGAATCGTTGCCCCGCAGAGCCCTTTTCAGGGGACCAAACATGGCGTAATCACAGGGAGAGAGGTCTGGACTGTTGGAAGGTGGCCGAGAACCTCCCATTTCAATTTCTGCAGGAGTGCCGCGACTGTGTTGGCCGTATGAGGTCGTGCATTGTCTTGGAGCGATCACGGCGGCTATGGCGTTCAATGTCACTCGGCGGTCCTGGGTAATGAGTGCATCAACCAGCTGGACGTTGTCATCGGTAATGCAGGGGGGTGCCCCAGACCGGGCATCATCGGCTAACGACACCCGTCCTTCCCTAAAGCGCTTGTGCCACGCCTTGACCCTTGCTAGGGACATGCAGTGTTCGCCGTACACTTGTGACAATCGGCGATGAATGTCCGTTCCCCCTACTCCTTCCACTGTCAGAAACCGAACAACACCTCTTTGCTCTTCGATTGACGCCTCCATGTTACTGTTTGCAATGCAACTGGCAGCGTTGGACGATTGATGCATGCTGCTGCTCACTTTGTATCGTCACGTGACGTGCACGCGTGCCCTCTAGCGACGGGCTGTGACCTTCCACGCTCTGGTCGGAAGCACACCTCGTTACACACGCCACGATTAGCCGATGTAGTCACCGGTTTGCGCATTCCGGCCTCCAACTCGTTACTTTTTGGACGCACCTTATAATAATAATAACATACCTGCCAACTTTTACGGTTTATCCGTAAAATTTACGGAAATTGCAGCATTTTACGGTTTTACGGATGAACGGTGTCATTTTACGATTTCGCGGAAAAAATTTGAAACGATAATTTACATTCGATAATACCGCCCACTTCCGTACAATCGATTGTTTGCGTGGGTCGAAGGCAAGTCCACGATAGTCGATAACTCGTTCTTTGATATGATTCGTACTTATAACCGTGTGATAGTTGTGTCGTCATTTGTGATTGAATTTGAAGCCGGGATAACCGTTCTTCCATGTGAATCTTAGGTGTCGACAGGCTCTGCTTCGCATATTCTTTGTTCCGCTCCGTTCGCTCGTTGCGATTTAAACCATATTCTTTGACCACGTTAGTTGTTCATTGTTCACGAAGTTGGCGTTCCTTGAATGTTTTCGTCTTTTAAGGTTATGGCATATTTTAATGAAGCGGTCGAGTTTTTGTGCTATAACTTCGTGCTTCGCAGTTTCCTGTATTCCTTGGACTAATTACATTCGTTCCACGTGTGTGTTTTTTTCTTTCTACCATGTGCATATTCTTTCTTCACGAGGTTGGCATCGGGGTTTAAGACTTTGTGTGTTTTGACATGTTTTAATGAAGTGTTGGCTGTCTGAAGTGTTTTATGTTATAATTTTATGTGACGTTCAGTGATCCAGGTTCCTTTCGATGTTTTAGTAGATATCGAGAATGAACAAATCCAATAAGAAACAGTACTTCCAGACATTTAAAGAATCATACTCGGTTGATTTTCCGTGCATACTAAAATCAAAAAAGGGAGAAAAATTTGCCTTTTGCACGGTATGTGGGTGTGATATTAATATTGCACATGGTGGAAAAAACGATTTAAGTAATCATGTGAAGTGCGGTAAACACATTAGTTATGTTAAATCGAAGGAAGATAGCAAGAAAATCAACACCTTTTTTGCTAAGTCTGGAAACGTTGACAATGACGTAATTAGGGCCGAGTGTCTGTTTACTTCCTTTTTGGTGGAACACAATGTGCCCTTAAGTGCGGCTGATCATGCTGGTGCTTTATTTAAGATGTTTCCCACATCAGAAGTTGCAAAGAAATATAGTTGTGGTCGCCTGAAAACGACATGTATTGTAAATAAAATGGCAAAAAATGCATCATCTGAAGTTGTTAAGTGCCTTCAGAACGGACCGGATACAGATAAATCCCTTTTCTTTTCATCAGTGAGACACTACTTTTATACTGCCTGTGACTACATCATCAACAAGTTTCCACTCAAGGATGACGTGTTAAAGAATGCTCAAGTTGCTAGGTTAGACAAAATTGAAGATGCACAGTTATCTTCCATTCGTTTTTTCTTGGAAAAGTTTCCTATCATGTTATGCAAGGAAGAGAATGAAACTACAGATGAGGTGGTGAATGAGCTTCAGAGGCAGTTCACAGCTCTTCAGGTAGATGACACTTTGGCTGCACATCAAGATGCTGCAAGTGATTCCAGTTGGACACAAATATCTAGAATTCGTGGAGCCGATGGACTTCTTAAGTATAACCGAATTTCTAGAGTATTGCTCTCTATTCTCACCATACCCCATAGCAATGCAGAATGTGAACGTTTTTTTTAGCCTTGTGAAGAAAAATAGAACACAGTTCAGGTCATCCATGTCCAATGAATCTCTGGAGTCTATTTCTATTTTGAAGACCAGGAGTTCTGGTCCCTGTTATGACAAAACATTTTCTCAAGACTGTTTGCAGGAAGCTAAAAAGGCCACAACCATGACTTAAAAGTCGAACTAGCATGTGATTTGCAGTGTGTATTATATTATTTCTTGCCTGTGTTACGTTAAACAAGTTTTATTGTTTAAAGCCTTTTTCAACTATCGTATATCAGCGTAATCTATCAAGGAAGTCCTGTTATGTCTGCTCCAAACCAATATTCACCACGCCTGCTGCTGATTAACATGGATTTCTTCTTGATTGTTATGTTCATCTACAAATTATGTAAGTAGATATGATTTCATTGAAGTATCCTGTTTAAAGCATGAGTTATTGTATTTTGTAGCCCAGAAGTATTATTATTTTCGTCAAGCCGGGGTATGTCGAAAATCGTTAGATTTTTTGTCGCGCGTGAGTTTTACTGATAGCCCTTTTCAAAAGTTGGCAGGTATGTAATAATATTGTATGGCCTCGGGTGCCGGGTGCAAGCTTTGTTATTTAACACCCAAAGGGCTCCCACAAGTCCAACCCCTCCTCCACGTGGTGGGAGACGGGCAACGGCATTAAGTAGGGGATTGCCTGTAGGAGTGAAGTACAGTGGGGACTTTGTGTGCCCCGGGACCGCTACGGTAGCTGTGAAGGCTCTATGGGAACCCTGAAAAGTGACGGCTGACGGGGCTCTGGTGAAGCTACGATAGGCCTAGCAAGCCAGTAGTGGATATATTTGCTTTCAAACCAGGAACAGGCCTCGGAAAGGACGGATGCAAACGACGACGACCCGGATATGCTAATGGACTATGAGTTGGGACATTAAACATACAGACACTGACAGGAAAAGTGGAGGAGATTGTAGATGTGATGGAGAGAAGAAAACTGGATGTACTGGGCTTGGCAGAAACAAGATGGAAAGGAAAAGGTCGCAGAGAACTGAGGAAAGGGTACCGGTTGTACTGGAGTGGGAACAGTGAAGGAAGGAGCAGCAGAGTAGGAGTAGTTGTGAGAGATGGAATGAAGGGAATAAGTGACAGGATCATGAAGATCAGAGTAACTGTAAAGGGAAGAAGCCTGGAGATAGCCCAGGTATATGCCCCTCAAGTTGGATGTACAGCTCAAGAGAAGGAAGACTTTGAGGAGGAGCTACAACAGCAGTTGAATGGGCAGAGCATCATTGTCATGGGAGATTTGAATGCACATGTAGGAAGTGAAAGGCAAGGATATGAAAATGTATTGGGAGCAGAAGGATGGGGTAGCAGGAATGAAGAAGGGAGAAAGTTGCTGGATTTTTGCAAGAGAAACGGTTTAGTGGTAGGCAACTCCTGGTTCCGGAAGAAAGAAAGCCACAAGGTAACGTGGTACAGCAGTGATTTAACAAAGAAATCTTTGGTAGATTACATGCTGTACGACTGGGAAATGAAGAGAAGTGTCAGAGATATAAAGGTAATACCATCAGAGGCCTTAGATAGCGACCACAGAATACTTGTAATGAACCTGGGAGTTGTTAAGGATAGCAAGAGGACAGAGTACCAGGAAAGGAGAATCAAAGTATGGAAACTCAAGGAAGAATTCCAGAAGATAATAAGGGAAAGGATGCCAACAGACAATCCTAAAACAGGGGAAGAGGAATGGAAGCAATTCAAAAACACAATGGTAGAAGCTGCAGTGGCAGTATGTGGAAGAACAAGCAACAGAAAGCGGTGTAAAGAGACACCATGGTGGAATGAGAGAGAAAAAGAAGCTGTGGGAAGGAAGAACAAGGCTTTCAGAGTGTGGTTCCAGGAAAGAACTGATCTGGCAAGGGAAGATTATAAGATAAAGAAGAAAGAAGCAAACAAGATTGTCGCAGAGGAGAGGAAGAAGTGGATGGTAAAGTGGACGGAGATGATGGAGGAAGACAGCAGAGGAAATAAGAAAGTTCTTTATGGGATGGTCAAAAGTAAGAGAAGAGGTCTGCGAGAGGATGTGGTAATGATGGACGAAAACGGAAATGAGGTACACAACAAAGAGACACTCAAGACAGTGTGGAAAGAGTACTTTGAGGTGGAGAGAAAATTGAGAGAGGAACAGTATGGATCCAGACCTGGGAGATCAACAGTGGATCTCATATTTTCAGTGAGACAGCTCCAGGAACACCACTACGAATTTGGAGAGGATCTGTTGATGGCCTTCCTGGACATCGAAAAGGCCTATGATAGTGTGTGTAGGGAGAAGGTTTGGAAAGCAATGGAAAACATGGGAGTGGAAAAAGAGACTGTAGGCAGAGTGAAGGAGATGTATAGTGGAAGTGTGAGTTGTGTGAAAGTTGGAGGGGAAAGAACAGACTGGTTCAGACAAATGAGTGGCCTGAAACAGGGTAGTGCGCTGTCACCCCTTCTCTTTATTGTGGTTATGGACGAGGTAACGACACGGATAGCAGGAAAGATAGGAGAAGATAAGATGAAAGCAATGGTGTTTGCAGGTGATCTCATGGTCTGGGGAAACAAGGAGGAGGAAATTCAGGAGCAACTGAAGGCTTGGGAAGAAACAGTGGGAGAGTACAGATGGAAGTTCAACATCAGTAAATGTGAGATCCTGTTAACGACCAGGAAAAAGGACAGACCAATGAGTGGGATAACACTTGGAGGTGGACAGCTGAAGAAGGTGGAAAGTCTCAAGTACTTGGGAAGTATAGTGGAGGAAAATGGGAGAAATGACAAAGAGATTACGGAACGTGGCAGACAGGCAGAAGCATTTCTGAGAAGCATTAGGAGCTTAGTGTGGAATAAAGATGTCCCACAAAAAAGCAAGGAAGTGTTATACAGAAGCTACTATATCCCGATACTGACCTATGCATCAGAAACGTGGATAATGAAGAAAAGAGACATAAGCAGAATACAGGCAAGTGAAATGAAGTTCCTGCGAAGTAGGATCGGAGTAACAAGAAGAGACAGGGTGAGGAATGAAAAGGTCAGGGAAATGGTGAAAGAGGAGCCCTTGCAAGGTAGGATTGAGACATCAAGACTGAGGTGGTATGGACACTTAAAGAGAATGGATGAGAAGAAGATTCCCAAGAGGATACATGAGATGCAGATGCAGAAGAAACGACCAAGGGGAAGACCATTTGGATTCAGCAAATCCTCAAAGTACTCTTTCCACACTGTCTTGAGTGCCTCTTTGTTGTGTACCTCATTTCCGTTTTTGTCCATCATTACCACATCCTCTCGCAGACCTCTTCTCTTACTTTTGACCAGGGGCGTGGTGGCTCAGCGGTCTAGCTGTATGCCTCTCACCAAGGCGGTCCGGGTTCGATTCCCGGTCAATGCATGTGAGATTTTCGAAGTGAATTGCCATGTCCTGTGGTTCGGATTCCACGTAAAAAGGAGGTCCCGTGGCTTATGATCTCAAGATTAACGGTCACGTTAAACTACAAGCTTCCTTTTTACTTTTGACCATCCCACAAAGTACTTTCTTATTTCCTCTGCTGTCTTCCTCCATCATCTCTGTCCACTTTACCATCCACTTCTTCCTCTCCTCTGCGACAATCTTGTTTGCTTCTTTCTTCTTTATCTTATAATCTTCCCTTGTCAGATCAGTTCTTTCCTGGAACCACACTCTGAAAGCCTTGTTCTTCCTTCCCACAGCTTCTTTTACTCTCTCATTCCACCATGGTGTCTCTTTACACCGCTTTCTGTTGCTTGTTCTTCCACATACTGCCACTGCAGCTTCCACCATTGTGTTTTTGAATTGCTTCCATTCCTCTTCCCCTGTTTTAGGATTGTCTGTTGGCATCCTTTCCCTTATTATCTTCTGGAATTCTTCCTTGACTTCCTTTTCCTTGAGTTTCCATACTTTGATTCTCCTTTCCTGGTACTCTGTCCTCTTGCTATCCTTAACAACTCCCAGGTTCATTACAAGTATTCTGTGGTCGCTATCTAAGGCCTCTGATGGTATTACCCTTATATCTCTGACACTTCTCTTCATTTCCCAGTCGTACAGCATGTAATCTACCAAAGATTTCTGTGTTAAATCAGTGCTGTACCACGTTACCTTGTGGCTTTCTTTCTTCCGGAACCAGGAGTTGCCTACCACTAGCAAAAATCCAGCAACTTTCTCCCTTCTTCATTCCTGCTACCCCATCCTTCTGCTCCCAATACATTTTCATATCCTTGCCTTTCACTTCCTACATGTGCATTCAAATCTCCCATGACAATGATGCTCTGACCATTCAACTGCTGTTGTAGCTCCTCCTCAAAGTCTTCCTTCTCTTGAGCTGTACATCCAACTTGAGGGGCATATACCTGGGCTATCTCCAGCCTTCTTCCCTTTACAGTTACTCTGATCTTCATGATCCTGTCACTTATTCCCTTTACCTCTTCCTTCATTCCATCTCTCACAACTACTCCTACTCCGCTGCTCCTTCCTTCACTGTTCCCACTCCAGTACAACCGGTACCCTCAGTTCTCTGCGACCTTCTCCTTTCCATCTTGTTTCTGCCAAGCCCAGCTATGTATAATGTAAAATTTGGTATGGGTATGCATCACCAGTCATTTATATAACTGCCCACCTTACTGCTGAATAAAAGGAGGATATGGGGAAATCCCCCTAAAAATACATGCTAAAATAGGCAAAATATCAAAGTTTATCATGGGGCAAATTGGCAGAAAAATGGCAACATGGTACACTGAACACATTAACGCAATTAAATGCAAAAGATTTTCTGCCATGGTTTCCCATATGGGTGATACAGATCATACTTTCTGCAACATAGAGGTTGATATGAAAAATATTGCGCTTTGCCTCGATAAGGCTGCTTAAAGAACATTTTTGACACCAGAGGAGAAAACGTCTTTCACCACATTATTTTCCAAATATTCATCATTACAAAAGGTATTTCCGATAATTTCAGTTTCCTATTTGACTAGTAATTATACATTTCCATCTATTCAATGTATAATTACTAGTCAAATAGGAATATCAGTCAATACAGTACGGACCAATATGATGTCGAATACTCCTAATTTCAGTTTGTCGAAGGTTCACCATTCCTTTAGTGTTATGCTTACGGAAATCTTTTCATTTCTCTTGTTAGTTGTTGCTTTTTGAACTCTGTGCAGTTAAAGCATGGGAACCATATGGGTTTATGGGCAGATCCTTCGTGAGATGACACTGTTTGTCTTGATACTTGTCAAACCATGAAATCCAACAGGATCTTGGCTAGATCCTATAGAAGAAACAACATTTTCTGATATCGAGTGACTCTTTTAAGTAATTGAAATATTAGAAGCCATTATTCAGTGTTACCAGCCTTGGTGGCCAAGAACATTAACACTCAACCTCGTGCCTTGCTATCATTGGGAAAGCGTGGCTTCCCATTTTCACCACCAGGCAAATGCCGGGTTGGTTCCTTTCAATAAGTCAACGGCCAATTTCCTGATCATAATCATCAGTTTATCTGCCTGATGGCAGGTTTCCTCTCTCCACCTTATCCGGTCTCAGCAGCACGTTTCATCAGCTCATAAGATTTATTAATGTTGATGGAATCCAGCATCTGAAACCTTCTTCTTCCTCTTCGGATTTTCCCTTGGACTGTCCCTTCGAATGCACTTTTCACCACTCTTAGGCAGTGTCCAATCCAATTCACTTATCTTTTCCTTATCTTCCTTAGCATCATTCTTTCTTCTCCTACTTTCTTGAATACTTCCTCATTTTTAACTTTGTCCTTCCAACTTATTCTCTCCATTGTCCTCCACAGCCACATTTCGAAAGCCTCCATTCTTCTCTCGACTTCTTTCCTAAGCGTCCATACATTGCTACACTCCAAACAAAACATTTCATTAATCTCTTCCTTAGCCTTACTCTCATTGCTTCACAATTTTATTTTATTTTTTCTTACTGAAGGCCTCTTTTGCTATTGCAATCCTGGTTTTTATTTCTTTAGTGCATATTGTCCTGACAAGAAATTTCTATTGGCTGCTTAAATAAAATTATTATTCAGTGTTGTCTACTGATTTTTTAAGTAACACAACTAATTTGGGCCCACCTCTCTCCCGCAAACTTCATGAGACTGGAGGCAGTTAAAGTAACCTACCTATGCAGAGCCCTTCGATTATCACGAACAACGAGTTCTAGACTTGTCTTCCACTTCTCCTCCACAGACTTTTTCATCAGAGAGATAGCAATAAAGAACAACCTGCTGCAAACACCAGCATATGAAGCTCACAAGAGAAAGGAAAGAAAAGGCAAATGGAATAGATGAAGAATTTTATGAATATGGATGAATGGAAGGAACCGTATTTCCCGCTGCGACACTAGAATGGCTGCACACGGATTTCACTATAGAATTTGCAACCAAGCAGGATTTCATCCTATGATTTAAACAGAAGACGAATCATTTTCCAGTCTAAACTTTGATCTAACCTCATTGCTGAGAGGAAATCCATTCTTACTACGTCGTATTTCTATTGCATTCTGCCTTTTTTAAATTGGCATTTAGATCGTTTAAGCATCTTCACTGATTATCTACAAAATAGTGATTTGTTATAATACCACGTTTATTATCTCCAGCTATTTACCTATTGCTTTATGAATGCACTGATACAGGCCGGACGTTTGTTTTAGACGAGTGAAAAATCTTAATGGAAGCCTGGAGGCGGGTTACAGTTACCTGTGTTGTTATCAGGTGCCCCAAGCGGTCCGATGATTGACAAATCTTTCTCACACTTCTACTGAAGTATTGTCATTGACAAATATAAATGATGTTCTGTTCGTAAATACGTAACGTATACTTCCGTGTCACACAATACTTCGACGTTTACTGTAGCCTACTGTCAGCAAGTCGGTGTCGTCATGTGCTCAAGTCTGGAAATCCATTACATCAGATCGGTGGTGACAAATGTGAAGCGATAGGGTGAGAGAGTGACTGTGTATAGGCTCACCCGCAGGCTTCAAGGTCAAGGGCAATCTTCTAAAACAAACGTCCGGCCTGTAACTGGTTACTTTATGCATCTTCAATAACCTTACAGAACATATAGAGACTTTCCACATACTATCTCGCATATCACACCGTCAACAACCACATTAATTTCATCTGTACCTCAATTAATTCAACAACCTATATATATATATACAGTGGAACGTGGCTAATTCGAACTTCTATAATTCAAATTTTTCTCTTGGTCCCTGGCATTTTATATACAATCAATGCTAAAACATCGTGGTTAATTCAAATTATGTTTTGGATAATTCGAAGCCAAACAGTGAAGACGCATCTGGCGATGAACTCGTGAAGGAAGTTGCCGAAAAATCTGTTCCGAATGCAGCCCAAGCAACAAGTCCCTTGAGGTTCGAGTTATCCAAGTTCCACTGTATGTATATATATATGGTGCACCATATCAGGTTAAGTGACCATTGATAGTTTAATGTTACACTTAATAATTTTGTTCATTTAATGCTTTATATTTGGCTGATGAAGGGAACAGAAATTGTTCATTAGTCCCTGAAACATGTACCATTTCCAACTTCGTTAATAATTTTTTCATTAAAGTATTGATTCAGGCGGAAATATAATATTTTTTTAAAACTGTATGAGCAGGATTTCACCAGTCATGAGTTCAGTGTATCTTACGCTATGTGGACTACGATGCGAACAGTACCACCTACTCAAGTGCACAGCAATGCCAAAATCACTAAGATATTAGGCAGAGGACTAAAACTTTGTGTAAAGCTTTGTATAAGTACACAGTGTGTTTATGATGATGATCATCATCATCAAGTTTCCACTCCAGCTTCCCAGGTGTGGTTTATGAGCGCTCTCCATTTTAGTCTCTTCATGTACCACTGAAGATTTCATCCCAGTTGATTCCTTCACTTGGTGCAGCCATCTCCTCCTAGGTCTTCCAACAGGTCTCTTTCCAGTAATCTGAGTATGTAACCATTGTTTTGAAATTCTTCCTTCTGTCATACGTTTGACGTGACCAAACCATCGCAAACGTGCCCTAGTTATGGTCTCCTTCAGGGACTGATTTATTCCAGCTTGTTCTGTAATCTTCTCATTTCTTACTTTGTCTTTCCTAGTTTTTTGAAGCATGCTTCTTAGAAACTTCATTTCTGAAGTCTGCTGTCGTCTTTTTTTGTAGTTGTGCATGTTTCCAACCCATCAGCCAATATAGGGACAAAGTATGATCTTAGTGGCACTTGCTTATTCCAGAGTAGATATGATTAATAGTAGTGTGTTTAATAAATCTTATTATTAAGTAACAAAACTATGTCTGATATAGCGTTAAAAATCCCTCAGTATGCCTTCCTTCGGAGGGGAAGTAAAACCGGCGGTCCCATGTCATAGATTTATGGCATGTTAAAGAACCTTCCACTAAATACACCTGTGTGAAGCTAAATTATATATAGGTTAAACATTTGACTAACGTTCTTAGGTTCCTACGTTCGTTGTCAAGAGCCGACTGTGGTGGCATCTGGTAACTAAGTTCTGAACTAGTTGGTCGTTGACGGTGGCGATTGGCGGCAAAAGTAGGAACTACTTGGAAAAATTGAACGTCTGCAGTCCTTACTTGAATTAAAAAACAGATAACACACACTAATACAGCCATCACAATTAACACCGGTTATCAGACAGATTCTACACACACCCAAAGTACACGGTGCTACATGACCGTGTTGTCGCAGCCCCTAAACTAAGGAACCAACCATATGTCTGATAGACAAATACCAAGGTGTCCCAGATAATAGCCACATCACGCCGATAGAGTGAGATATCTGCGCGATTATAGTTTCTTTGCAAATTCAATTGATGCATCGTATGTTTATTTATGAGCTCCTCGTTGCAAGTGGCAATGGACTTATGTTGTCTGCAATTGACCTTGTATATATGTAACTGTTGGCAGGAAACTTCCCGCAGGTGTGAAGTGGAACGTCATAGACAGGTGGGCCACACATCCGCTGCTCGCCAGGTGTGTGGCTGAGAGGGTGCGCACAGAGCTAGGCCAGTTCGACGAGAACGACAGGAACGACGTGCTCATCATGTTCTCGGCTCACTCCTTGCCACTCAAGGTCAGTGGACACCCACAATTCCTATTCGACTGTAAGCTTTTGCTGGATGGGAATTCATTTTTTGATTAGCATAGAAGTATCCCAGCATTCACTTGGTAAATGGGAAGCATACACATATTTCAATGACAGCTGATGTTGAGGTTCAAACAACCTCATCTCCCAAACAGCCTTGCACCTTAGCATGCAAAGCTATCCCAGTCGGACGCTAGTTATTAGATTGAATCTCTGTTTTCCCAACCCCACATCAAACATGGCATTGATGTTAACTGTGCGTAGTGATGTGGGCCTGGTAAATACCCAGTGGGAAGGTAAATGTAAATTGGGTATTTACCCGGTGGTCATTTAATTACCCAAAATGAGGGTATTTTCAGTTTTTTGAGGTTTGTACAACACTTTTTGTAGTGTTGATGAAGTGTTGGACAAACAAGGACTGAAACACAGGTATTTCATGCCTTAAATTGAAATCAGGAACAATATTAATCCTTCAAAACTAAAAGAAAAGGAAAATGGACGTCCGGGTATTTTTGGGTATTTATATGTTTTGGCACCGTAGCCTTGTCTTTAAGTGTGTTTTTTCCTTAAACTAAATTAAAATATTGGACAAAACCTTTTGGTTTTTTTGTGTTTTAAATTTTTAATAAATACCAAGATATTGAGAAGGTCGAGTTTTATTACGATACTGGAAATGAGCAACAAAGATGTGGGTGGGAAAAACTACTTTTGTAGTAATAAGAGTAGGCTATATGCAAATTAATTGAAATGAGTATGCCAAAACTCAAAAGGTAATAAAATATATTCAATAGAAGGGACATTTGAAAGAAAAGAAAGCTTAGTAAAAGTGCTTTAAGTTATTTTCATTCAATTTTAAATATATAAAAAGTATTAATTTTTTAGATCATACTCTAAATAATATAAATGCTTGCCAGGAAGTTTTTGTAGTATGTGGGCTCTATAATGGCTGAAGATGTATGCCAGCAAGCATATGGGTTGGCAACTCTGTTTTTAAGTCCCAATTGTAATTAAATTAAATTTGATTAACTATCTAATGTTGTTACATTTCTAAGAAGTTAATATAGAATAGTTTACATACCGGTACCCTTTTTTAAGGTTCAACTTACCATGACACAGGATTTTTGATGAAAAATCTAAAATACCCTGGTATTTACCCAAATTGGGTATTTACCCGAGTATATACCCTGGGTATTTACCCCGAGTTATAAATACCTGGGTATTTTACATCACTAACTGTGCGTGTTACAGGCTGTGACCCGGGGTGACGCATACCCGTTCGAGGTTGGCTCCACTGTTCAGCTCGTGATGGAGGAGCTGGGGTTCTCGAACCCATACTCCCTGGTGTGGCAGTCCAAGGTGGGTCCACTGCCCTGGCTGTCGCCCGCCACAGACGACGCTCTCAAAGGTAAAATGAGAAATGGCTTCAAAGCTCTCTATATTTCTATTTCATCTCCAAATTGCTCCCATTATTTCCTTTTGGACTCTGCTTTTATATGTTTGGTTCTGTTCCTTTCCACGACAAAGCTGTCTGCTGGATTCCTTTTTAGAATTATTATTATTAATGTTGAAATTTAAAAGAATAATGCCATTTTCAATCGCTGGGCAAAGTTCGGAGTAGCGTACTCCCAGCATTAAACGTGATATTGTGTTTTTCAATCGCTAGGTAGCGCTGCCAAGGGAATAAATGTGGTGGGTAAGTTGGTCATATTTACTTGGTGCTATTTGTGCTGGATAAGCATTAAACCTCCGGAGTAGTGACACTCCGTAGTTGCTTGTTGTATTTTCCTCCTGTGAACAGTTTATGATACGTATCATGGATTTGTATTCTAATTGTATGAATCTTTATTTCATGGCTTGTTTTCGTTTACTGCGCTAGAATTATCAGCTGCAGTA
Organism: Meconema thalassinum; assembly: GCA_946902985.2. Lineage (NCBI taxonomy): Eukaryota > Metazoa > Arthropoda > Insecta > Orthoptera > Tettigoniidae > Meconema > Meconema thalassinum. The sequence goes on along the minus strand of OX336401.1, from coordinate 162,132,234 downwards.
CGCACACGGGTGACGACATTTGTATACATTATATAGTAATAGAAAATTAACATTTCAAATACTACACAGCTTGGGCATTCTTAAAATTGTGACGAATGTTAATTTACGCTTCGTTTTTATACTGGTACTATGATGAATGTATAGATTGAATTGGAGATAATTATGCTAGTGTCACACTTGTTTCAACCAACATCGCATATTATACTATAAATTAAGAGGAGGGATGAACCCACAGTCTCTAGCCTATCTGTAGACTACTAGAAATGATGTTCAATACAATCAAACTTCTCAAATTCTGCTTGCTGCAACATACAGTGCACTCTCGTTAATTCGCGGTAATTAATGCACGAACTTCCGCGAATTAACGAAAACCGCGAATTATCCGCATTTATTTTTGTTAAGCCTAGGAAAAACAAAACTATTGGTTAAAATATTGAAATAGGCTTGAACACGCAAAATAATAATTTTAACTCCTGATTGCAGTGTCTTATACGACATGCTAGGCTACTGGCAGCCTATGTGGATTATGACTACATTAATATATTTAAAAAAGCCGTCATTACTTTTTGTTTCTTAGATCGTTTATTCTATTTTTCGATTGCACATTTCCGAAGAAAATATTATATGAAAACGAAAATTCATCTTGTTTTTCTATATAAAAGATAAGACACTAGCTCACCAACAGTCAAATTCCATGCTATTTCTTCTTTGCTTTTCTGTAGTAAATCATAATCGTCTTTATCGACGTCTATAAAAAAAAAACTTGCCCGTTCGAAATATCGTCGTTACAAAAGTCGGCAAGCGCTTGCTTTTGCACGAGCGGAGTAGCGGTACTTTCCTCCCGACTAGTTGACTGCATGAAGAGCATCGAACAAACACGCTCTCGATGTCGTGCGCGTTTACGCCATTACGCAATAATCGCTGTTTACAATACGCTGTCCGCGCATCCACCCTTCACAACTCACAGATGGCTGTTGGGAAAGGGAGGGTAGGTTCCGAGTGAAAGTGCATTTCTCTTGCATTGTTTGGGCTTCAAAGACAAAGAAAATCTGTGCTATACCACTCGCGGCAACATGCGCGTAAGTTTCGAAGGTTGCACAATTAGGCCTACTGTTGCATCGCAGAGAAACGCAGTTCAGTCTTCCCTAGTCTCAATGATTTCGTCTTTACGCATTGCGTCGCAGAGAGATTGCTTAACTTAGCGTGATGATTAGTTGCTGTGAGAATTCCCAATTTAAAAAATACTCATGGAGACCCGCGAATTAACCGCAAAACGAATTATCCGCACGCGAATTATCGGGAGTGCACTGTATTGTAATAAAAATGAGATAAATCTTAATTTCATGTAGATTCTGTTAAAATTACTCAAAGATATGGTAAATATCGTTGAAATCGATAATCTGGTAGCAAAAATAAATGGCGGGACTGGGGTTCGAATTCGAGACCTCATGATTCACAGACCGAGACAATATCATCACGTCTATTACAACCTCTAATAATAATATGGAAGTAATATTTTATGCTCCATGATTTATTTACTCTTTTTTTTTCTTTTTTTTTTTCGATAATGGTCCTGCATGGAATTGAGTTTTAAATTCGCTATGAATGGTACTTGGCAGTAAAGGGAATGCGTACAGTAGTCAATGAAAGGCTAGCCCAGTTCCTGTATAAACACGTCAATATATATTATGTTGATAACTGCATTACCGCAATGTGGGTTAATATCTGAATAGCCATTGTGCAGAAACATAATACCGGTACTGCTGACTAGTTAAAGTGTCATCATTTAAATTGAGATTCTGTGAATTAGATCAACAAAGGAAATTGTTTTAGTTGGTCTAAGTAAAATATGTTTTTTCCATACTTGGACGTCTCCTCATCATGATGATGTATTTCATTACATGACATTCGATGTTTTCCCTCTAATGCAAGACTATAAGCTCAGAAGCCCCAGCTTGAACAGCAAGTTTCAGTCAACAGCATTGTAAACAACAGGCTATAAATCCCAAGTGAAGTGATTTCCACATGCACAAACATTAGAACAGTGCTATATAAGTGTATTCTCAAGAACCTATTAATACCAATGGTGTTAATTTTTACTGATGTGCACTCGCATTACTTCTCATGAGTAATATGTTCTTTTTCGCCTCATTTCTTCCATTCACTCATCATTTTATGTATTTTTTATTATGATATCTTTAATTATGCTGGATTTTGCAACTTAATTTATGGCTGAAGAAGGGACCCGTACTAGAGGCCCCGAAACATGTACCATATAATAGCAAGTTTATAACTTGTTGTAAATAAATGTATTGACTAGACGGAACAGTTTCTCCTTTGTTATATAGTGAATCTGTCAATACGGAAAATGAACTTCTTTCAGAGCACAATTTAAATACTGATACGAAGACTCAGACCATGTGTTTTGTGTTTCAATCAGTTGACACCAGATTTCGCATGAGCGTTTACCGCTCAGAATTCAATGTTGTCCAAGCACATAACCCGTGCTGTAGGCGTTCGTTGATACTTCTGCCAAGTAACTTTGCATTTAAAAACACGTTTCGAATGCCGAAGGGATAAAAAGTGTTGAGCAAAGTTACTCGGGGAGTGTTTGCCCATCACTTTTATCCAGAGATTGATAAACAAACCATCATCATCATCTTGCACAGTTTCCAGCCACTGGCCGGGTCTGTTTGGAACACAAGCCTCTCCAACGTCTTCTGTCTTCCCACCATCTCTCAGCCTCCACCCTTGTCCAGTCTTCTTCTTCACGCTTTCTCTGTTCCAACCAGTCCGATCTCTCTCCTCCCACTTTCACACAGCTCACGCTTCCCTTGTACATCTCCTTTATCCTCTTTATAGTCCATTTCTCTACTCCTCTATCCTCCAGGGACTTCCATACTTTGTTTCTGCATACACTGTCATAGTGCTGTTCTTGTAACTGCCTTACAGCAAAAATCAAATTCACTGTGGACCTTCCTGCTCTGAAGCCCTTAGTGTTAAATTTTATTTGTTAACTAAGCATTTTTTTATTACCGGTAGTTCCAGGATAAAATGATCCGGGTCCATTGCATGATGTAATAGTTTTAACACATTTTGTAACAATATTTACTGTAAGAGTAGTAAAAGTATTGTGAATTTAGAAATATTTGCATCAGTGAAATAACCCGACTATTCAGTCAATAATTGAATGATTCAGCAATCATTCACTGGTGTTGGGGCAAAAGGATATAAGTCAAAAGAATACCACAACAGAGATTATGCAATTGTCATGCTAACGCTAATTAACGCTGATATCCAGTGTCTCTGTTAAAGTTATTGGCATTTTTACGAATTTCAACTGCCTCCCTTATAATTGTAGACCAGTTGTGCTAAGTGACACTTGGCTACCAGTCATTAAAGAAATGGGAGGATAGTTGCTCTCATTTTCTCTAGTTCTTGACCTTTTTCAAATTGTACGGTTTCCTCTATGGCTGCAGGGCCATGATTTGATCTCCTTTGATCGTCACTGGAGGAGTTTCCATCTGTTTTTTCGCCCAGGCCTGTATGACGTACAGATACACTTCCCTTTTGTTTCTGTTTCGTTACATCCTTCCATCCATCCCTTTCTCCTTATTTGGACATCTTCAGTCTTCAAGGAGTGTCAATATTTTCCCCCGCCCCCTGTTTACCTTCTCCTTCCTTACTACTCTGTCCGCCGTTCTAGTTACCGTATTTACTCGGCTATAACAGTAAATTGCATTTCTTTTCTAAATGTTTCGTTCCGAAATTGAGGGGGGGGGGGGGTACTATAGACGCGATCTGCGCAAAAATCCATTATTTTGGGCAAGGGAGAGGGAAAAAATAAGCTATTTTCTTTTGTTGCTACATAGTACAATATATTTAATCTAAATAAACAAAGTTTACATCTTTAATCAGCCCATTATGAGACTGCCATAACCTCACTTTCCCGGCTAACCCCCAGTCACTTTCACTACTATCCCTTGCTAAGCAAAAATCTTAGTATCAAAGAAATAGAATGAAATGGACAAAGTATCAGATATGGAAATGGTAACTTTATTTTTATTTGAGTATAGGCAGGGAGAATGCATCAATTAGGGAATGAACTATCACATATCACTGATATTTGTAAACACAACTGAGCACGTATTATTCACATTCATATACCAATAACGTTTCACACAAACGACGACGGTTCTTGCAACAAATGAAATGTGTTTAAAATAAAACTAAGGAGACTGTCGTAAACACAATCGAATCGCAACATACTCTAAACAGAAGAATGCAGGCAAGATGAAACCATAACTTTCATTGGCGGATGGCGCTTCTACTCGGCCAATAGTGTGGCATCTTCTATTGGATATCGGGTGAAGCCCATTGGCGGTACGCAAAAAGGCGGCCATATCGCCTGAATAACAAACTAGGCTAATATACTGTAACAAGAAAAATATTTTTGTCATAAAAGAGAATGAATTTCATTTGTAATTATAATTTTTTTTAAAGAATTTGTCAGTTTCCAAGAATGTTGTATTTTGACTCTCAATAATTAAGGAGGGGGGTACTATAGGCGAGGGGGTCTTACAGCCGAGTAAATACGGTAATATGGCGCATTTTTCTACCAAGGTCAATACAGTACTTTCTGGCGGCTGCTCTCTAGCGACGAACAGAGGAATTTCTCTAGTTTTTGTAATCTCATTGATACACTTTCTTTGGCCACATTGTTTAAATTCCATTGAAAAAGGAGGCAAGGTTCCTTTGAAACGTCTGGTATATAATTTTATTTTCACATGGTAATGGCCCAAAAGACTCGAATAATTTAATTGTAATCCGAGCCTTGAAAGCCTTAATCAACATATTTTTAATGATGTTTTACGAAGACTTGTAGCTCTAATGCTGGAGAAAGTTACCGAGGCTTGGTGTGTTACTGTGTTACAGCCTACGTTAAACAAGGAAGGAAAAACTTCATCCTGGTGCCCATCGCCTTCGTCAACGAGCACATCGAGACCCTGCACGAGATGGACATAGAGTACTGTCATGACCTTCAAAAGGAGGTGAGCACTTGTCCATTCTTCTCCATTTACAGCCAGTCAGTGAAATCTTGGATCAGACACCTTTTCAATTGTAGGGGCTTGGAGAAGGGTCATCATCATCATCATCATCGTTTCTTCGCTCCAGCAAGCCGGGTGCGGTTATAAATGAGCCGTCTCCAATTTGTCCTGTCCATCCATAACTGTTGTTCTTGTATTTGATGCCAGTTCTTATCTCTAGCTTCAAGGTCCTTATAAATTTGCTTCTTCCTCTCGGTCTCTTCCGGGGACACTCTGACCAAAGTACTCTCAGGGATCCTGTGGGGAGCCATCCTCTTCATGTGACCACACCATCTCGAGTGTCTCCAGCAGGCTCCTTTCCAATCCCAGTTGTTGTCGGATATCCTCGTTCCTTATTTTATCCATTTTGGTCTTTTGAAGGCAAGAACGGAGGAACTTCATTTCTACTGCCTGGAGACGACTGTTTGTTGCTCCAGTAAGCGTTGCTGCTTCCAGTCCTTATGTTAGTATAGGTATTAAGTATATCTTGAACAAACTAATCTTGGAAGCTTGTGGAAATGTTTCGTCCCAAAGTAGCTGATGCACTGCCTGACAGAAATTTGAAGCTTTCTGTATTCTGTTGTTAATCTCTTGATGTATGGTATTGTCCGAGGAAAGAATACTACCTAAATACTGGAATTTGTGTACAACATTTATCTCCTCTTCTCCAAGTCTTAGATGGACCGTTGAAGGATTTCTACTCATCACCAAACCAATTGTCTTGGTTTTGCTGATTTCAAGACCCATGTTCACAAATTCATTCTGCCAAAGATCTAGTCTAGCTTGCACCAAGACCCCGTTATATCTCTACAATGCCTTTACACCAATGCATACTGTTCATAATCGAGAAAATAGATACACAAAATTAACACTCCAGATTCCTATACACCAAACCATGAAGTTCAATAAATCTTTTGTTTGCACCGCCTCACGCCTCTTCAACACCTTTGATTTATATAAGTTCGTCAACATTGCAAGCACTGCAGCTTTCAAAAGACGTCTTTCATCCTGCTTCTTGGAGCAGTATACCTCACACATCTGATTACTGTATTATGTTGAAATACTTTTTTAAAAGTTCAATTATAACACAAGGACAATAGCTGACAACCTGTCTAATTTAATAGCTTTTCTTGTACAGTATATGGTGTTCGTTTTTCGGGCTGATAGTCTGTATGCACTCTCACTCTTTTGTATATAATTTTTCCATTATCATTAGTAATATTATTGTTGTATTGTTACTATAATTGTTAGACTATTATTATTTATATTGTGAATGTAAGTGAAATATTTTATTTTTATAAGCCGTAATCTTATTTTATGTAGGGTGCTACTGTAAAGGAGCTCTTAAGGGAGGCTGGGACTGAAAAAAGTAAACATCGATTTTTCAATCTGTGCATATTATTGTACGCCGGACTCCTGCGGATCATTTGGCGGTGGTATTTTTCGGGTTCGGCCATTTTTAAAGTGCTAGCGTGACATTTAAATGTCTGGTTGAGTGCTGGGGAAACGCCCCCATCCACTAGCTTCAACGCAACAATGCCCATCTTCAAATTGCCCCCAGAGCTACTATCTAGTGAGTTGACGAGGTAACAATACTACGGTAACTATAGAAATTCCAATTACGTAACTTGTTTTTTCTGTGTTCAGTTTTATTTATATAACTGACGTATTATTAGTTTAGCCTTCAGCCATGTTTTATTTACTAAAATATGTTGTTGGTGTTTTTTTTTTCATATATACATTTTCAGGTATTTAAAATGTTCCAGCTGAACCAATTTGGTTTCAAATTCCATGAGAATTGCATGGGTTGTTAACACCTATATTGTCTTGATATTAACAGAAGGATTTTTTTATAATGTTGATACTTTAAAAGATAGTAGCCTTCAAAGGGGGTATTTTTTAGCATAATTTGAGAAAAACATAAACACATAAAACATATTTTTTCCTCACATTCATGGAATACATATGCAGACTTTCTCTCAGTTAAAATTCTTTCCATACCTTGAAGTGCCTGTACACCAGTTTTCAATGTGATATTTGAAGTAACTGTCCAGCTTGAGCATTTTTTATGCGTATCGATTTAAAAAAATTAAATTGTAAGTGTTAATTTCTCAGTTATGTTGTTATTTTCCTGAAAATTGGTATATGGCCTTATTTCACCATCAGGAGACCAAAAATCAAATTTCATTCAATTCTATCAATAATTACTATTTTTCATAAATTCAGTCCCAGCCTCCCTTAAGCTCTAAGTGTAGCCGTGAAAATCAAATCAAATCGCCCCCACACCAAGACATCATCGGCGAAAACTTAGGCATTAGTTTGTTGATCCTTGCTTTTAAGACTTCATCCATTATGATAATGAAGAGAAGCGGTGTAAGGCAACTTCCCTGTTGGACTCCGCTCTTTGTTTCGAACCAACCTGACTTTCCATCCTGGACCTGTACACAGCTCTTGGTTTCCTCGTATAATCGTTGTACCCGTGCTATGAAGTCCTTGGGCACTTTCTTACGTCTCAAACATTCCCATATATGCGTGCATGGTACATGGTCATATGCTTTCTCGATGTCCAGAAAAACAGTTATAAGTGTTTTATTTTTCTCCCAGTACTTTTCGTAGAGCATCCGGGTTAATCTATGTGGTTTAAATCCATGTTGTTCCTCTTCAAGTGTTGGTTCCTTATCCTTCCCTCAAGGATGGACTCATAAATGCGACAACAACGTGACACCTCTGTAGTTTGTACATTTCTTTCTATCAATAATGGGATGATGATTCCCCCATGCTTCCAATCATTGGGTATTGCATTTTCTTTCCATATTCTGTTGATTACAGGGTCATTTTCCCAATTTTGAGACAGCAATACCTTTTATGTATGCACCCGTGACGTAAGTTTAATGGATACCAACACGTCTACATTGGGGGCTCTTTTAAACTATTATTTAGCGATGGCCATCTTCCCAGATTTTGGGAGGGATGTTTGGTAGGTTGGTTCCTCAGTTTAGGGGCTGCGACAACACGGTCATGTAGTCGCATGTACTTTAGGTGTGTGTAGAATCTGTCTGATAACCGGTGTTAATTGTGATGGCAGTATTAGTGTGTGTTAAGTGTTTTTAATTCATAAAGGACTGCAGACAGTAATTTCAAGTAGATCCTACATTTGCTACTGTCTACGATACCTAGCTTGAGGACTTCCCTACCAGATGGCATCGCAGTCAGCACCTGGCGGCGAACGTTGGAACTAATAGAGCGTTATCAATTCTAACCTGCAAATTTAGCTTTATACAACTGTATATGACATGGGTCCGCTGGCTTTACTTCCCCTCCGAAGGAAGGTAAATTGAGGGATTCTTAACGTTCTTAAAAAATCCGACAACTTCAGCCAGGTTTGAACCCTCGATCTTGAGCATAGAAGCTCCGCATGCTACCAACTACGCCACCAAAGCCGCCGGAGGGATGTTTGCCGAATATAATTGAGGGCTCCATAGAGGACAACCAAGACTACAGGACACAAATATCGCAAGGCATGAGATGTGATTCCTACTACAAACTGAAAACGAAAACAGAGAAGCGAGAGGCTGCTGCCAACTAGAGAGAGAGTCAAGTCATTGATGATCGGTGTTTCCGATGTTAAACAAGTCACTACACAATCAGATTTTATTTCCATCCAAAATTTTCAAAATAAAGTATTTTTTATAGATGGTTGCGAACCAACTTGGAGAAAGTCTTGAGGATATTTGTACCTGGCTACAACCTGGAATATACCTTGGTATTAGAGAGGAAACCTGGAGATTTATGTTTTTTTTTTTAAATTTTGTTGGCTAATAATAATAATAATAATATTATTATATGGCCTCGGGTGCTGGGTGCAAGTTTTGTTATTTGACACCTAGAGGGCAGCTTGCATGACGAATTTTGTTCCTTGAAGCACTATGAAAGTCAAGGAGGTTAGATATCTAAGCTCCTCGACACTACAGCGCTTCCCAGTAGAGAAATGAGGCACTTTGTTTTGACGGAAAATCCCGAGATTAAATTTGCCATTATGAACACGGCCTACCGAATTCAAATGGGTGTTTCGGCATGCCAACATCGTATGACATGCGTATTGTAATTCTTGCCGCCTTTTGAAAATCACTTACCACGGCCAGGAGCGAACCTGCAGCTTGGGGTAAGTAATCTGACACGTTGACCAGTCACCCACCGTGGCAAGCATTTTGTTGGATAAACATTGAGTGTTTTAAGTTCTCACTTGTTAAATCTTATTTACTAGATCTTGTTTTAAAGCCCTTTTAATAGATTAATCATTCATTAATATGAAAACAGTCATAAATAGTACCCACCTGGCCCCTTTTGTGTATTCTAGTTCTGCAATAATCTGAGTACATTGGTATAATGTGAACCTTTTTCTTGTGGGTCTATATTGACTACTATGACCCGAGTGGCACAAGTAATTGGGGAAGGAATGATGAAAGCAATGGTGTTTGCAGATGATTTGGGGAAACAAGGAGGAGGAGGTACAGGAACAGTTGGACGTGTGGGAAGGAATAATACAAGGATATGGGATGAAATTCAGCATAAATAAGAGTGAGATGGTGATCACAACAAGGAAGAAGGAAAGAACCACAACGGGAATAACAATTGGTGGGGACCAGCTGAAGAAAGTGGAGAGTTTCAAGTATCTGGGAAGCCTGTTACAAGATGATGGAAGAAACGATAGAGAAATAAATGAGCGGGGGAGACAGGCAGAAGCATTCCGGAGGAGTGTGAGAAGTATGTTATGGAGCAAGGATGTCCCTCAGAACAGCAAAAAGATCATACATTGGACGTACCATGTCCCTATCCTGACGTATGCCTCGGAGACCTGGGTTATGAAAGGAAGGGGGGAAGAGCAAAATACAGGCCAGTGAGATGAGGTTCTTGAGAAGCCGTATTGGAGCTACAAAGATGGACAGAATAAGAAATGAGAGGACCAGAGAATTAATGAAGGAGGAACCATTACAGGATGGTATAGAGGTGATGGTATGGACATGTAAAACGAATGGAGGAGAAGAGGATACCCAGGAGAGTACATGAGACGAAGTGGGAAGGAAAGAGACCGAGGGGAAGACCGAGAGACAGGTGGCTGAAGGGGGTGGAAGAAAGCGTGAAGAAGAGAGGAGAAGACTGGACAAGGGTGGAGGCTGAGAGATGGTGGGAAGACAGAGGACGATGGGAAGGCTTATGTTCCAAACAGACCCGGCCAGTGGCTGGAAACTGTGCAAGATGATGATGGATTTCAAATGATTTTTTTTCTTTTCTTTTTATCTGCCTTGTCAATATCTTCGCATTTTACATCCCCCAGACCTCAAAAGTTTATATAATATGTATTGCTTTCTTGTGGACACGATAACCGTTATTTTGCACCAATCACTTTCAACTTTATGCATAATATATAAACATTCAAATTCTCATTAATGGACAAAATGAGACCAAAGTGGTGAAAATGGAGGGTCTTTTTTTTTTTAAGTGAAATATCACTAACTTCCTTAGTACAGTAGAATGTTTATTCGGACATCAAACAACCGGAACGTAAATTATCCCGACGATCAAAAAAAAAAAAAAGACGGAGTAGCGAGCGCTGCCTATAGTAGTGAGTCGGTTCTCGTTTTCAATTGTTGTCTCTTATGTCACCTCCCGTTTGTTTACTCTATAATGTTTCAATGTGTTCCAGTATACGAGTGTGTGTACTGTACTACGTTGTGAAAATGGCTTCTACGAGTGACAAAAAAAAAAAACGAAATCGCAATGTTTTATCCATTGAGAAGAAGGTGGAGATCATTAATAAACTGGATAAAGGTGAGAGTGTGCAGTGTCTAATGAAAACTTAATGTTAGGATATCCACAATTTATGATTTGAAGAAAGGAAAGTTGAAATTCTGGATTATGCATCGAAGTTAGATAGTGAAGAAGAGTCTAAAAAGAGTAGAACCATGAGATCAGCTACGGATAAACATTGGAAGGAGCAGTGTACTTACGGTTTATTCAGACAAGAAGTAGGGGAGATCCCATTTCTGGACCTTTGTTATGTCCCAATTAGTCCGGATAAACGATGCTCTACTGTATATGAAAGAATGGAATCCATTCAAAGTTTGTATTATTCTTTGGATAAGGGCTAAAAAGTCATCGCAGTCAAGTTTATTATGATTAAGGACCCCGATTTATGGTAATATAAAAGGGTTCAAAGCGGTGAAATAAAATATCCATAGCGGTGAGATAAAAAAAGGAAGGTGTAGGCTAAGTGTACTTAATAGTACGATGCACGGATTTGGTTAAATAATGAATACTATTAGAAACATGTGGATGAATAACCAACAATTTATTCTACGTTCTTCTTCTCCCGTCTCCCACCCCTAAGGAAAAAAAAAAATAAACTCAAAATGAATTAAATTTTCTGTATTAAATACATAACTAAACATTTACTTCAACAAATATTCTCCACGATTACAGATGTCATTTTCTCACTAACTCGTGAAACTTATGTTGTCCCCAAAGTATAAGCAGAGCATTGTTTCCATGATTTTAGGACTTGAACCAATTAAGGTCGAGAAGGGACTTCGTAATCCCGTATTTTAAGAAACATTTATAGTTAATATTTCTTATTTTCTATCAAAGGACAGTTAGTAGAAAACTTAAATTCATTTTAAAGTAAATATTTAAAAAAACTCTTATTACCAGCATTTTATTAGTAACTTAACCCTCTTAGTGCCAAACCATTTCCTAAAATACTTGCCAAGAATGCCAAGCCATTTTTAATGATAGAATCATTACTTTTTGCTTTGTTTTATAACCAATACTTCATTCTTTCATACATTATGTTCGTAAAAGTAAATACTGCATCTAAACCTTTTTAATTGAGGTTCTTCTGATAATTGCTCAATTCTTGTTTGTAAAAAAATCAATTTTGAGTCTAAACTAAGGACACCTAAGGCATATTCGAAGAAACACTACCATTCCAGCTGTAGAAAGTTCTTAGATACATCTGTAAGCAGAAAACTTCAACAAGAAGAAAACAACTGCACCCCAATTTTGTCGGGAACGTGCGTGATTGTGGGAGCGCAAAGGGAGGGCGTGAATACAAACTCAAACCTATCGTGAAACGGACTTCGAAGGAAGGAAGTAAGTAGACACCGCACGGGCAAGCTTGAAACCTTACATTTCCAACAGTATGAAATAATCATGGACATATGCCTACAGAAATCTACAAATATAAGATAAGCAGCGCTTTGGCACTTTTGGCGCGAGCAACGAGAGCCGATCTGATCGGCGCGTGGCACTTAGTGGGTTAATTGCATTTTATGGCGAAAGTAACACATTTCGCAAAATAATTTTATTTCGCGGCTTCAATATAGAAAAAATGGCATATTTGGGGTAAATATATCATTGTGATCCCGTGGGGGTTTGCCTGTTCCTCTATCGGGCGTGTCCCAGGTGGCGGATAGGGGGGCTCGCCGGACTTGTCCGGAGGGTTTGAGGGAAATAAAATACCTCTCGCGGACCAAAAACAGGCCCCTCGCCAGGGTTATGGTGAAGCTACGTTAGGCCTAGCAAGCCAGTAGTGGATATGAAACTGCTTTTAAAACGGGAACGGGCCTCGGAAAGGACAGATCTAAAGGAAGCAGACCTGGCTATGGAAATGGACTACGAATCGGAACTTTGAATATAACTACATTGACGGGAAGAGTGGAGGAGGTTGTGGATATGATGGAGAGGAGAAAACTGGATGTACTCGGACTGGCAGAGACCAGATGGAGAGGGGAAGGAAGAAAAGAACTGAGAAATGGCTTGCAGCTATACTGGATAGGAAATGAGGAGGGGAAGAGAAATGGAGTGGGAATGGTGGTGAGAGAAGGGCTGAGGGAGGAAGTAAAGAGGGTAAGTGATAGAATAATTAGAGCCAGAATCACTGTGAAAGGTAGAAACCTGGACATTCTGCAAGTCTATGCACCACAGGTGGGATGCACAGAAGGCGAGAAGGATGAGTTTGAAGAGGAGTTGCAGAAGCAGTTAGTGGGGAGAGACCTGATAGTCATGGGAGACCTAAATGCCCATGTCGGAACTGATAGAAGAGGTTTTGAGGAAGTGATTGGTGGTGAAGGATGGGGAAACAGGAATAAGGAAGGAGAGAGATTGTTGGGACTGTGCAAGATAAATGGGCTAATGGTTGGAAACACATGGTACAAGAAGAGAGAGAGCCATAAAATTACTTGGTACAGCAGGGATTTGACTAGGAAATCAGTGGTGGACTACATTCTATGCGGGAAGGAGACAAAGAAAAGTATCACGGATATAAGGGTAATACCTTCAGAAGCCCTGGACAGTGACCACCGTCTGCTGGTCGCCAAGGTGAGAGGACTGAAGGAAAAGAGAAGAACTGAGAACCAAGAAAGAAGAATAAGGACATGGAAGCTGAAGGAGGATGGAAATAAGGAGAAGTTCCAGATATTAGTGAGGAACAAATTACCGAAGGAGGATCCGAAAACAGGTGAAGAAGAATGGAATAGGTTCAAGGACGTGTTGGTAGAAGCAGCGGAAGTCGTGTGTGGCAGAACTAGTGGAAAGAAAAGGTGGAAGGAAACACCATGGTGGAACCCCAGAACTAAGGAAGCAGTGAAAAAGAAAAATGAAGCATTCAGGAAATGGTTCCAACAGAGGACAGACAGAACAAGAGAAGAATACCAAGAGCAGAAGAAAGAAGCAGGAGAAGTAGTGAAGGAAGAGAAAAAGAAATGGCTGGAGAAATGGACAGAAATGATGGAGGAGGACTGTGATGGCAGTAAGAAAGTGTTGTATGGAATGATAAAGGCAAAGAGAAGAGATACAGGGGAAAATGTCAGAATGGTGGACAGGAATGGAAAGGAGGTCGAAAATATGGAAGAAGTAAAGGTTATCTGGAGAGAATACTTCAAGGAACTCCTAAATCCAACTAAAACCAGCGTAGTGGACATTGTGGAGGAAGAAACAGACAGTGACCAAGACATTTCAGAGAAGGAATTGACATGGAAAGAAGTGGAGGAAGCATTAAAGAAGATGAAAGGGGGAAAGGCACCGGGAATAGACGAAGTGAGTGTGGAGATGGTGAGAGCAGCAGGGGTGATAGGAACACAGTGGCTCTTTCGAGTAATGAAAGTGATATGGAGGGAGAAGAAAATACCAGAGGACTGGAAAAGAGGGATAATAATACCCATATTTAAAAAGGGAAGTAGGAAGGAATGCAAGAACTACAGGGGAATTACACTCATGTGCCACTGCGCCAAAATATTTGAGAAGGTACTGGAGAGAAGAATTCGGACAGAAGTTGAAGATGGGCTGAGGGAAGAACAGTATGGATTCAGGCCAGGAAGGTCAACAGTTGACCTCATCTTTGCAGTAAGACAGCTACAAGAACACCATTATGAATATGGGAAAGATCTGGTGATGACGTTCTTGGATATTGAGAAAGCATATGATAGTATTAATAGAAACAAGGTATGGGAAGCAATGAGAGCAAAAGCAGTGAACAAGGAGACAGTGGCAAGAGTGAAAGCAATGTACGAGGGAAGCAAAAGCTGTGTAAAGGTGGGAAGAGAGAGAACGGAATGGTTTCAACTGGAGAGTGGTCTGAAATAGGGAAGTGCCCTCTCACCCCTGTTATTTATAGTGGTGATGGATGAAATCATACGAAAAGTGGTAAATAGCATTGGGGAAGGGAAAATGAAGGCAATGTTGTTTGCTGATGACCTTCTGGTATGGGGAGAGGATGAGGAAGAAGTACAAGAGCAATTAGATGAGTGGGAGAAGGTAGTGTTATCATATGGGATGAAGTTCTCAGCACAAAAGAGTGAAGTGGTCATCACAACGAGGAAGAAGAACAGACTGGATATGGGCATAACACTTGGAGGACAGCAGTTGCAGAAAGTAGAATGCTTCAAGTACTTGGGAAGCATAATTGAAGAAAAGGGAGGCAATAGGATGGAAATAAATGAGAGGGGAAGGTGCGCAGATGGATTTTTCAAGAGTGTTAGGGGGATGATATGGAATAAAGATGTACCACAAAAATGTAAAGGAATCATCTACAAGACCTACTTTGTGCCAATTTTGACATATGGTTCAGAAACATGGGTGATGAAGGAAAGGGACAAGAATAAAATACGAGCAGTGCAGATGAAGTTCCAGAGGAGTAGGGTAGGAGTGGCAAGAATGGACAGAGTAAGGAATGAGAGAGTCAGGGAGATGGTAAGAGAGGAACCATTGCAAAATAGAATAGAGCGATCTAGGCTACAATGGTATGGACATGTGAGGAGGATGCAAGAGGAGAGGATACCGAAGAAGATGTTTGGAATGGAAATGACGGGAAGGAAGCCAAGGGGAAGACCAAGGGACAGATGGACAAAAGGAGTTAAGAAGAGTGTGGAGGAAAGAGGAGTGTGCTGGGACACAGTAAATGACGAGAGATGGTGGATGGACAGGAAACGATGGAGAGGCTTATGTTCCAAGCAGACCCGACCAGCGGTTGGAAACTGCTCAAGATTATGATGATATCATTGTGTTGTTGTTTGAGTCTTCAGTCTTTTGACTGGTTTGATGCAGCTTTCCATGCCTCCCTGTCCTGAGCTAATCGTTTCATCTCTACATAACTACCACACCCTACATCTGAGGCAATCTGTTTAACATATTCTAACCTTGGTCTACCCCTACAGTTCTTGTCCTCGACCCTTCCTTCCATAACTAAGCTTGCTATTCCTGGGTGTCTTAGTATGTGTCCTACCAACCTATCTCTTCTCTTCATTAGCAGTCGCCAGAAACATCTCTCCTCTCCCACTCGTCTTAATACCTCTATGTTTGTAACCCTATCTACCCATCTGATCTTCATCATTCTCCTGTAACACCACATTTCAAATGCTTCTATTCTCCTCTTTTCTGCTGCACCAATAGTCCAAGTTTCACTTCCATAGAGCGCCACGCTCCAGACAAAGGCTTTCAAAAATGACTTCCTAATACCTAAATCTATATTCGATGTCAGCAGATTCCTTTTTTGTAGAAAAGCTTTCTTTGCCTGAGCCAACCTACTTTTTATATCCTCTTTGCTTCGTCCATCACTGGTTATTCTACTTCCTAAGTAACAGAAGTCTTCTACTTCCTTCAGCTTTTCACCTGTCAATTTGATCTCCATAGAGGTTTCTGATTTATTTCGGCAGCATTCCAGTATTTTTGTTTTACATTTATTAATTTTCATCATGAATTCTTTCTGTAAGACGGAGTCCATACCATTCAAAAACTCATTCAAATCCTCAGGCTTGTCGGCCAAGATGACTATGTCATCAGCAAATCTCAGAGTTGAAATTATTTCTCCTTGAATCTTCACTCCCACTTTAAATTTTTCTCTAATTTCCTTCATTGCTTGTTCAATGTAAAGATTGAAAAGTATGGGTGATAAGTTGCAGCCTTGTCATTGTGATATTATATTTGCAGAAATATTTCGTGGATATCGTTAAAACAAAATTCCGGGATACTAATTATGATTTCACGATTGGTAAGAAACCAAGCTTCATCTCTATCTTCTAACGAATTAACACAGTGTGTTCAAGGTTCAATGTAGGGAGTGGGACCAAGAGACTGTGGTCATGTTGTGGGGGAACATTTTGTTTCAGGTTCTGCCTGTTGTTTCAGTTGGGGGAGGACGTGACAATCCGGAGGGCCGCTGCGCCCAACGACCACCCTCTGTTCATCGATGCGCTGTGCGATCTGGTGAAGAGCTCCCTGAATGGTGCCCTTCCTCCCGTCGGCCTCAAGTTCCTCACCCGATGTCCGCACTGCACCAACGCTCGCTGCCTGCAGTCCAAGAAGTGGTTCTCTCAGATATGCTCATGAGATGTTGGATTAAGAACGGACGTGAAAGAGTGGCTCAAGTATATAAAAATTCCTTCGAATTACCATGCTTTCCAGGCCAAAATCCCAATTTTCATAGTATGAAAATGGGGTTTGTATAATTATGTGTATATATACACACACACACACACATACAGTGGATATTTTTAAAATAAGATCCATTTGGCAAAATATTTTTAAACCTTTACACAGACCTCCAGCATGAGACTGGAGAATGTACATGATGAATCCCACTCTGGCTGGCTTCCTATAAATCAGCGATCATTTGGTGTGTGTGGACGACACCAAACTCCATGAAGACAAACAATGCATCAGTAGACCAAGCGCCAAAAGTTGGTTTTGAGAGATTCGCACTCAACTTTTTTTATGTGTAAATTCAAGCAAAGAATCTTGCTTAATCTGGAATTCCTGCTGTTGCAGAATAATAGATTGTACCTAGTCTTATAGGTTATGCTTAGTCTATTAATGTAATTTAAGATATCTCTCACATGGAGAAAAGCAACACAATACCAACAGCACTAACCCCTTACCATACCATTGAGTACGACTTCAAAATGTGACCACATTTGGGATTCAAACCCGGATCTCCTGTTGCCCGGTGAAGCACGCTAGGTCCTTGCAGCACGGCAGGCCATACCACAACTCCGAAACATTTTCAAGTCTTAGATAAGTGTCGCTACAAAGGGAGCTATTCCATATGAATGTGGTTGTGATTACCTTAGTCTAAAATGAAATAAAGCATTTCTGAAAGAAAGTATTGGATTTTTAAATCATTATCATCATCATCATTTCCCCTTATCCAGCTCCTGTCGGGTCGGGGTATTTATGGCACTTCTCCACTTTCCTTCCACGATCTTGTCCCAGTCCAGATTTCTTTTTCTCACGCTGTTCTTCACTGAATCGATCCACCTTGTTCTAGGTCTTCCTCTTGCTCTCGGCCTCCAGCATCTGTCTTGGTATTCTATTTTCCTCCATCCTCTTTACATGTCCAAACCACCTTAGTTTATTCTTCTCAGTTCTCTCATTTAGTTTTCCCATCCCAACTTCCTTCCTAACATCTTCATTCCTCACCCTGTCTTTCCTTGTCTTTCCTATCATACTTCTTAGGAATTTCAATTCACTGGCTTGGATTCTACTCTCTTGCCTGCTTGTCAGGGTCCAAGTCTCAGCTGCATAAGTTAATATGGGAACATAGTACACTTTATACATTACCTCCTTGCTTTTCCTTGGTACTTCCTTATCCCAAACAAGTTTTCTTACACTTTGATAGAATGCATTGCTCTGCTGTACCCTCCTGCCAATCTCCATGTACAACCTACCAGTTTGCATCAATTCACTTCCTAGGTATTTGAACGTGTCCACAATTTCCAAACTCTGACTTCCAATTTTCACAGTGCCCTTTCCTTGTCATAATTATTAAAAAATAGCTAAATGAACAATATTTTGCACCCGTAAATTTGCACAAGGGTGAAAGGGTTATGCTACCTTGTCCACATCTCTTGTAAGTTTCTGGCAGAACATTATGGGGTTTGAAGCTTTTTTCAGTGTTGCCTTAGTCAACAAATGTTTGGTGCTTTTCAGTCGGTCAACACGAATGTACCCAAAAGATTTGGTTATTATACCCTAATCCTGAAAGAAATTACATGACATTAATAAATACACTAGGATGACCAGTTTCGATCGTCATCAGATCTATTACACTTAGGCTATAAAATAGATGTTTGACAATACGGGTGAAAATATGTACACTTATATAGTTGGTAATGCAACTTGTCGGTATATGTTAGTTTTAATCTATATGATGTTTGGTGAAATCGTCGTCGGCTTTAACTCGTTTCCGAGTATACATCTTCTTCCAAAACAGTCTAAGGTTGAGGTCTGTGGCCATGTCCAATGCGTGCATGAACCAAACGTCCTCACAGATCACACAGAACTGTTGGTGGAGGGCGTGGCTGTGCTGCACGGAGCTTTCGTGCTTGTCGCTTGGCCTTAACAATTCTACGACGTTCTTCTTCAAACATTTTGACAGCAGCCGGGATGGTCTGGCGCCAAGTTGAACGGTCTTTAGCAAGCTGGTCCCAGGTTTGTGGATTGAGACCTGTCAACTTCATATTCTGCTTAAATTGGTCCTTGTAACATCTCTTAGGGCCTCCATGAGGTCTGGTGCCGGAGGTGAGTTCACCATACAGAACCTGGCGTGGTAGTCTCGTATCATCCATCCGATGGACATGTCCAATCCATCTAAGTTGATGACCAATGATGGATGATTCTATACTATTAGCAAGTGCTTTCTCAAGAACATCAAGATTGGTGATGTGGTCTTCCCACTTTATCTTAAGGATGGATCGAAGTTTCTGTTGATGGAAGCGCTCAAGCTTTCGGAAGTCATGTCGATAGAGGGTCCAGGTTTCACAGCCATACAACAATGTTGAGATGACAACAGCTTGGTACACCATGAGCTTCGTCTTCACGGTCAGATCTTTATTCAAGAAGACCCGGTGCGATAGTCGCCCAAATGCCGCATGGGCAGCACCGATTCTCTTCTCAACATCCTGCCCACAATTGGCGTGTACAGATAGCAGACTGCCCAGATACGAGAAGTGGTCTACCTACTCCAATGGAGTATCTGAGATAGAAATGTTGAAGTGCGGAAGGGAAGTGCCTGGTGAGGGTTGTGCCAGAACCTTGGTCTTCTGAACATTAATGGTGAGACCAAAACGTTCACATGCATTCTTGTAGCAATTAACAGTCTGTTGCAACTCCACTGGCGTGAGTGTAGGCGATGCTGCATCATCTGCATACAACATATTGGTTATCTTCGTAACCTGAGTTAGCTTCTTGGAGCGAAATCGAGCTAGGTTGAAGAGCCCTCCATCAAATCGGTACCTGACATCTACACCTGGGATGTTTGTGGGCGATTTATAGAGCATTGCAGCCAAATACAATGCAAACAGTGTTGGAGCAAGTACGCAGCCTTGTTTCAGTCCATGAGTGATAGGAAATTCGTCAGAGATCTTATTTTGCTGACAAATCTGACCGGTCATGCCATCATGGAGAGCTTGGATTAGATCAACAAAGCGTCGAGGACAGCCAAAGCGTTGTAGCACCGCCCACATAGCAGATCTTGGAACTGAGTCAAAGGCCTTTTCCAGATCATAAAAGACTAAGAAGAGTGGATTCTGTTGCTCACTACATTTTTCTTGTAGTTGTATTTGGTGAAATAGTACAATGGTGATAGAACTCCGGAATTTGTCTGTTTGGAGCGACTACAGTGGAATCTCGTTAGCACGTTCTCGGTTACGACATTTTCCCGCTGCGATGATTTTCTCAAGTCCCAGTCCCAATTCTACAAAATACATGTTGATATATCCCCCTTAATACGTTCTCTATTCCCGCTTACGACGATCAAATTTCCGTTGTACTATTTGTAAGCGAACCGGATCTTATTCTTATTTCATTATAAAATTCGGCTTCTGGAAAACACGACGCGATATTGCCTCATATTCTCTGATAGTTATTGACAGTGAAGATGATTTTATTGTGTTTGACGGCGTAGAAGTGGCTGTAGCTATGATGCAACACAGGTG
Organism: Meconema thalassinum; assembly: GCA_946902985.2. Taxonomy (NCBI): domain Eukaryota; kingdom Metazoa; phylum Arthropoda; class Insecta; order Orthoptera; family Tettigoniidae; genus Meconema; species Meconema thalassinum. The sequence goes on along the minus strand of OX336401.1, from coordinate 162,111,662 downwards.
ACGTGTCTCCCGCTGCCCTTTCTCTCCTTTCTCAAGTCCCTATCCTACTAAATTCATGTTGATATATCCCCTTAATACGTTCTCTATTCCCGCTTACAACGATCAAATCTCCGTTGAACTATTTGTTAGTGAACCGTATTTTATTCTTATTTCATTTAAAAATTCGGCTTCTGGAAAACACGACGCGATATTGCCTCATATTCTCTGATAGTTATTGACAGTGTAGATGATTTCATTGTGTTTGACGGCGTAGAAGTGGCTATAGCTATAACGCAACACAGGTGACGTGTCTCTCTCCCGCTGCCCTTCCATCCCTTCCCTTTGTTTATTTCTCACGTAGGCGCATTATTGTCTTCGTGTTCCGCACTATTGTCTTCTAGTTCTTAGTGTTCACGTCCAGTTATGACCTATTTTATTGCGTGTTTCATAATGGATAAGAAGAAAGTACGGCAGATAACTAATGATGAGAAGGTGAAATACATTCGAGACGTGGAATGCAATCCTCACATGAAGCGTGTGGATATAGCGCGAAAGTGGAACATTCCTCCGTCTACACTGAACACGATTCTCGGCAAAAGGAAGGAAATCGAACGTGCATTTGAAGAAGGTGTGAGCTGCAAAAGGAAACGTTTGCGAGAGGGACAGTTTCCTTAACTAGAAAGCGCTTTATTGAAGTGGTTCAAGCAAGCCCGTGCTTCAAACATTCGTGCGCGGTCGCCGGCAACGGAGTTGTCACTGGCGGAGCGCGAGAGCGAGAATGTCCTTGCTGATCAAATATAAAGAAAGACCCTGTAGTATATGTGTTTGGAAGCGGATCGGGAACATTTTCAGCATCTACTGTAAATCATGGCCAGTAAAACTGCATGGTAGGCTACTGATTTTAAGCACCGTATTCTGCCGTAGGCCTACATATGCGTGCGTGGTCGCAGGCAACTGAGCCGTCACTGGCGGAGCGCGAGAATGTCCTTGCTAAGCAGAAATAAAGACCCTGTATTATACTGGAGTGTAGAGGTACAGTAATTCATTTTTATGTTATTTATTCCGTGTAGGTTACTGATAACCTATGTTTATGTCGTGACTGTAGTAGTGCATACAATCACTTACTAAGGTCGGCGATTTGACGTCCATATATACGCCGCGTTCTTTCTTATACGTTGTAAATGCAGTATGGCGTTTTTCGGTAGTACGTTTTCCCGCATATGACGTCCAAATTTTTCAGTCCCTTGAAAAACGTATTAACTATATTCCACCGTATATGTTTGATGTTAATCCTAGTGTATTTATTAATCTTGTGTAATTTCTTTCAGGATTAGGGTATAACTCAACTCTTTTGGGTACATTAGTGGTGACCGACTGTAAAGTGCCAAACTTTTGTTTCTGGCAGAAGTATTTGGGGTCTGCATCAGCAACTTCATTTGGCTACGGAGATGGGCTTCAATACCTGGTAAAAGGAACTGGTGTATCCTGTGGCCTTCCCACCTCGCGGTGTAGCTTTTTTTTTTTAAAACAAAAATTGGATTAAATGGTCGGGCTAGCTCAAAAACAAGTTGCCAGAGTTTCGCCCCAGTGTACCATTGCATAGTGGGTCAAAATCGAAATCTAGGGGACAAAATTATTTTTACGTTTTAATCATGAATTTAGAGTGAAAGCATCGTATATCATTTGTTTACTTCATAATAAACATCAGTTAAGACCTTTTAAGCTACGACTACACATGCAAGAAATTGTCTATGACTAGGAATTGGATAGAGCATTCAGTTATCTCTTCAGAACAATTTTCTACCCCAAATTTACTTTTAACAAAGTCACAAAGTTCCACTTTTGACATAATCGTCGAACCCAGTTGTAAACGTGTGAGAACTGGTTGCGCGGCATCTTCTTAAACGTAAAATAACTTAAAAAATTGCAAAAAATCTTATAACAGGCGTAAACTACAAGACTTGATCTACATTTTAACATTAAGCAGAAAGTGAGGCAGAGTGATGTGACATACTAAAAATCGAAGTGAAAATATAATTTTAAAAATAGTTAAATATTATATAATGCAAATATAGCTAAAATTACATAACAATTACACCCATTACTAACTGAAACACGTTACAAAGATCATACCTTCAGCTGCATGTTCCATCTTAAAGCATCACACTAACCACAAAGACAACCAAACCACAGCCACTTACATTCACCCTTCAATTCAGACTGCTCGAACAGTGGTGACAGATTTACACCAAGATGCGTTTATATCCCAGAATAGTGAGCGGCAATTAATAATAATGTTATTGGTTTTACGTCCCTTTTAACTAGACTGGCTTTTAGAGACGCCGGGGTGCCGGAATTTTGCCCCGAAGGGGATCTTTAACGTGCCAGTAAATCTACTGACACGGCTCCCTCGCATTTGCGCACTCTCAAATGCCAGCTGACTGCGCCAGGTTTCGAACCTGCAACCTTGGGCTCAGCAAGCGAGAACGTTACCCCTGAGCCACGCAGCCAGACTGAGCGGCAATTATATGAGAATGCTATAGAAGTAATAAATTTTGATTTTTTAATTATGAAAATAAATTTGTCCTAGATTTCAATTTTGACCCACTGTGCATTGGGCTCGTCAGTTGGTATGGTACACCTCACTAAGAAGCTTGGCTAGCACATACTGAGAAGGCCACTGCAAGGCACTAGTATTGACACCACGATCAATGCCAATGTACTAAGAGAGTCAAGCTCCCTTTCTTCTGCTGCTTTTACAGCCTCATTGAACCACTTCAATCATTTCTTGGTCCTCTTCTACAGTAAGTTTTCTTTCCAGTAGCTTTTCATTCGCTCTGATCTTCTCAGGCGTTCATCTGTAAATACCCTTTTTACTGTATGACATTTGTCTATTTTTTGGTTGAAATCTTATTTTTATGTCTCGTTTTTTTAAATTTGATTTGATTTGCAAGTCATCCAAGGTTATTTCTAATTCTTTCACATCTTCTCTAATTTCCTTAATCCATCCTACTCGTTTCATATTCCAAAGTTTCTCAAATTTTTTTCTAGATAATCTGGTTTCCAGTATCCTCATACTGTGACCCAAAAAGAAATCAGTTTCTTCATAATAGTATTAGTGATGGGCTCCAGTTCTCTGTATACCACTTCATTTGGCACTATCCGCCATTGTTCATCTTTCTGATATTTTTTTATTTGTGCAACTTCTAGCTATTCTTGTTTCTACTTTTAGAATTTTGTCGATTCTGTTTTTCTGAGTAACTTTAAAGAGTTTCGCTTCCATACGTCACCTCTGGTTGAGCCACCATCTTGTAATGTTTTAATTTTGTTGAGATTGATAGACATTTTCTTTTATATGTAGACCATGTTAATTTTTGGGTTTTATCATTTTATTAGTTCTTTCTTGCCATGTAGGTTTCTCATCCAAGTTGTAAGTTGTAATTTCTCGTAAGTATTTAAATTGCTTCACTATTTTAACTTTCTTGTTATTTACTGTTATGTGGTTGATTACAAGTGGATTTGCTACCATAATCTCAGACTTTTCAAATGATATCTGTAGTCCAGTTTTCTGTGCTATATTTTGTAGGCTTATTATTTGATTTCTGGCTTCTTGAATATTATTACCCAGTAACGCTAAGTCATCTGCGAATCCCAATCATGTTAGTTTCTTTATTAACCCAATATTTCGATATTTAATGATAATTGACACATTTTTAGAAATATTGACTGCAAAAAATTGTAATATACAGTGGAACGTCGTTTATCCGGACTAATTGGGACCGAAAGTGTTCCGGATAACGATTTTTCTGGATAATCAAACATAGGGCGAACCACCAAGCTTCTCATTTAGGTGCAAGCTAATGAAGTCTTCATATTTTTCATCCATAGCTGATCTCACCCGTGGGGGTTTGCCTGTTCCTCTATCGGGCGCGTCCCAGGTGGCGGATAGGGGGGCTCGCCGGACTTGTCCGGAGGGTTTGAGGGAAATAAAATACCTCTCGCGGACCAAAAACAGGCCCCTCGCCAGGGTTATGGTGAAGCTACGTTAGGCCTAGCAAGCCAGTAGTGGATATGAAACTGCTTTTAAAACGGGAACGGGCCTCGGAAAGGACAGATCTAAAGGAAGCAGACCTGGCTATGGAAATGGACTACGAATCGGAACTTTGAACAAACTCATTGACGGGAAGAGTGGAGGAGGTTGTGGATATGATGGAGAGGAGAAAACTGGATGTACTCGGACTGGCAGAGACCAGATGGAGAGGGGAAGGAAGAAAAGAACTGAGAAATGGCTTGCAGCTATACTGGATAGGAAATGAGGAGGGGAAGAGAAATGGAGTGGGAATGGTGGTGAGAGAAGGGCTGAGGGAGGAAGTAAAGAGGGTAAGTGATAGAATAATTAGAGCCAGAATCACTGTGAAAGGTAGAAACCTGGACATTCTGCAAGTCTATGCACCACAGGTGGGATGCACAGAAGGCGAGAAGGACGAGTTTGAAGAGGAGTTGCAGAAGCAGTTAGTGGGGAGAGACCTGATAGTCATGGGAGACCTAAATGCCCATGTCGGAACTGATAGAAGAGGTTTTGAGGAAGTGATTGGTGGTGAAGGATGGGGAAACAGGAATAAGGAAGGAGAGAGATTGTTGGAACTGTGCAAGATAAATGGGCTAATGGTTGGAAACACATGGTACAAGAAGAGAGAGAGCCATAAAATTACTTGGTACAGCAGGGATTTGACTAGGAAATCAGTGGTGGACTATATTCTATGCGGGAAGGAGACAAAGAAGAGTATCACGGATATAAGGGTAATACCTTCAGAAGCCCTGGACAGTGACCACCGTCTGCTGGTCGCCAAGGTGAGAGGACTGAAGGAAAAGAGGAGAACTGAGAACCAAGAAAGAAGAATAAGGACATGGAAGCTGAAGGAGGATGGAAATAAGGAGAAGTTCCAGATATTAGTGAGGAACAAATTACCGAAGGAGGATCCGAAAACAGGTGAAGAAGAATGGAATAGGTTCAAGGACGTGTTGGTAGAAGCAGCGGAAGTCGTGTGTGGCAGAACTAGTGGAAAGAAAAGGTGGAAGGAAACACCATGGTGGAACCCCAGAACTAAGGAAGCAGTGAAAAAGAAAAATGAAGCATTCAGGAAATGGTTCCAACAGAGGACAGACAGAACAAGAGAAGAATACCAAGAGCGGAAGAAAGAAGCAGGAGAAGTAGTGAAGGAAGAGAAAAAGAAATGGCTGGAGAAATGGGCAGAAATGATGGAGGAGGACTGTGATGGCAGTAAGAAAGTGTTGTATGGAATGATAAAGGCAAAGAGAAGAGATACAGGGGAAAATGTCAGAATGGTGGACAGGAATGGAAAGGAGGTCGAAAATATGGAAGAAGTAAAGGTTATCTGGAGAGAATACTTCAAGGAACTCCTAAATCCAACTAAAACCAGCGTAGTGGTCATTGTGGAGGAAGAAACAGACAGTGACCAAGACATTTCAGAGAAGGAATTGACATGGAAAGAAGTGGAGGAAGCATTAAAGAAGATGAAAGGGGGAAAGGCACCGGGAATAGACGAAGTGAGTGTGGAGATGGTGAGAGCAGCAGGGGTGATAGGAACACAGTGGCTCTTTCGAGTAATGAAAGTGATATGGAGGGAGAAGAAAATACCAGAGGACTGGAAAAGAGGGATAATACCCATATTTAAAAAGGGAAGTAGGAAGGAATGCAAGAACTACAGGGGAATTACACTCATGTGCTACTGCGCCAAAATATTTGAGAAGGTACTGGAGAGAAGAATTCGGACAGAAGTTGAAGATGGGCTGAGGGAAGAACAGTATGGATTCAGGCCAGGAAGGTCAACAGTTGACCTCATCTTTGCAGTAAGACAGCTACAAGAACACCATTATGAATATGGGAAAGATCTGGTGATGACGTTCTTGGATATTGAGAAAGCATATGATAGTATTAATAGAAACAAGGTATGGGAAGCAATGAGAGCAAAAGCAGTGAACAAGGAGACAGTGGCAAGAGTGAAAGTAATGTACGAGGGAAGCAAAAGCTGTGTAAAGGTGGGAAGAGAGAGAACGGAATGGTTTCAACTGGAGAGTGGTCTGAAACAGGGAAGTGCCCTCTCACCCCTGTTATTTATAGTGGTGATGGATGAAATCGTACGAAAAGTGGTAAATAGCATTGGGGAAAGGAAAATGAAGGCAATGTTGTTTGCTGATGACCTTCTGGTATGGGGAGAGGATGAGGAAGAAGTACAAGAGCAATTAGATGAGTGGGAGAAGGTAGTGTTATCATATGGGATGAAGTTCTCAGCACAAAAGAGTGAAGTGGTCATCACAACGAGGAAGAAGAACAGACTGGATATGGGCATAACACTTGGAGGACAGCAGTTGCAGAAAGTAGAATGCTTCAAGTACTCGGGAAGCATAATTGAAGAAAAGGGAGGCAATAGGATGGAAATAAATGAGAGGGGAAGGTGCGCAGATGGATTTTTCAAGAGTGTTAGGGGGATGATATGGAATAAAGATGTACCACAAAAATGTAAAGGAATCATCTACAAGACCTACTTTGTGCCAATTTTGACATATGGTTCAGAAACATGGGTGATGAAGGAAAGGGAAAAGAATAAAATACGAGCAGTGGAGATGAAGTTCCAGAGGAGTAGGGTAGGAGTGACAAGAATGGACAGAGTAAGGAATGAGAGAGTCAGGGAGATGGTAAGAGAGGAACCATTGCAAAATAGAATAGAGCGATCTAGGCTACAATGGTATGGACATGTGAGGAGGATGGAAGAGGAGAGGATACCGAAGAAGATGTTTGGAATGGAAATGACGGGAAGGAGGCCAAGGGGAAGACCAAGGGACAGATGGACAAAAGGAGTTAAGAAGAGTGTGGAGGAAAGAGGAGTGTGCTGGGACACAGTAAATGACGAGAGATGGTGGATGGACAGGAAACGATGGAGAGGCTTATGTTCCAAGCAGACCCGACCAGCGGTTGGAAACTGTTGAAGATGATGATGATGATGATGAGCTGATCTCATAGTTTTTCTCTTTTTAGACCCTTCTTCACTATCTAACTTCGATGCATAATTCAGAATTTCACCTTTTCGGTTCTTCAAATCATAAATATTGTGGATTTTCCGACACTGTAATTTTTCATTGGACACTGCACACACTCATATTTATCCAGTTCATTAATGATCTCCGCATTATTCTCAATCGATAAAACATTGCGATTTCGTTTTTCCTTTTTGCCACTCGTAGAAGTAATTTTCACAACGTAATACTGTACAGTACGCACAATCACATAGGCTACTGTAACACGTTGAAACATTATAGAGCAAACAAGCGGTAGGAGGAGACAATTGAAAACTAGAACCGACTCACTACTGTAGGAAGCGCGCACTTCCGCATAACAACAGTAAGCGCGCGCTGCTACGACTTTTTCTTTTGCTCGTCCGGATAATTGACGTTCTACTGTATTTAATATAAATATTTGTATTTGTATTGATTAAAGTGCTCCAATGAGGGTGTAAAATATGAAGAAAAAAAAATACATGTAAAACTGGGCACAAGAAAAAGAACAAATGAAAATACCAAAATAATTTTTATTGTACAATATGTCAAAATAAAAATGAATCTTTGAAAATACAAGGTGTTCAGTATTACTCAAATATTACACACAAGTCTTTTAATGGTTTACTTCATTTTATTCGCCACACATCAAACGAACAGTTTGCTTTATCGCATGTTGTTTGCAAATGAAACGAGAACACCTGTCACACTTCATTGAGGTAGAGTCCTTCCTGCCACAAAGGCAGCAGGTTCCTCTTGGAGTATCATTAAAAGTCAAAGGTTTATTATGCGCAGTTTCTTAGTGATACCGCTCCAAATATACGCAGATATCTCTAGGCAATATTTGAGCTAGAGCAGTAGATGGCCTTTCATTCGGCCCATAGGTAGGGATAGGAAAAATTCGCGATCGCGAATTTCGCGAATTTTTAAAAGAAGTCATCCACAGGTGATAATGTGTTATAATAACCCTAAAAATGGCAAAAATAAATGTTTTTGAGCTCGCGAATCCTCACGAATTTCGCATAAAACGCGAATTTTTGCGAATTTCGCATGAAAACGCGAATTTTAGCTTTTTTCGTTTTTTTTCCTTTATAGTGCTCTTCCGATAATTCGCGGCAATTAATGCACAAATTTCCGCGATTTTTTGAAAGCCGCGAATTATCTGCAATAATGTTTTTAAGCCAGGCAAAAAGAAAACTATTGGTTAAAATATTGAAATGTATTTTAAGAACACGCTGAAAAAAATAATTATAATACTTTATGTTCGACCCTGACTATTATATGTCAGAAAACGGTACTATAATGAGGCTCATTATAACACTATTTTGCATTATGAAACAGTTCCTCCCACCAATCAGAGCTCAAGAAACAGTTGTTTGACCAATTAGATAATTAGATGCACTGAGTTCCACGGCCTTCTAATTTAAATGTCACTGCCTGTCCTAGTGTCATAGTAGGGTAATCGAGGAGGCCATAGTCAAACACAAGGCATTCTCTGCGTCTCATGCGCTCTGTTCAGTACATAAAACTGGTGAAATCTCTACAGATATTTATGAATATTTATGTTCAAACATGAAATAGTTATAATAATTATCGTCGAACATAAACAGTCGTATGCAACTCGCCTATAATGGTAATTAAGACACTCGTATGGAAATTATAAGACTCGCAAACGCCCGTTTTCGTGTCTTAATTATTGCCATTATAGGCTCGTTGCATAATGTACTATTATAACATAGTATTGTAAGACACACTACGAAGATTAGGCCTACACCAATATTAAAAACTGAGAGAAATGACAGTAATCACTTTTTGTTTCTTAGATAGTTTATTTTTTCTTAGGCCTACACCAATATTAAATACTAAGAGAAATGACTGTAATCACTTTTTGTTTCTTAGATAGTTTAGTTTTTCTAGTTTTAGATTGTACAATTCTGAAGAAAACAATATATGAGAACGAAAATTCACCTCGATTTTCTATATAAGAGATAAGTGTGACTATAGACACACTAGCTTAACTGTGGGAACTTTCGGGATTTCCGTTGCATCACTCCTTCACTTGACATGCACTGGATCTCAGTTTACCTCACCGACAGTCAAATTCCGTACAATATCCTCATCGCTTTCATGTCTGAAACCATGATCGTCTTTATCGAAGTCTAACTACTGAATGTCACTTTCTTCTGCATCTTGGCATTCATCCAGGTTTTGCCCTAATGTCATCGTAGTGAGACCACCTTGCCGATTTAAAATATCGTCGTCACAGAAGCTGACAAAGGCTTGTTTTTGTGCGAGTGTAGTAGCGGTAATTTTCTCTCATGACTTGACTGCATGGAGAGCATCCAACAAACACGGAATGATCGGAAACTTAACGGTAGATAGCGGACCTCGCTTTCTGCATACAGCGATCTTTATCAATCTCATCCTGGTAAGTTACTAACTTATTGAGGTTTTAAGGACCAGAACAGCAAGGTCACCTCCCCCTTCATCCTAGTAACTACTCGACGCGTGGCGTCATATAGTGCGCCTTTCAGACATGAATATCTAGATGGCAAGTATCCATATCCAAATGTGCCACTGTTTCCTGAACCAGTCTTAACCAGGTGGTCTTCTTGGTTTCATTCTGTAGTGTACCTGTCAGAGTACTTGAAAGATATCGTGCAATTTATGAATGAAGTAGTAGGGACTGATAACTGTGGTGTTGATTTCCTGAACAATATTTCACATGACGAAATACTTGAGATTCAAAGAATTTGGCACAGACATCACTAAACTCATCCCAGTCTTATCAGACTGTTCACCTACTAGATGGACATCTACGGAGAATTCAGCAAGCCCTTAAACTTGCTGTTTCTGGAAATTACGGTACCAACATTAAGGAGCTGTTGGAGGGTTGTGGAAATGAGTTAAAAGGAGAGAAAATACATCCAGTTTTAGTAAACGCTGGGTCCCATGCTCTTAGAATATTAATCAGCCTGAGATCCGTTGACCCTGGCAACAAGATTTACAAATGTGTGCGTTTGATCCAGCAGAAATAGTGCCAATGAACATCAATGAGGACCTTGCAAAGAAAATTAAGAATTTGTCATTCTGTGGAACACTGGAAAAAAGTGAGGTCATTAGAGGATACAACGAACTGCAAACTTTAATCAAGAGGCAGATGCACGACAGGACCAAGAGAGACATTGTTCGAGTTTTGCAAGGAATGACATTTGTATTTCCAAAGTTCTCAGAATCTGTGCTGAAAACCATTTTGATACCCTGTTCAAACGCTAACTGTGAACTTAGGTTTTTCAGCTTACACTAGCATGTTAAGTGATACGTGTTACCGTTTGTCACAAGAGAATTTGGATCTCTTCACTGAAGTATACTTTGAAGGATGACTGAAATGCGTTATGTTATCCATGATATTTAAAAAATACCGCCTAAAATTTAACATTTTGAAAGTACCGAAAAGTGCACTTGAAAACACCGAATTTGCCACTTTAAAATACCGCTTTCTTCACTCTGAAATCACCGAAAAATTCCTATCCCTACCCATAGGTTCTTCTGAAGAATTCTTCTTCTTGGTGTAATTTGTAGATCTGAGGAGAACTGGATATTAAAATTCAAGAAATTATGCTTGTCGGATTCGGAAGCACATAAAATATCACTGAAAAAATTACACGAGATTAAAAAATACACTTCCGAGGCCAGTGCATCGCTTTGTTAAACGGGTTACAGAATCACCAGACATTGTATCACAAGAGTATAACCCCTCTCTTTGTCATATTATAATCTAATATGACTCCTGGTTTGTTGGTTTCTTCGTCAATAACTTAAATATCATGCATCGAGGAAACAAAGATGACTTGTTTTTCCTCGGAACATACACCATAATTTTGTCATCCTAAAATGCAAACTCAGAACTACCTACTTCTTGGGCTTTGTTTGGTTGAAATGATGGGAGGTATTTGTGCCAAACATTGTCAGTCCCTTTTCTAGCATCACATTTTTATTAGAATTTCTGATTGGAACAACAAACCTTTTTACTATCTCAGTTGGGGTGGTGTTACCTTGATATGGGTCAGGTCGTTGCTTGCCACAGTACACCTCTAGGTTACTAAAATGTTTTTACACACACACGGCAAACATTTTCAGATCATATTTAGATGGCATGTATAAACGAACACAGACCTCATCAACAGTAACCAACTCGCTAGTGTTATAACCAGGCTTCGGATAATTATGCATTTTGCATAGTGCATATGCAATTGCATATTTGGGACAGTTTTAACTTAACAGTGCATATTTAGGGTTTTCCTCCTGTTAGTGCATATTTCAAAAACATTCTTAATCTTGAGTGTAGACCTCAGCTTCTGCAGGACACTTTTGGAATATTTGACATGTACAGTATTTCAGGTAACGGCAGTTCTGGGTTTGCATCGTGTTTAAATTTAGCAACACTAGCCCTACATCCGGCCATAGCTTCGTCTACCTGCAATGCAATTAGGTGGGGACTGATTCTTGGTATTTCCCATAAAGCAGGTTATCTTTTCCTCATTCTGTAAATAGTTTACTTTCGTTGAGTTGAAACAGGCTGAGGTTTATAGCACGTTAAATAGCTACTGTATTTAAGATGCCTAAGGAGAAGAGATCTGTTAATGAGGTAATATATAATAATATCGTATGGCCTCGGATGCCGGGTGCAAGCTTTGTAATTTGACACCCAGAGGGTAGCTTGCATGTCGAATTTCGTTGTTCCTTGAATCACTATGAAAATCAAGGAGGTTAGATAATGAAAGGGTATGTACGAGAGTTTCAAGTCTTTTCAACTGATGGAAGTGTATTGTTTTGCAAATATTGTAGCACAGTCGTAAACGCAACTAAAAAGTATCAAATTCAACAACATCTTCAAACAACGAAACACAATAAATTGAAAGAAGTTAACCTGAAACAAAAACACCAGGTTCTTGAAACCACTCGTTAGTTAAAGCTGGACCAACACGTAGTAAATTCAATGAAGATCTGTGTAAAGCATTTCCTTCGGCAAATATACCGTTGGCTAAACTAAACAATAAGAACTTACAAGGGAAGTCTCTGAACCGGGGAATTGCGGATCCTGATGGAACTTAGCAGATGCGTTGTGTCAGCCCAACTAGGCAGAACCGTGAAGAAAAATCTTTCGGAAATTAACTCCTACCCACCATAGACGGCAGTAAGTACAACAATTTTGAACTGTGCGTGCTGGTCAAGCGGGAGAGTGCCTCACGCGTGATTGGTGGCTCAAAAGATCACATTCCAAACGACTGCTGGCTTTTAACCTCGTACATTTTACGTCCTGCGCAGCTAGCATAGCCCATTGCTGAATTGTCGTGTCATAGCCTATATTACGTCATTATTCTGATGGGCAATGTCAAATTGGGCTTTTAAGTCACATGTTATTCTCCTCAATTTGTCGCGGTGGGTGCCGCCCCTTATCACTTGTTCTGCCCACAAATATAAATCTTTCTTACTTTCGTTTACCGACGAAAAGGAAAGCGGACGCCTCTTACCGCTTTTACAATACACAACAGCATTTTGTTTGTACTTCATACCTAACACACTTGTTACAAGAGACGAAAGCCAGATAGGCACAAAACCATTCAAACTGTCCAACAGGTCCTGTTCTTGAATGATGAGAGGCCTTTCCATACATTTTCCATATTTTTCCTCCAGACAACATATAACTTTTCCAATGTTAACATTCATTATGCAATGCATGGGACACTCTCCGTATACGGAAATAAGCGTATGCTGGGTCTGTCCCCTCTCATTCGATGACTGTACGCCGTAAGCCGGGAGGCAACCTCTGACGCAGCCAATGAAGCTCACGCCACTGGCGCGCCAATTTAAACGTGTAAATCTTAATTTTTCATCTAGTAGAAGGGGACGTTAATTTCCGAAAGATTTTTCTTCGCGGTTCTGCCTAGTTGGGCTCACGCAACGTATCTGAAAAGTTCCAGCAGGATCCGCGATTCCCCGGTTCAGAGACTTCCCTTGTTAGAGTCCTGGACAGCTTAAATAAGTTACTAGATCAAAACAGGGTTGGCAACATTAACAGCCATCCCCTATGCCTACGTAAATGTTGGTTTATGGTTGCATTTCTTGAAGGTAAGTTGTTTTCAGGTGCAAGCACATTGTCGCCAACCCTGCTTAAAATCTCGCCATCTCCAAAGACCATAATACCAGTAAAATTCCGTACCACACAGTTGCCGACATGTTTCTGGCAATAACTCCCAGAATGCATTTTTCACAAAGTCAGCCAACATTATAATTACGACTTTAACTAATGACTTATTATTTAAATAATTTCACAGTTTTCTTTGTAAATTCAAGTCCAATGAAGTTGTAACAAGTTGTACAAGGTAAGTACTACTAATATACCATGCTGAGCTTCTATGCCCAAGATAGCGGGTTCAAACCCGGCCGAAGCCGTCGGATTTTTTAAGAGCGTTAAAAATCCCTCAGTATGCCTTCCTTCGGAGGGGAAGTAAAGCCGGCGGTCCCATGTCATAGATTTATGGCATGTTAAAGATCTTTCCACTAATTACACCTGTGAGAAACTAAATTGGATAGGTTAAGAATGTAAACAACGCTCTTAGGTTGCTACGTTCGTTGCCAAGAGCCGACTGCGGTGGCGTCTAGTAGCTAGTTCTGAACTAGGCTTAGTAGTCGTTGACGGTGGCGTTTGGCGGCAAAAGTAGGAACTATTTGAAAATTCAAAGTTGCAGTCCCTACTTGAATTTAAAAAAAAAACAGATACACACACTAATACAGTCATCACAATTAACACCGGTTATCAGACAGATTCTACACACACCCAAAGTACACGGGGCTACATGACCGCGTTGTCGCAGCCCCTAAACTAAGGAACCAACCTACTAATATACATCGATTAAAACAGTTTTTACAATTATTATAGACTCTTGATATGTGTGTGTCAAATCCACTTGTCTGAGATGTTTCGAAGCTTTTATTTAATTATTTTTTGGATAAATTCTTATTTAGATTTCATCATGACGCCTAAAAAACACAAGAACAAGACTGGAGATGGATTGGAGTAATTCTACGAAGATCACTACAATTTAAGTAAGTAGGCCTAGCCTAGACCTACAAAATTAAAAGTACAGAGTTATTTAATCGTTGTTTTATTTATTTTTATATTCAGTCAGCACAAATAACGTAATAATAGTACATTATGCAACGAGCCTACAATGGCTATAATTAAGACACGAGTATGTTTATAAAACGAGCTTTAGCGAGTTTTATAATTTCCATACGAGTGTCTTAATTACCATTATAGGCGAGTTGCATACGACTGTTTATGTTCGACGATAATTATAACTTTATTATATGTTTTAACGTAAATATTCATAAATATCTGTTCAGTAACTAGAATTTTGTGATCGGGTGGTGCGCTAGGTAGCATATCTCCGTGTTCCAAGCTCTCTGGCCGACCGAAGCACCTTATAATAATAATAACATACCTGCCAACTTTTACGGTTTATCCGTAAAATTTACGGAAATTGCAGCATTTTACGGTTTTACGGATGAACGGTGTCATTTTACGATTTCGCGGAAAAAAATTGAAACGATAATTTACATTCGATAATACCGCCCACTTCCGTACAATCGATTGTTTGCGTGGGTCGAAGGCAAGTCCACGATAGTCGATAAGTCGTTCTTTGATATGATTCGTACTTATAACCGTGTGATGGTTGTGTCGTCATTTGTAATTGAATTTGAAGCCGGGATAACCGTTCTTCCATGTGAATCTTAGGTGTCGACAGGCTCTGCTTCGCATATTCTTTGTTCCGCTCCGTTCGCTCGTTGCGATTTAAACCATATTCTTTGACCACGTTAGTTGTTCATTGTTCACGAAGTTGGCGTTCCTTGAATGTTTTCGTCTTTTAAGGTTATGGCATATTTTAATGAAGCGGTCGAGTTTTTGTGCTATAACTTCGTGCTTCGCAGTTTCCTGTATTCCTTGGACTAATTACATTCGTTCCACGTGTGTGTGTGTTTTTTTTTCTTTCTACCATGTGCATATTCTTTCTTCACGAGGTTGGCATCGTGGTTTAAGACTTTGTGTGTTTTGACATGTTTTAATGAAGTGTTGGCTGTCTTAAGTGTTTTATGTTATAATTTTATGTGGCGTTCAGTGATCCAGGTTCCTTTCGATGTTTTAGTAGATATCGAGAATGAACAAATCCAACAAGAAACAGTACTTCCAGACATTTAAAGAATCATACTCGGTTGATTTTCCGTGCATACTAAAATCAAAAAAGGGAGAAAAATTTGCCTTTTGCACGGTATGTGGGTGTGATATTAATATTGCACATGGTGGAAAAAACGATTTAAGTAATCATGTGAAGTGCGGTAAACACATTAGTTATGTTAAATCGAAGGAAGATAGCAAGAAAATCAACACCTTTTTTGCTAAGTCTGGAAACGTTGACAATGACGTAATTAGGGCCGAGTGTCTGTTTACTTCCTTTTTGGTGGAGCACAATGTGCCCTTAAGTGCGGCTGATCATGCTGGTGCTTTATTTAAGATGTTTCCCACATCAGAAGTTGCAAAGAAATATAGTTGTGGTCGCACGAAAACGACATGTATTGTAAATGGCAAAAAATGCATCATCTGAAGTTGTTAAGTGCCTTCAGAACGGACCGGATACAGATAAATCCCTTTTCTTTTCATCAGTGAGACACTACTTTTATACTGCCTGTGACTACATCATCAACAAGTTTCCACTCAAGGATGACGTGTTAAAGAATTCTCAAGTTGCTAGGTTAGACAAAATTGAAGATGCACAGTTATCTTCCATTCGTTTTTTCTTGGAAAAGTTTCCTATCATGTTATGCAAGGAAGAGAATGAAACTACAGATGAGGTGGTGAATGAGCTTCAGAGGCAGTTCACAGCTCTTCAGGTAGATGACACTTTGGCTGCACATCAAGATGCTGCAAGTGATTCCAGTTGGACACAAATATCAAGAATTCGTGGAGCCGATGGACTTCTTAAGTATAACCGAATTTCTAGAGTATTGCTCTCTATTCTCACCATACCCCATAGCAATGCAGAATGTGAACGTTTTTTTTAGCCTTGTGAAGAAAAATAGAACACAGTTCAGGTCATCCATGTCCAATGAATCTCTGGAGTCTATTTCTATTTTGAAGACCAGGAGTTCTGGTCCCTGTTATGACAAAACATTTTCTCAAGACTGTTTGCAGGAAGCTAAAAAGGCCACAACCATGACTTAAAAGTCGAACTAGCATGTGATTTGCAGTGTGTATTATATTATTTCTTGCCTGTGTTACGTTAAACAAGTTTTATTGTTTAAAGCCTTTTTCAATTATCGTATATCAGCGTAATCTATCAAGGAAGTCCTGTTATGTCTGCTCCAAACCAATATTCACCACGCCTGCTGCTGATTAACATGGATTTCTTCTTGATTGTTATGTTCATCTACAAATTATGTAAGTAGATATGATTTCATTGAAGTATCCTGTTTAAAGCATGAGTTATTGTATTTTGTAGCCCAGAAGTATTATTATTTTCGTCAAGCCGGGATATGTCGAAAATCCTTAGATTTTTTTGTCGTGCGTGAGTTTTACTGATAGCCCTTTTCAAAAGTTGGCAGGTATGCATATGTGCAGATCATGAACCATTCAGTAAAACTGTCACCGTAGTCGTTTGAAATCAACGCACTGTGTAGAAATTGGATTTGTGTATATTAAGGTACAGTGCTATTTCTTGTCTCATATTCACCAGTTTATTTACGCGAACATATGGACGGTGCACTTTCGGTAATTTATATGGACATGTTGGATTTTGAGCGCATGCCCGAAGGTATCCTTATCTAATTGGTCCAACAACTGTTTCTTGAACTGTGATTGGTGGGAGAAACTGTTTCATAATGAAAAATTGTGTTATAATGACCATCATTATGATACAGTTTTCAGACACATAATAGTCAGGGTCGAACATAAAAACCTTAATGGTCTTTGGAAATTTTGAAATAGTCTTCCGACTGCATTTTCCGTATAGGCCTAATTCAAACATAACCTAAAATATAGCCTACGTAAGTTCTCTCTCGGGAATATATTCTTAGGTTCAATTCGCCTTCTAATATAGTAATGTATATTATTCTCGACTTCCAAATGCCGTCAGCCATAATATCATAATACATTGCACATGTAACTCTTAAGCTTGGAAGTAGGCCTAGTCTATGATTCACACTCGGTTGGTGGTAGTGAATGTATTGGTGATTATTTATGAAGCTTCTAACTTATGTACTTGGCTACTGACCTATAGCCTACTTAGTAGTAGGCAGATAAAATATTTATATTAGGCCTATTTTTATTTGTTTCAGTCATGGTTGCGAGAGAGTAGTGTGGATGCTCTTCAACGAACTTCAAGGGTTGTGCAACATGAATCAATCATCATTCTGAAGAGCCATATACTCACATGTGCATGGTATATGCACTGCGCAGGAGTCACATATGCAAATTTTCAGAGAATACCAACAATATCTCATAGCTCTCTTTTAGATCTCGACATAAGTTACTGCACCACTGAATGTCTGGGTGAAAATTACTGATGTACTAATGTTGGGTGAGACAAAGCCATTGTTCTCTACTTGGTTAGATGACACGGTTTGGGCGAAGCCACTGGTTGCAATACATTACAAATATTGGTCGCAGCTATAGCCTACTTGTATTATTAATTCTGAATGAAAGTAGAACGTGGCTTATACACCTGCATCGGACATGATTGTGACTGTATGCTGTGATGGCTGCGCTAGAATTATTAGCACACAGGTAACGATATTTGTAGGCTATACATTATACGGTAATAGAAAACTAAAAATTTCATAGATCTCGTAGGCCTATACTACACAGCTTGGACATTCTTAAATTTCACGACACATGAATAATGAAATAAAAGGCAAAACCATTGGCCTGGATAAAGATTATTGATGCGTGACTACCCCCACTGTGCATGACAAAAACCGGGGGTGTTAAATATTAGCTAACGCGGCCTGCGTTACCTCAATTTTTCATATTAAAGCATTGTTGTTGTTTCTTATGGCTAGCCCAGATTCCAATCCATCAGCTTTCTTGCATTTCAATAGAGTTGTGTGAGGTTTCCTGAAGTTCTAGCAGTCACATCAAGTTTGTTGCAATGTGGCAGGTGTCCCTTATCCATTTTACTTCCAGGTTCGTGACAAAGTGTGCATTTTTCAGAGATCTCAGGATGTCCCAAATAGGATCACGACTTATATAGATGGAATTCCAGCTGAGTCTGCCATTTTCGCTGTTAATTATGCACAAGTACAGTATTGCCAATCCCACACTTACGGGACTACTTTGTATAAGCGCGGTACCATGAAACATAATAGCGCCAAGTTTGAACCAGTTCGCAATGGATTGTGCAAGCTGTTTTTGTCTAGACCAATAATTGTTAATTCATTAGGCCATACAAACACCCCTGGATTTTGTCACGCACAGTGGGGGTAGACACGCATCAATAATTTTCATCCAAACCCATGGTTTGTGCCTAGACCAATAACTTTTAGGCAGTGAGGCGCTGGTTTTGGCGATTAGTTCGAAACATGAAATGCTTGCGATCAGCGTTCATTACAGTGGTGGGTGAGTGGTTATAGTGTCGGACTACCAACCCAAGATTGCAGGTTCGTCCCTGGCCATGGTAAGTGATTTTTGAAGGCGACAAAAATCACGATACTCATGTCATACGTTGTTGGCATGTTAAAGAACCCATTTGAATTCAGTAGGCCGTGTTCAGTGGCAAAATTAATCTCAGGATTTTCCGCCAACACAAAGTTCCTCCATTCTCTACTTGAAAGCGCTGTAGTGTCAAGGAGTTTAGATATCTAACCTCCTTGACTTTCATAGCGTTCAAAGGAACGACGAAATTCGACATGCAAGCTACCCTCTGGGTGTCAATTAACAAAGCTTGCACCAGGCACCCGAGGCCATACGATATTATTATTATTATTTTACAGTGGTAAATACTGTTCTACATACAAAACAAACCTAACCTGGGGCTTACGCCCAGACCTCCTTGCTGGTAGTGCAATCGGTAATTTTCGTCCCGACAGTCGTCTAACCAAGAAGAGCTCGTTTATTTCTTTTTCTCACATAATTACAACATTACATGTGTCGTCTAATGTAGGCCTATTTAGTATCGGATATGTTGGTAACTAATGGCGTCAATGTGATCGCTCACTGCGGCAATTTCACATACCAGATATGCTGTCGAACATGGCTGCGGTTGTTAAATGTACAATAAATAAAAACACATATTTAAGTGATTTAGCACATATATCCGGTGCAGAAGTGATCAAGGTTAGTAGTTACAATTGATAATGCCCCCCCTCCAGCCAAAAGATGAAATAAGGTATGAAAATGTTATATTATCAAAGTGAAAGCGAAAAGAAAAAAGTGTGATACATGGTACAGAATTAATCTGAAATTTCACTACAGTATATAGTCACCTTTCTTTAAAAACCTCGTATGTCTGAATTTTCTCAATATTGACATTTTACCTCTTTCCTAATCAGAATTCCAAGCAGAATCGGAATTTAAAAACCTCGTAAGTCTATATTCGACAGTCTTTCCTCTGGGGAAGAATTTAAAAACCTCTTATGTGTAATGGTCGGAGAGCACTTATTTAAAAACCACGTATGTCGGGAGACATACGAGGTTTATTTTACAGAGAATGGCACAAGTAATACTGCCATGGAGTTAAAATCCTCGTAAGTCTGACATAAGAGGTATTTATTAAGCCTGCTTTAACAAAATTCAACGCCTTAGTGTTAAAAACCTCCCAAGTCTAAAATGACGCGGTCTTTATCTAGCCCGCAGTACCACAAAAAATGGACTGCGAATCAATAATACAGTTCCTGCACTTTTACGTTACTTTGCCACATGACTAAACAAGTAGGCTAATTGTGTGTTGTGTTAAAATACCATTTTTCTATTCGTCAGAAAAACAGACTGCTGTGGGAGTAATTAGTCTAAAAGTAGACTTTTTGAATTTTGTTTTAGTTCTTAATAAACAAATTATGTAATCAAATTTAATATTCGGTTCGAATCATTATCTAGGCCTACTCCTTTCCAGCCAAGCTTCCAATGTAAAATTACTATCCCTTTTTCAATTCAAGTTATTTTTCTGCATTTGTATCCCTATTAAAATACTTGTATGTCTGAGATGAATGGAAATGAAAGTAAGTAACCTCGTATGTCTCAATAATAACAAATATTCTGGATTATCCTCCATAATGTGACTTATGTCCATATGCATTTTAAGGTATTATGTGATCCTATCATGATTTGATGCGTTAAATATAGAAATAATTAGTATGTTAAGTTACATTATGTTTTTTGTCCCTCCTGAACATTTTAGCTTTTAGGACATACGTGGTTTCTAAAGAAAGGTAACGATATGTTGTTTTATAAAAGGGCATAGCAGGTGGGTTACAGACAGCGAAGGAGAACACATCTATTAGGACATCACTTCCATAATTATTATTCATCATTACACAAGGTATTTAGGCTAATTTAAGTATTCTACTTGGTTCATCACTCCTGAAGTGTTACCTCTATTACGTATGTCGTTTTGCCTTGAACATTTTTGGTTGAAGGCGGGCTATTATTTTATTTTAGAATATGCACTGAAAATTTGATGTAATCAGCGTAACCGCAGCCTTCGCAAAGAGGTTTACGCAGGCCAGCGCGTATCCCATTTTTGAACAGCTGACTGCGGTTGACTGTAGCGTTGGGGGTCTGCACCACTCGCGCTGGCCAACAGCGGGGCGCGCTTGAACACTGTCAGTGATAACTCTATGTATTCTATTCGTCATGATAATGCTATTATTATGATCATGTAGAAATGAGTGGAAGTGTAGAGGACGTACGCATTCGCGACAACGCTGCTTCAGTTCAATTCCCTCTCATATATTCCGCTCTTGCAATTTAAATATCTCACCTCTCCACAGAAAATTGTTTTGTGTTGGTATCTTATAATTATAATTTTCGAGATATTACTCCGTCGATAAAGCTTGCCTTTCAGCGCCTGTACTTAACTCGTCAATTTCTCAGTGAATTCATTGTATTTTCTACAAGTGGCTTTTAATGTGCCGGTTGAAGAGAGGTCAGGAGACTATTCTACCAATCATCTCGCGTTGTGCGGCTAGCATTTTTTGGCAGTTGGTCCAGGTTCAATTTTCAGCTCTGCCAAGAAATTTTAATTTTGGTCTGAGGGATGGAACAAGGCACACTCAGCCTCGTGAGGCAAAACTGAGAAAAGGAGGGTTTGATTCCCATCTTAGCCATCTTGGAAGCGGTTTCCATGCTTCTACTCCTGGCAAATGCCGGGATGGTTCCTAATTTAAAGCCATGGCCACCTCGTTCCCAATCCTCATCTGAATAATAAATGCACACATTAATCCAGCCATCACAATAACACAGGTTATCAGACAAATTCCACATGCCCAAGTACACAGATCTACATGACCATGATGTCATAAAGCCCCAAAATCAACCAACTGCTGCTTTCTACCATTCCAAGACGAAATCTTCAAGTTGCCATTAGTCTTATGCCCCTAAAATCCACGACTAGTTCGAATGGTTTTAGGCCTAAGCATTGGATCAACCATCTTCTTGTATCTCAATAGGGATTTGCCAATAGGCTTCCAACAGCTTGTCTCAATTCTGCCTTCATATATGTAGGCCTATACATGCAAGAAATGAGTACGGTACTTATCAAAAATAAAGAAATAATAAGCTAATATGTACCCTACTATTATATTTCTCTCCTACTCCTAAATCCCTCTCTGAACACTCATCTTAAAACAGAATGGTCTGCATTTTTGGACTAATTATAAAAATATAGCCTATAAGAAAAAATGAACATGCTCATCTTTAGCTCCCTGGCGAAAATAATTGAGTAAGTATTAATGTTTCTGTTCTTATGCATTTTATATGATGCTTTAAAAATAAATCTAGAAGAAGAGACAATTTAAGTTAACTTCACTACCACAATACTGCTTAAGAGTTACTGTCGAGGACTGATGACCAAGATGTCCCTAACTTGAGCAAGGACTGCTTCACAACTTCATGTAAAACGTATTTTCGTAAAAGGGCCTTGACTTAGTTTGGATCATTTGCGATACGTGTTACATGGATGTGTGTGCTGACTTTTTGGTGTTAAATGATGTAAGTTGGCAACACCAAATGTGGCAGCCATGTTGGTTTTCTAGTAACTTATTTAAGGTGTCCTGGACTATAGTTCAGTTTCTGAAGGAGTATATGTAATGGCCAACGCGGGAAGTCAACAACCCACCAAGAGTATTCTGGTAATAGTGGACAATGTATAATTTGTTGGCCAAAACATTAGATAATGATGTGATAATACAAAGAGTTGACTTTACAAAGGTCGCTTGACAATTTAGCAAACATGTGGAGGACCAGACAATATTATTGTCACTAAATAAGGAAATCCAGGAAGGCATAAAGGACACGACACCACCACTAACTAATAATAAGATATATTATCAAATAGGTGGCACATAAAACAAATATCCAAAGGTGACACATAAACAAATATTCCAAGGTGGCACATAAACATATGAGAAACACTAGCACAAATTTACACAATTGAAGAAACACTCAAAGAATTAACACACGTTACGTCTTGAGCCTAAAACACACATATTGTCTTGAACGTAGCTGCAGATCAGTACATCATAGAACGGCATGCAATACACGGCGGTTCCAAAGAATGATATAATTTAAATATGCAACACAAGTGGAGTTGCAACAAATAATGAAAAAACAGGTCGCATGGAACGAGAATGTGTCGTCGAACCAGGACTGACTTACAGTGATGCGCCGATACTGTAAGCCCAAAATGAATTGTTAATAAAACAAATTATGTGTGAAACGCAGGAAGTCAAAGTAGTTGCTGTCATACAAATACCGGGATATGCCCATCGCACGGTATTGTCACAATAGTAAAGTAGTTAAACCCAGCGTCAACTTCCATTCCAGTGATGTTGCAGGAAGTCAAAATAGTTGCTATCATACAAATACCGGGATATGCCAATCGCGCGGTATTGTCACAATAGTAAAGCAGTTTAGCCTAGCGTCAACCTCCAATTAGTGATGATGCCTAGCCTTGTAACATGCTTCCAGACACGATGAATTACTTATCACACGAAGCATCATCATTATTCATACGCGTGAAGACAAATTGTTAGGCAGTAAATGAAGATAGAAGTAAACATATTACAACTAACTATCCGACGCCGCGGATTGAAGAATTCGTCGACATGACGCGTAGCAACATCAAGCATGGTGATGACGAGATCGAAAATCACCGTAATGTCACTGCCCAAACAAAATATGAATCATGTGCATAGGACATGATTGCTAAGCACGGTTACTATGAAGATAGCACCAATTATAGAAATGATTAGCTGGATACTTGTTGATATCACAACCAGCGTTGAAGCGCAACATTGTGTGGCTACACACTTAGAGCACAACGAAGAAGAAACACGTGATTGGTCGCTACAAGCAGCAAGGAGGCCTCTGATAGGCTGGAAGCAGCCAATCACAGTAGAGAGTTTAAAAACCAAGTAAGAGGCCTCTGATAGGCCGAAAGCAGCCAATCACAGTAAAGTTCAAAAACAAGTTAAAGATGAATCAATGTGGCCAACTTAGAATACAAAATTACCTTCTAAGCCAAAATATCCTACTGGAAACACGGCAGTGGGAATACTACATGCAATCAAAACAAATAAATCACGACAACCAATCAACATAAACAAAACCAACCTGACAATGAATAAATGCAATGAAGACAAATAATACAGATATGTACAACCACACAGAGTGGAAACAAATGGGGAAACACAAAAACTGGTTTGCCAAGACAGTGGCCGAACCAGTATACGAAACGAGTCCCAGATGAATCAACAATTAGGAAGAATTACGTTCCTAAGCTTTACAATGGAAGGGGAAAAGCTCATGGAAAATATATTTGGGTCTCACTAGACGAAAGATATGTAGCTAACTTCGTGTTTGGAATTTTAGGAGAAGAAGAAGAGAGAGACAAATCCTATCTACTAACTATGGCTGTGTTGCCTAAGGTGAATCACTCCAAAGTTGCTGCATTTTTCAATGATGCACTCTCTTGTTTGTGGCCATCAAGCATTCTTTACGATCATGTTATCGTGGCCTGCACGGATGCCGCACCTTAAATGTGTAAAGCCATGGGAGGTCTTGGGATATTATATCCCAAGATGATACATGTCACATGTGTAGCACATGGACTTAAAGAGTCAGTCGAAGCAGTCCGGGCTTCCTTTCCTGAAGTAAACACGTTGATCTCCACAATGAAAAGAGTGTTCCTGAAGGCTACAAGTCGCAAAGAATTTTTTTTAAATGCAGTTCATGATGTGCCGCTCCCGTCTTCACCAGTTCATACAAGATGGGGAACGTGGCTTGGAGCTGCTGTTTATTATGCCAATTATTTTGAGGTGGTAAAAAAGGGAGTTGAAGACCTGGATTCTGAAGAAGCTCAAGAAGTCTTGAGCAAAGATGGTGTTCGTGAGCAACTTATATCCATTCGTTCCAATTTGCGTTGCATACCTTCAGCCATCAAGAAATTGCAAGGAAAAGACTACCTCTTCACGTTAGCATTGGAATTGTTGAAGAAGTCGATCAATCCCTAAAGAACCTAACTAATCAAGTTTACTCGAAAAAATTGCAGAATGTAGTGCTGAAAAATTCCGGTCTCCTCAAACTTAAAAGCATTTGTGATTTCGTTAAGTTGGAGTATGCTCCAATTTTGGCAAGTGATGTGTAGAGGGAGTGTTTTCTGCGTACAAAGTCATTTTAAGTGAAAATAGGTGCAAGTGTGTGTTTGAAAACTTATTACATCATGCAGTGATTAAGTGTAATCAAGACTTGTAAATTTTATTGACAAACTGGAGCAATCTATTGTAGTGAAAATGAAAATCCACAGCCTGCTTCCAGTCTCCGACCGGGTCAGGAATGGAATGAATGAAGCCCCAATCTATTGTAGTACTGTAAGTAATTTTCTTTATTTTGGCGATATTTAATATGTAACATTAATTTCTTGTAATATAAACCACTAATTGATATCACATATGTTTATATTTAATGCATATTTTAGTGCTTATTTAGACACTTTTTAGTGCATATTTTGGCATTTTTAAGTGCATAATAATCTGAAGCCTGGTTATATCAAAACAATTTTTTTGCAAATAGACCTAATTGCAGCTAGTTTATCTATGTTGCAACGGTCATTCCTTGTGTACACATCTTCAAAAATCAATAGAGCAAAAACAAGAAACTTTTATAAATCATTATAGCCCTCACTACCTGTGCTCCAGTCTCATCATTTGACCACATCTCCTCTACGTTAGTGTGTTTACCTTCTCTTAGACCTATCCAATATAGGAGACCCAATAAAGCCAACATTTCAGTTCGTTTTGTCTGGAAACGATCCCTCTCTTTGAAACTTTCTCATAACATACATAATTGTATATTTTATATAATATTTAGGTCAATAATTTGCAATAAATCTTCTATTTCATTTCTTATACAATACCTCGAGATTTGAGTTTTGGTCCAGGAAGCCTTTTTACAATGTTTATACTAAGTGTTTTGGACATACCTTTCAGTTCAGATTTGCACCAAATAGTTGGCAAGTCTTTCCCGAGAATGAACTCTTCCTCACTAGTCACAAACTCGATTGTTATTTTCACCTTCACACTCGCTGTCCTCTAAATGTTCATCACTTTCTGGAAAGTCATTACTGTCCAAGTTCCATTGTCATCATCTAAAAGCTCTTGAAGAATGTGTGGAATACACTTTGTATTCTTGTAACCACTAGGATATAACAGAAATTGTTGTGGGCGATAATTGTTACATGGGTAGGTGTACTTGTAAAATATACAACCCAGTTGACATACTCCCTTCACTGTGTCCTTGAGCACGAAGTGGCAGTGATGAGTGGAGTAAGACCTTGTGAGAGTGGTGAGGAAGGAATACATGCATCAACTGACTTTCTAGAATGGACTGGCAGAATTTTCATGCCTTCGCAAAGAATTGCCGCTGTTGTAAGATTTACAACAGTGCGCCCACCGGAAGGTTAAGAACATCTTACATGGATCATTGTGTCTCGAAAATGAACTTTCCTAGTAAAGTAGTTCTTAAATGCTTCTTGAACTCTTCTTCCTTCTTCAAAGGTGGAAGGATTTCTTGTTTGAAGTATGGAACAATCTGCTATGTTTTCTCAAATCAAACCTGCGATATAATGTCCACTTTGTCTTCTCAGAAAATTATGTAAAACATAACTAGCTAACACAATGTAGTCCACATTCTCATCTGACATTTGAAGTGGCTGGTGAAAGAATTGAAATCTATATGCCATTATGCCCAAAGCATTTTCAGAGACTTTTCTTGCACGAGAAAGTCTGTAATTAAAAATTCTTTGTTCATTACATGCACTTAATCTGGAAATGGTTTGAATAACACTTAAAGGCAGTGAGAATGCAATTGTCCTATAAGACCCAAGGCGTGTTTCTTGCTTAATCACTGGGTGATTTAATTCATTAGGCCTATTCATCAACAGTCATCATCATCATCCATGTCCAACTCCAGTCACCCGGATGTTGTAAACTAGCCTCTTACACTCCTGTCTATTGTTACGAGCGCTGGGTAGTTCACTGCCTCGCACATAACTCCAGCTCGCCACGGGCTACCCCTGTACTCTTGTGTCACCCAGCAGTTTACGCAACGAACGGCGAGGGCAAAAGACCCCCGTCTCGAAGGTTCGTGGCCCGTCCCGTATCGGAAAGCTCGAGACGGTGTGAACCCTGGTCTAGTCCAGAAACATCTGTTGAGTCTCAGACCCGCTATATAAGAGCGACGTGGCCAGCGAGGGACTGACTGTGTTTTTGAGCTAGTGCGTGTTTTTATCTAAGCGACAGTAGTGTGGCGACGTGACGTGCAAAGTTACGAAACCCAAGTGAGGCTAATTCTCCAGACAGCGAGGCAGTGTGAATCATACGGAGGGACTGAGTTTTGAGGAGTGTGTACTTACCTAGTGCGACCGAGATATTGTGGTGAATTGCGAAACGCAGTGGGCTGTCCCTAGCCAGCGGACAGCGAAGCATTGTGTAGTTGTGAGTGACTGGCTATCGTGAATAACTGTAGTTTGTGTACAAGGCAGAGTTGCAGGTATTAGTAGCGAGGACAGTAGTGTGAACGTAGGCTAAGTGTGCAAGCTATAGTGACTAGTAGTATCTTATGAAGTGAGATTCAGTGCTTATTGTGTGGTGTATTTTCCTGGCCTGCAATAAAGCTAATATTTCGTTAAAGGAACAATTGTGTTGTGCTTTCACCCACCGTAATCCAGTTAACGAACTTGCCACTAAGGGCAACACATAACACTATCCTTCCACTTCTCCTGCTCCATTACTTCTGCCACATCGAGTCCAATGTTACATGTATTGTCGGACTTGGTCCATCCATCTCTTTTTCGGCTTTCCAACCAATCTAATTCTATTAATTAAATTACTCATGATGGTTCCGTATCGACGAACTAAATAGTTCTTAACAATAATTATGCAACCGCCTTAGCCAATACATAAACGAAAATAATTATTATTAGAGTTGCTCCTGGTACAAGTTTCCGGGATTAATTGCTTTCATCCCCTTCATCAGCCAGTATTAAAACCTAAAAAAAATTATGAAGTACCGTGGCACTTAAAAATAAATGGTTATTGAACTCTAATAATAATTCTTTTCGTTTATGTATCGACTAAGGCGGTTGTATAATTATTGTTAAGAACTAACCAATCTAATACCGTCAAGGTTCCTCACCATCTCCCTCTTTGCAGCTCTATCCATTTCCATTCTTTGCACATGGCCAAACCATCTTAATCTCTGCCTCTGTATTCGCTGTACTAATGGTTCCATTATATTTAATTCTTGCCTAATTATCGAATTTCGGATTTTATCTCTTCTGGTCTTCTGGAGAGATGTTCTCAAAAATTTAATTTCATTTCAGTTGCTTCGATCTTACTGTTTTGCCTCTTGTTAGTAACCACTGGTTGGTTGGATCCTCAGTTTAGGGGCTGCAACAATGCGGTCATGTAGCCCCGGGTACTTTGGGTGTGTGTAGAATATGTCTGATAACCGGTGTTAATTGTGATGGCTGTATTAATGTGTGTATCTGTTTTTTAATTTAAGTACAGATTGCAACTTAGAATTTTTCAAATAGTTCCTACTTTTGCCGCCAAACGCCACCGTCAACAACTACTAGGCCTAGTTCAGAATTTAGCTACTAGACACCACCATAAATCTATGACATGGGACCGCAGGCTTTACTTCCCCTCCGAAGGAAGGCATACTGAGGGATTTTTAACGCTCTTAAAAAATCCCATAGGTTACAATTGGGGTAAAATATTGTTTATATGTTAATCAACAGTAT
Organism: Meconema thalassinum; assembly: GCA_946902985.2. Classification (NCBI taxonomy): domain Eukaryota; kingdom Metazoa; phylum Arthropoda; class Insecta; order Orthoptera; family Tettigoniidae; genus Meconema; species Meconema thalassinum. The sequence continues at coordinate 162,083,034 of OX336401.1, read as the reverse complement.
AGAATTCAGTATGTTTCATTACTGCATTGTCAGAAATTCCACCATTTATCTCAAAATCATAATGATACAAAATAAAATGGTTTATAAAAGTTCATAGCATAGCACATTTGTATTTGTGCACCAGTAAGTTTCACAAGCTGCCACGAGATTAGCGTGGCCTTTTCAGAAAAAGAAAAAAAAAAAAAAAAAAAATATTATGAGGTTCCTTTTAATTCATCTTAATATTTTTGCCCTAATCGTCATTCCCATTTTTCTTCTACAAATGTTAGAACAAAAGTATGCGACGATTAGGATGTCAGGATGGTAACAATACTATACATAAAACATAGTATTTCAAATTTTATATTATGAACAAAGATAAAACGCTGTTAAAAACAAAATCGCTCAATACTCCACAAAAAGGAATGGTTCTCAAAAATCAGCTACTAAGTTAGCCTTCATCGTAGCCATGGCACCAAGTTGGCCTTCATCGCAGCCATCGCACTGGTGCAGTCTAGGATACAGTTCTTGAGGTGTCTCAGTTCGCCGAGAGCCGATCTGTGTGTCTTGGTGTTCTTCCTGCGGTAGTTGACGCCAGTTACCATCTTGTCAACAATATAACGCAACCATAGGACGTTGGTGTACGGCATGAAGAGCTGCCAGTCATCTCTGCAATCAACAGACCACTCCAGTCAACTACAACCACTAAAAAAAAACATGTTATTTATTATTTGAAGAAAATTTCTGGTCCGGGACAAAACTGCCAACCCAGACTTCTTTCAAACTTAAGGCTAATCATCAGTACCGTATTTACTCGAATACGACCCGCCCCCGAATAAGACCCGCACCCTGATTTTGAAGAACAAAATTTAAAAAAAATATTTTTTACTCAAAATTATTTACTATCTTAACTAAATAAACAGAATTGCATTTATCCAAAATAGTTTCCAACAGTTTTGAAGTCGTCCTAAAATAACACACATCAAACTATTAAAAATACAAATTAAAGTACACAGGCACTTCATTCATCGTCATCAGAAGTACCAGCTTCGGAACTTTTATCACCATCACTTTCCCACTAAATGTCGTCATCACTGCCTCCATAGCATTCGAAATACTACGTTTCTTGAAGCTCTTCCGTATGAGATCTCCAGAGATACGATTCAGTGCCGTCAAAATCCACGAACACAGCAGCTGAACTTTCGGGCGCTGAATACGACCAGTTGGAGTCGGTATGTGCTTATCGGCCGCCATCCGCTCCGTATACAGCTGTTTCAAGGCTGCTTTGAACGGGCGGTTCACGCAGACATCCAGTGGTTGTAGCATAGACGTCATCCCGCTCAATCACGAATACTTGACTCGTCAATATCATATTTCCTACCGGGCACGATTTCCAATAACTTCAGCTTCCCTCACAACTTTCAATTTCTCACTCACAGTAAATGACCGCAAACGTTTCGTAGCATTCATGTTTACACTCGGAGAACGTGCGCGGGACTGTATGACGCCGCGTGCGTACGGTAAAACAAAGTTATAGCCGGGAGAAGGCTAGCACCATCTAGCGGATACTCGCAACACCCGATATCGCGCGCGGCGGGCAATTTAGATCTTTCAAATTTGGATGACTCAAATAAGACCCGCACCCCAATTTTTCACGTCCGAATTTGTTTAAAAATGTGCGGGTGGTATTCGAGTATATACGGTAATTCCAGCTCGCCTATTACATGGCGAGTATTGAGATACCGTATTTACTCGGCTATAGGACCCCCATTTTTCCTGAACATTTAGTTCCGAAATTGGGGAGGATACTATAGACGCAAACTTCGCAAAAATCCATTATTTTGGGAAAGAGAGTGAGTAAGTATGAGCTATTTTATTTTGATGCTACATAGTATGATATATTTAATCAAAATAAACGAAGTGCGTGCGTATGTCGGCCAGCCACTAATGGCTCGTCCTTACGTGAATCTGGCAACACCATATGTGTGGCCGGCCACCTCTCTCGTAGCGTGCGTGTCGGCTGGCCGGAGTGCAAGTCATAGCCTGTATGCACAGAAGGAAAGACAGAGACTTCTTTCTTCAAACAAGGTCACGCTTTGTTAGGAACAGAGCTCGCGTACGATTGAATGGTATGGCCCCAGCAGCCAACAATGATGCCAACCACCTCCTAAAAAGATATCACACTTTCCCTGCGATTGTTTTGCCTGACCAACCGCTGGCCGTAACCCATCCGTTCAGAGCTGGTCGCGCCACGCTTGTTGCTATACCAAACGTCGGATCAAGTCCTGAGGAGAAATATCCCTCCGCGTAGCTCCTCTCTCTGTTTCTTCTATTTTTCCAACATGTAAACTCGAGATTAGCATATCTCTCAACTTCTCTCCAAATGTATTACCTTTGAAGTATTTTATTGGTGATTCCAGCTTTACAGCTAAAGATTGAACACTGTCTACTTGTGGAACTTTGTGCAACCGTAACCGAGTTGCCAATCTTTGAGCCTGATTTTGCCACAAAATCGAATAACTCGGGTGCTCTTTTGCCGCCCTAAGAAGGTTTCTACAAAACAAAATGTAATATAATATCAAATTAGTACTGAATTACTCTGCCTATCGTTCCAAATACCACTACAAACTGCATTCCCACACTTAATTCATCACATGAAAAGCAAAGTTGGCAACGGTCCCAATCAACGTGAAAATTATTTTTTTTACACACAAAATTCTGAAAAGTAATCTAGCCAGCTGACTGAAACATAGCAACATGTGTTGGAAAATCTTGTACGCCAAAAACAAGCAGGAAAAGTGGGAACTATTTCCTAGTGCGTTAGCCTCTTCTCTGACCAGAACATCAAAGGGACCGCTTAGGTCTTGAGGTGACTACTGTCGACCAAAATATTATGTGCACTCGAGTTTGAAGGTTGTTTGTGAAGTAACCAATAGACCTACATAACTCCAATAACATCATCATTTTTGTCGTTCTATTTTACGTTAGTTCATGTAGGTATGGAATTTTTAATTTATATTTTAATATTTTTTATCGCAGTTGGGAAACTAAAAGTGCCCATTTTTAAGCGTGTTTCAACCATGCATCACGTTTAAGATTTATTATCTCTAGAGATACGAGAAAATCGCAATTGCGATAAATGCGAATTTTACTTTTTTCTCCCTTTTTCAACTACCTGGTAACTAATATGACTATGTATACCCAAAATTTGCGAAACTGAATGTGCGACAAGGTGCGATAACTAAGGGTTCTTGCGAATTATTCGCACAAATGCGATAAATGCAAAAAGTGCCGAATTTACCGATTAATGTTGAATATTGGGCGCGTTCAGCGGGCTCATTGCTGGCCAGCAAACGGTCAGCAGATTCTGAGTTTGCCGTTCAGCGGGCTTGCTAGCGGATGTGACGTAGGTAGCAAGAGCTCAGCAGAGCCAGCAAACTTTTTCACTGCTAGCTTGTTTCTGCTGACTTGCGGCGCATGGCGGGGAATCAAATTGATCAAGTTCTGCACGTTCGGCGAATGAACCTATTGTGTTTCTTAAATTCTAGAGACGAAGATCTACACTCAAGAATGGCGACAGGTAATATAATACAATGTTTGTCAATAGCATAATTGTTGTAATTGGACCTTTTACGCTTCTAAAATTCAACTTTAAACTCACTAGGCCTAGGTCTAGTTGTTTTCTTGATGGATGATGACTTTTAATAGTTATTTTATGTTGTACTAGCAGTAGTACCCGGCTTCGCCCGGTGGAATGATGATAATGTTTTAAGGTCTCCTTAGAAATATAATGGACTTAAAATCTAAGTCATTTGCCCCCAAAGACAATGAGGGAGTAATATCTAGGTCATTTGCCCTTTTGATAAGGATGATAATAAAAACTACTGTTGAATTGACACGTCAAACTTACAAACTACCGTAATAGAAATACATATTTCAAAATTCACAGGCGAGGAAGACTTATTGTGTGTGGTGATTAATGGTGGTGTAATGGGCGGAACAACTACTGTAGGTCATTTGCTCTTATGATGAGGATTAAACAAAAAAAAAAAAAAAAAAAAAAAAAAAAACCCTGGCACTATCCAGCCCATGACGGGCTAAGGCCGACCAAGCGACCGCTGCCCAGCCATTCGGCCTGCAGATATTGGGGTGACGCGTGATCAGCGCGTGGGGTCCCCTCGGCCGTTAATCTTGGTTTTCGTGATCGGTGCGCTGTCTCACTGTCAGACAGCTACTCAATTGTCCTCACGAGGCTGAGTGCACCCCGTTCCAACCCTCACGTCAGTTTTAAAATCCCTGACGGAGCCGGGGATCGAACCCGGGGCCTCCGGGTGAGAGGCAGGCGCGCTACCCCAACACCACGGGGCCGGCCTTATGATGAGGATGATAAGGGAAACTACTACCGGTATTGAATTGACACTTCAACGTATAATGTACACAATGTACTGTAATAAAAATAACTATATGGCGGCTTCGGTGGCGTATTTGGTAGCATGCTGAGCTTCTATGCCCAAGATAGCGGGTTCAAACCCGGCCGAAGCCGTCGGATATTTTAAGAGCGTTAAAAATCCGCCAGTATGCCTTTCTTCGGAGGGGAAGTAAAGCCGGCGGTCCCATGTCAGATTTATGGCATGTTAAAGAACCTTCCACTAATTACACCTGTGTGAAGCTAAATTGGATAGGTAAACAACGCTCATAGATGTCTACGTCCGTTGCCAAGAGCCGACTGCAGTGGCGTCTAGTAGCTAAGTTCCGAACTTGGCCTAGTAGTCGTTGACGGTGGCGCTTGGCGGCAAAAGTACGAACTATTTGAAGAATTCTAAGTTGCAGTTTGTACTTAAATTAAAAAACAGATAACACACACTAATACAGTCATCACAATTTACACCGGTTATCAGACAGATTCTACACACACCCAAAGTACACGGGGCTACATGACCGCTTTGTCACGGCCCCTAAACTTAAGAACCAACCAACCAACCAAAAATAAATATTTTAAAAATCACAGTCGTGAAAGACTTTATGCGGCGGTGATTATTGGTATGATGCGCGTAACATCTAGGTCATTTGCACTTATGATGATAATAATAAGGTAATGAAAAAATGACTACTAAACGAACATGGTGTTATTTTAAAACTGATATAGGTAATTCAGGTGTCTAGCTTCGATGTCTTCCAAAGTCTCAACCTTATTTACTGGCTTAGGCCTGTACTGGATGCGTCTAGTGAAAGAGCGTACTGCTCGGCAAAGACAAAGAATATAGGTCCAAGCTGCACGAACCTGAGATGATCGCAGATGATGACGAAATATGATGACACACGTTTGGGGTTCCCCGTCCTATACAGATTGACCGGGAATCACTCACTGTTTCGCAACGGCCCTGTGCTGGCATCAGCATAGACAGCAGGAGATAACACGGCGGGCTGTGGAAAGTACTCTCAAGTCACCTCGCGATGAATCAGCAAGCTATTCTCACAACTGACACCCCCCCAGGGTCTCACAACTTGTGGGACGTCGGTTGGCGACCACGGAACCCCAGCTGAGTCTGACATCGCTTCTACTTCCTGGTGCCGGGCTCATTTCAGTTCTCTTTCCTGTCGGCCTCCCTTGGTCAACTCTTGTTCTCTTCCGACCCAGACTGTATTAGGGTATCCAAGGGCTAGGGAGTCTCAATTTCCCGCCTTAATTGGCTTTGTCTCATCTTTCCTGATACCCTCATTCTTCGAGGGGTCTGCCTTCTTTTCCTTTTCATAATATCTCCTGTCTTCTGCTCAAGGCCCTCAAAGAGGCAGGGTGTATGTAGACCCACCACTTCTGGTACACCCTCAAGGGCTCATGACTGGTGAGTTAGGAAGCTGGCAACCCCGAGGAATTCCTGAGCTACATGCAGGGAATAGAGTTGTATGTCAGAAATTTCAAGTGGACAGTGTTACGCATCGGGTTCCAAAGGGTAAGTATACACACTTTGTTTTCGATCGGTGAACGATGTAGATTTGTACCAAAGGGCCTTAATGCGGGAAATGTAGTGGTCTGTCCGAAATTTCGAGTGGACAGTGTTACTCGTCGAGTTCCAAACAGTAATTATGTAAAATCTGGTTGAGATCGGTGAAACGGTGTAGTTTTGTGCCAAGGGCCAAATTGCAGGGAATGGAGTGGCCTGTCCAAATTATAAAGTGGACAGTGTTACTCATCGGGTTCCAAAGGGTAAGTATACACATTTTGTTTCCGATCGGTGAACGATGTAGATTTGTGCCAAAGGGCCTAAATGCGTGGAATGGAGTGGTCTGTCCGAAATTTCGAGTGGACAGTGTTACTCGTAGAGTTCCAAAGGGTAATTATGTAAAATCTGGCTGAGATCGGTGAAACGGTGTAGTTTTCTGCCAAAGGGTCAAAAAGCAGGGAATAGTGTGGTCTGTCCGAAATTTAAAGTGAACAGTGTTACTTGTCGGGTTCTACGGGTAAGTATATAAAATTGGGGTGAGATCGGTGAAACGGTGTAGATTTGAGCCAAACAGCCTAAATGCAAGGGATGGAGTGGCCTCGCCGCAATTTCAAGCAGACAGTGTTAGTCGCAGTGTTCCAAAGGGTAAATATACAAATTTTGGTTGAGATCGGTGAAACGGTGTAGATTTGGGACAAAGGGCCTAAATGCAGGGAATGGAGTGGTCTGTCCGCTATTTCAAGCAGACAGTGTTGCTGGGTACCAAAGGGTAAGTTTCCGAATATTGGTTCTGATCGGTGAAACGGTGTAGATTTGTGCCAAAGTGCCTAAATGCAGGGAATGGGGTGGTCTGTCCGAAATTTCAAGTGGACAGTGTTACTCGCAGATCGGTGAAACGGTGTGGATTTGGGACAAAGGGCCTAAATGCAGGGAATGGAGTGGTCTGTCCGCTATTTCAAGCAGACAGTGTTGCTGGGTACCAAAGGGTAAGTTTCCGAATATTGGTTCTGATCGGTGAAACGGTGTAGATTTGTGCCAAAGTGCCTAAATGCAGGGAATGGGGTGGTCTGTCCGAAATTTCAAGTGGACAGTGTTACTCGCAGGGTTCCAAAGGGTAAGTATACAAAGTTTGGTTCAGATCGGTGAAACGGTGTGGATTTGTGCCAAAGGGCCTAAATGCAAGGGATGGAGTAGCCTCTCCGCAATTTCAAGCAGACAGTGTTAGTCGCAGTGTTCCAAAGGGTAAATATACAAATTTTGGTTGAGATCGGTGGAACGGTGTAGATTTGGGCCAAAGGGCCTAAATGCAGGGAAGGGGGTGGTCTGTCCGCAATTTCAAGCAGACAGTGTTACTCGCAGGGTTCCAAAGGGTAAGTATACACATTTTGGTTCAGATCGGTGAAACGGTGTAGATTTGTGCAAAAAGGACCTAAATGCAGGGAATGGCGTGGTCTGTCCGAAATTTCAAGCAGACAGTGTTAGTCGCAGTGTTCCATAGGGTAAATATACAAATTTTGGTTGAGATCGGTGAAACGGTGTAGATTTGGGCCAAACGGCCTAAATGCAGGGAATGGAGTGGTCTGTCCGCAATTTCAAGCAGACAGTGTTACTCGCAGGGCACCAAAGGGTAAGAATACGAATTTTGGTTCTGATCGGTGAAACGGTGTAGATTTGGACCAAAGGGCCTAAATGCAGGGAATGGGGTGGTCTGTCCGAAATTTTAAGTGGTCAGTGTTACTCGCAGGGTTCCAAAGGGTAAATATACAAATTTTGGTTGAGATCGGTGAAACGGTGTGGATTTGGACCAAAGGGCCTAAATGCAGGGAATGGGGTGGTCTGTCCGAAATTTCAAGTGGACAGTGTTACTCGCAGGGTTCCAAAGGTTAAATATACAACTTTTGGTTCAGATCGGTGAAACGGTGTAGATTTGTATACATAACAGACAGACAGACAGACAGACAGACAGACAAACTTTGTGCTTTATATATATAGATAGATTAAGGAATTGGTTTGGTCAAGGCAAATCCGGCTCGTATTCTTTGAGCCGTTATTACGGCACTAGACACGTATCTTCTCTCACCTCCATCTGATTTGTATAATTTGGTTCTGCGAGTATGATGTTTATGCTGACTCTCGTCAGAGCGCTCCACCGAACAGGTAAGAAGGAAGTCTTCTAATTGGGGCGATACTCTATAGAGTGTGTTCCTGTCGTCTGTTGACAAGATGGTAGGTCTGTCTTGTTATCCGTCGTCACAACGACAATTGTTAACTTTTGAGGAGCTACAATAGTAGATATGTTGAAATCATCAAGGCGATAAGATGTAGTGTACATAACTGGAGTTCCCGAGGAGGCTGGAATAGCCTGGGGCTATTCACTAGCTTCTGCCCTATTTTCTTTAGTTCGGAGTAATGACAAGTACCAATGTAAGAAGGAATTAACAACCTTAAATTTAATAATTATAATCGTATTGAAGAAATCAGGAAGACTGGATTGGACCTCTCATGTATTAGAAGCGATGATGTAACATTTGGTATCCTGGAAAAGATCATCTTGTTGAGGAAATGATCTGCCGTATGAAAGATGTTCTGCTTCTTATTTGTGATACTGATCACTGTAGAATGTCACGTTCCATGACGGAGGAAATAAGCAATATTGTGTTCGACGAAATGTTGTCACAGTTTGTGAGGGTGAACAAGTGGTCTACTGAAAGGTACGTCATGTTGTGTTGAAGTTTATTCATATGTGAGGTCTGCGCCTGAAGTACAATTATTTATAATTTTTGAGTCACCGGCATTGTTATACCGTGTTAGGGTTGACTATCATTTTGTTATGTGGTTAGTAGTTTCAATTAGTAAAGTAACGTAAAGGTTTTCATTTCTCTCTAATCACTGTAGGATATCCAAGTTTGGATCTGTTTTAAATGTTATTCAGTACGGAGCATAGTTATGAGATATGGTGATGACGTCGGTGTTAGGTTCTTTAAAAAGATGTGATTTTCAGTAGGTAACGTACTACCATTAATGACGAACAGCTGATAATATAGTACTGTAGTTAAAAGAAGGTAGCCATGTAACTGGTTTGGTGTTTGGTTAGATAAGTTCTGTTTTCATGCTATTAATAGGAGTTGGATTTTAAACAAATTATCCACACTAGGATAAACGTTTGTTTATCGGCATTGATTTCCAATTCGTAACGAAACACCATTATCGACGAACAGCTGATTACGCAGTACTATAATTGAAAGAAAGCAGCCAAGTCACTGGTTTGGTGATTGGTATGACTAGATCTGTGTTCATGCCATTAATAGGAGTTGGATTTTAATGTAATTATCCTCACTATGATAAATGTTTTGTTTATTGGCATTGATCTTCAGTTGGTAATATTGATCTAGATTTCTGACGTGTCGTGTTAGTCGTGAAGTAAGTACCTTACATGCGAGATTTGTAATTCTGTCCTCTGGTGTCAGCTGAATATTTATCTTATTTGAGGAAGAGATCATGTCAGGAATGTTTTAATTGACTATTGTACTATACTCCGACGAGTTTCTGATGGGAACTGGTGTAGGCTATTGAGGGTGATTTCCATGTCTTATTTTGATATACCTTTATTGTTTATTGTCTTTTTACTTTGTAAATGTACTCTGTTGGCCAATAGATGTTTCATACCAGAGTAACTGTGTTTTCTTTTAAGCTTGAACTCGACAGCACGGTTCTAATAAGTGTACCTTGGGTTATGTTGGCAGAAAGGCTCAGTCCTTCCACTTCCAACCTAAAGTTATACAATTCACGGTAGCAGAGGTTCGGACCTCGTTTGTATTGTACTTTAGGGATGTATCATTCTTTATCTATTTTTGTGTATGATTTAAACCTATTACAGTCTTCCCGCTGTTAAATCGGGTTGAAATTAAATGCCACTTTGTACCGGTAGCGCATGAACGCGATATTTAGAACAGAAGCTTTTCTTAACTCTGTTAACCATACTTTTGGGCTGAAAGATGTTTTAAATGTAGCCTACTGTGTGTATAGGCTACCAAACAGCTTTCGGATTTCCCATGGCCAAATTATGTGTGAGTAGGCTACTGATGAGTTATTTATGGAATTATTCTGACTTTTTGTTTCTGAGCATTTTGATGTCTCTTCCTTGTATGTTAGGTCACGAGTTTGCCACTAATTATATTCAAGAAAACTGCAGAAACATGGAGATGGCTGTATAATCTAGAAAATCGGCCCCTACTTCTTGGTGGTAAGTTTTAAAACTAGTATTGCACTTGGGATGGTATTTGCAGAACATGTTAAACTTTGCTTTAATGGTAATTATGTGGTTAATTTGGGGACATTTGGACGAATGAGTAGGGCCTATAGGAAGAGGAACGATCTTTTCAAAAGTACCATACCAGAAAGTCTTGTGGGAAGAGGTAGCTCCGGCGATGAATTCCCATGGGTAAGATGCTGCGCATTTTCTACATGCATCAGATACCAGAAGTAGAATTTTATTGCAGTAATTTACATTTCAGCTCTGATACCGTTAGGCCTATGCCTTTTGTGTAGCCTACAAGCTTTTTTGTCGAATAGGTGGTATACCGGCAGTCTTGAATTTCAGTATAGTAGAGCAAGCAGGGTTCATATTTCGTATAATTACATACCGGTACCACTGTAACATTCATTTTGTCTGTACATAAATACATTCTGCTAAGATTGGCCTCCCAGCGATGGTGGAGCTGACTTGACCAGAAGGCAAGGTAGGTACCGTAGGCTAACTTCTGTGGTTGGTGGCACCCTCGTCAATGTCAGTTTTTAGTCCTTTAGGAGATAACCTTAATTGGGAACTTGAGAGGCAGTTGGGCACTTCTTAACACATCAAATTTTTCTATTATAATTTTGGTTTATTGTAGAAAATTGGAGTTCTAAAAATCTTTGACAGTTGCAAAGTCTGCCTAGTTTTAAAGGGTGGTGGTTTGAAGAAATCATTTTATCATCCTTAGTGATGGTCACAGCAAATTGTATTTGACCCACGGGTGTTCATATAATTATACTTTCTTTAAATCATTAAATCACTTCAAACTTACACGATGGTAGTTACATGTACAGTATATGCAGTGGCGATGTTGCTGTGGTATGCTGCCTTTCCACTGCTTTGAACTATATGCAACCGAAGGCACCTACCCTCATCAAGATATGTATCGCAATATTAAGACCACCCTACCTAATGGTGGGAGGAACCACTCGGTAACGCTGAATGAGAGCTCATCATACACTAACATTTTCTAAAGTATCACTGAAATTAGCTAATATACCTTTTCTAATAATGAAAAATAAATCAGGAAATGATGTGATAATAGATGATTACTCCTCTGCTCTCCATAACCCACCCACCATCCCCTTTCTAAATCATGACTAATATAGCAAAATTCCAACTGTCTGCCATTCTATGAGTGAATTATCGACAAATGCAGTATTGCCAGCCCCACGAATACGGTACTACTGTGTATATAGGAGGTACCGTACTGTAATCCTCCCACCCGCTAAAAGGAACTTCCGCCGCTACTGAGTAACGCCCACCACGTGCGTATTTGATGTGTGTAATAATTGGCTGCTGTGTTATTAATGTGTGTAATAAAATTTCACTGTAATTGTTTTTTGTAATAGTAAAATTTGTTAGATCCAGACCAATGGGTTTTGCATGGACCAATAATTATTAGGTAGAGCGGCCCGCCACTTTAGCCGTATATACACTTTTGGTTTTTGTCACGTACAGTAGGGTACTCGCACATCAATAATCTTTATCCAGACCAGGCCTATGTGGTAGATTTTGTATCTCACATGTTGGTAACAGTAGTGACATCAGTATGTGCAAGTCTTGGTACCAGTTGAAGAGACCTCATCCACCCGCTGTCGTTGAATTATCAAGAAATAGAAACACATATTTACGTAATTTAAAACATATTCCCGGTGCAGTAGTGATCATGGTTAGTAATTTGTATTGGGAATGTCACCCAGAAGATGAAACATTAATTCTGAATGAGACCAGAACGTGGCTTTTATACTTGCATCAGACGTCATTGTGGCTTTCATCATCTAGGGTACATTACCAATTCAAATTAGTAACCATAGTCATTACTGCACCTGAAATATAGCTGCTAAACTACATAAATATGTACTTTTATTGCTCTTTTAACAACGGCAGCCATGTGCCAATGGCACATGAATGTCGTTGAGTCAACAAGGCGCACACATTATTGCCAGCATGTGGGATACAAAATACACCACACTAATTAAAGATTAGGTACGCAACAACCCCACTGTGCGTGCAGGGGTGTACGCATTGTTAACGCGCGCCCGCAGGCTAAAACCATTGGTTTGGACAAAACAAAGGTTAGAATGGTCGGGTTGAAGTGCAGCAAGCGGGGCACTGTTGATGACATGTTAGGCTGTAACCATTGATCTGGACGAGTTAGGCTGTAACCATTGTCAAAACCACTGTTACTTTCATTTGAACCCGTCCCAGAACGCTACCCTAGACGGCCTATACGGTTAGTACCGTACGAATGGTGTTACGTTGGGGTTGACAATACTGTACGTTACATAATTGACGTGGATAATGGCCGACACAGCTGGAATTTTACTATATAAGTCGTGATCTAAACGTGGGATGGTGGGTGGGTTATGGTCAGCAGAGGAGTAAACATCTATTAAGTTACTACATCATTTTCTGATTTATTTTTCTTTTGAAAAGGTATTTTGACTAATTTCACTATTTTATAAAGTTCAACTGCGACTTGTTACTGTTACCACTGACCATGTAACAGTATGACTCGAGACTGCTATATTATGAGCTCCAAACTTATGCTCCCCATGGAAGGTACCTGTATACTAAGCAATAAATTCATTATGGATTTGGTGTTGGAGCCTACCAATCAAAAGGATTTCATCTAAAAAGTTTCTTTGAATGTGTTGGTGTTCCTAGGAGTAATTCCTAGTTGCTATTCCACCTGTTGCCATTGAGAGAAAAGGGGAAATTTTGGCTCATCTATTACATGCATGACAACTTGCATTTTTCTTGTCAGGGACATCATTGCACCATCACCGACACTCCCCATGGTCTCAAAAGCAGCTGTTACGGTATAGCAACTCTGGGCAGTGCTTCGACTAAAATACTTGTATACCCATACTCCTAATTTCTAATTTGTTCCCCTAGGGCAAAAAAGAATTTTCCATTTTGAAGTACCTTTTGTATGGGCAGTCCACTTCTTTTTTAATTATGTGTTCCTTTCTTATTTAGGCACCTGATGGGGATGTATATTCTGCAATATGGAGGTCACGTTTACAAAAATCCGGGATTCCGGTCGCTCAACATATTCTGATTCAGTCCAGTGAGAGATTTACAAGTTGTTTGAAGCAATTCTTTCCAACGATGAGACATTCAACCCTCGACTGACCATATCGACAAAGTTGAGGGAGATCGCCTTACCAGTGGAAGCAGCCACACAATCTGCCCCAGCAACTCTTCAAGTTCGAAGTCCCCAGGGGGAAGGAGCGATCTAAGAAGCAGACCAAGTATAGCAAAGATGGAGCTACATAGACAAGTCCTTGCTGACACTGGGGCTTAGAAGTTGAAGTTGTGCTGCCTACGGCAGGCAGTTGCTAGAGGGAATGAACTGTCCCAACAATGCAACAAATATTTTCATAAGAGGAATGATTTGATGGGAAAAATTAGTTTAATTTGTGAAGAAAAAGAAGTGTTGGTTTAGCCGTAAATTGTACAACCTACTTATGTTTTCTATTTGTAGCAATGCCATTTGCAATATTTATTTAGGGTAATTAGGTTTAGTGTTGGTTAGGCAACTTCGCCTCTGGGTTGTACTTCATTGCTTCCGCCTGCTGGTCACAAGTCCACATGAAGGAGGAGATCCTTTATAAATAAACTTGTTCACCTCGTGTTACAGTGACTAGTGTTCTCGGCTGTCGCCCCCAAATTCGATCAGAGTCGAATTGAAATGTTATTTCAGTGTTGTTGAAGTTGTATAATAGAGCCAAGATGAACTCGCATCTTTTCTCTTGGGATGTGTGAGTAGCCTACTCGTGAATTTCATGCTGTCTCATTTATATTTAAAATTATGAAACTTTTTCCTCTTCTAATTGTGTTTTTTTATTGTCTGTTGCATTAAGTGTCTGTAAAATGGTGATGGGATGGAACCAAGGTCTAAAAAAGAGAAAAATTAACAATGAATTTTGAATAAATTTATATTAATTAAGTTAATTAATGGTTTAAAAAATATGTTCAGTTCAATTCTTTTTCTGGACACCCTATCTTATACCCTTATTACAAAATGTGGATAAACGAATGGATAGATTACCAAGTAGGAGCACAATTCAATACAAATAGCTGGCATTGAATATTACTGTAGTAAATATTTTCTGTCCATCTGTGAGCCAACATAGGGAAACCATTCCAAATGTTCAACCTTATTTTGAATCCATATCATTAAGGACATGTATATTTCTCTTGCATTCCAATATTACAGTATTCTATGGTGAGTATCCGCCCTACCCTCAAGTTTTATAATATTAAAATAATCTATTTTCAGTCAGTCAACACAGCAATGTGGCCAATTAAATTCTTTCCAGTTAGTGTGACAAATTAATCGGGCACTTACTGTGTTTACAGACTGAAAATTGATTCTTTCTTAGATTACAAAGGCGACACTCAAGAATTTTTTTCTAAAACTTGGTCAGGTCTTAGCTGACTGAATAGAGAACGTCTCCCCTAGCTGTGAAAAATTCCTATTAAATTTTCATTAACAGAATGCTTTTCAGTCAGTCAACATCATTCTGTCCAATTAGTTTGGGAGAGGAGCAACAATTAATATTTTATCACCCAAACCTTGGTTGGTTCCTTAGTTTAGGGGCTGCGACAACGCGGTCATGTAGCCCCGTGTACTTTGGGTGAGTGTAGAATCTGTCTGATAACCGGTGTCAGACAGATTCTACACTCACCCAAAGTACACGGGGCTACATGACCGCGTTGTCGCAGCCCCTAAACTAAGGAACCAACCAATCAAGGTTTGGGTGATAAAGAAATAGTTATTGTTGTTTTAAGGGGTCATCTGCCCCTTTAAAGAATTATTTCAAGAATTAAGTTATTTATTACTTGACACGTTTTTGTAGAAAAGAGTTTTTGTATATACATTTTTAATCGCATCTGATATGCTACCTTATTGAAATATATGGGGGAATTAAATAACTGAAGGGCTTGGGGCAACATAGTGATATCCCTCATTTTCTTAATTTTCAGCTAAAGCAAAATAGCTTACCAATAGCCTTGCACTACAATTATTTACATACATTGCTGTGTTTTACCACTAAGGGCTACAGTAATATGAACAAACTTGTTTGATTGGATTTTATGGAAATAATACATGTTAATTTTGTGGGTTATGTTGCCCCAAACAATCGGCTTGTTTGATAGTAGGGTGTTCAATAATAATTGTTGTTTTAAAGGGTGGAACAGCGAGGTCATCTTCCGCACGTAACACATAGGAGGGACAATTTTCATTTCTTTACAAATTTAGGCGGATGTTTAAATAAGAAATCAGCCTAATATTATTAAGACTAATAATTAGTGGACTAGCCTACAATAAAATTGAATTTCAAAAGAAGAGTTATTCTTATCGTCAGGATGTCAACCCCTTATTATTCCCATTTTCAACAATTTTGGGTACGGTACTATTAGAAGGTAATGTCCTGGTATTTGCCTGGACCTGAAGATTGGAAACCACTGAAAACCATTTACATGACGGCCGACGGTGAGATTCGAACTCATTTCTCCCGAGTCCGCAGATAGCTTGGCTCCACGGCCTAGCGCCGCGCATTAACAAGGGTGTCTACAGCTCTGCCGCTAAAAAGTTATTATTTACTATGTATTTATCATAGATTATAGACCAATAAGTATGGTAGCTTCAAAGGAACTCTGTGCATTGCTCAAAGTTCCCGCGTCAGCTTGTAGCAAAGCGTTCAGGCGGGCTCACGCTTGCTAGCCTAGCAACAAGTCAGCAGGCACCTAGCAGGTTAGCAGATTGCTGAGCCCGCTGAACGCGCCCATTATGTTTTATTATATTTTCGCGCCGCAACTTTGAAATTTTCGAGTTCCCAACAATGAAAATCTCGGCTATATAATCGATATTTACGAGTAATAATCGATATGTACAAACATCGATTATTGTCGTGAAAACAATCGATTACGGTAAAAATTAATTTGTAAATGGTGGTTATTATTGCCGCATAATATCCACTGTTTATCGCCAGTAAAACGATTTTGGAGAAATTATTTCGTAGTTTCAGTTGGTTGTACTAATAAAAGGAATATTCCAATCGTTTGTGCCGATTTTTTTAAACAATTAGAGCAATAAGGTTATGCTTATACAGGTTTATATCGCGCCGGCCCTCATTTCTTGTATTTGAAATGAAAATGAAAACTCTCAAGTACATATCGTGATATGCATAGACAATTTTTGTTAGGCGTTCTCTTTGCTTTGGGAAATGTTGTATAATATGATGAAAGTATATGTTACATGTCATCCGGCGATTTCTCCGTGAATTCGGATACTGTTTTACAGATTGTCAGTCAAGAGTCGCAGTGTGGTCGGGAAATAATGAGGGAGTAAACATACATTTTATTATTTAGTTAATTATCCATTGTGTGATATTTACACAAAGTTAAGTAAATGTATGATTCACATTATTACTTCCTTTTCAATGAGGGCCATGGATGAGGGGCATTGAATTTCTATTTGCCGGTGGTTTAATGGTCAAATGGCACTTCTTGAATCCTACCTCATAAGATAAGTTATTAAAAGAAATGAATGGAACTTGGCAAGGAGTTAGTAGGAAAACCACACAAAAGGATTTCATAGACATCCTCAGAATTAGAACCAATTCGTCCATCGAGTCCAGGACAGCCTGGTATTGTCGTCATTCCACCTGCCACACAGTAAACTTCATAAGACAAGCATTGTCGCCTGACCACAGCTCGCTTTATTCTAACAATTGTCACCTTGGTACCAGTGAACTAATACAACTCTCCGCCGGCCATCAATATTTGAGTTGCTGCACAACACCTGATATTGTTGATTGCATAATGAGAACATGACCTTTGGATCTTTTGAGCATAGCTTAGGTACCCTCGTCTCACGTCATACAACCAACCGACAGCACTTGAACTCAATCTTGCCAATTAGCCAGGCTGATGCCTTTATTTTCAGAGATCTCACATTTCTGAAAAATGTATGATGTCAAGTTTCTACATTTCTGTCATACTGATATTAAGATTTTAATACTTCTAACACTCCCTTAGTAAAAATAAAAACCTCACACACAACAGGAGACTTATATTAAATGCTTATGCCGTTTATCAGAAACGCCCATATTTCCAATCCTGCACATGTTTGAATTAGTTTCCGTGCATGTTATTTTGAACCTGTTTATTGTACCTGGTGACGAACTTTTAAATGCTACAAAATGCTAATTTTTAAATTTCAAAATGCTCCAAAATGCTATTTTTCAAAATGAAAGTGCTACAAAATCAATTTCAAAATGCTATTTTCTCGTATCTTTGATTATCTCACAAACCAGTCATCTGATCGAATCCAAATGTTAACACCATATACATTGGAATGTTGTATAACTGGTTTATTAATTTCAAAATTTTGTGTGTCCAAGAAAGAAAGTTATCATTTTTATAAGGTAACTTTTTCTCGGCTCGGGGTAGTTTGAAAATGTAATTGTTGGTCGCGTTGTAATCCTTATACATCAAAAAGTTATGCTGTACGACTGTGAAATACGTCAATTCAATTATTTTATATCGATTTGTATTTGTACGGGGAAACAAGACATGGTTCACCAGCTAGCCACTCCGGGAAATGCTGTACAGCATTGCTGAGATCGATCCCATCACTTCCGCGCGAGGCGCGCCATTACAACGCGGCCGTGTAGCCCGTGTACTTAGGGTGTGTGTAGAATCTGTCTGATAACTGATGTTAATTGTGATGACTGTATTAGTGTGTGTTATCTGTTTTCAATTCAAGTGAGGACTGCAGACATTGAAGGTTTTCAAGTAGTTACTACTTTTGCCGCCAAACGCCACCGTCAACGACTACTAGTTCAGAACATGATTAGCAGATGCCACCGCAGTCGGCTCCTGGCGACGAACATTGGAACCTAAGAGTGCTTGTCGAATGTTTAACCTATATATAATTTAGCTTCACACAGGTGTAATTAATGGTTCTTTAACATGCCATAAATCTATGACATGGGACCGCCGGCTTTACTTCCCATCCGAATAATTTTAGAGGAATGGGATTATATTAGTTAGGATTGTTTTAACCCGACAGAGTGAAGCGACGTGTGATGCACATAATGAAGTAGCCGTCCGCTACTGTCGCGTGACGTTTCTGACACGCACAGACCATTGTCTGCTTTGTGCTTCTATCTATAGAGCATCCAGCGTTTAGAAAAGACTGTGGAGCCTTATGGCGACAATGTTGCTCCCTCTAGGCAGAGGTAGCGCTGACGTCATACGTTATGTTCACCCGCTTCGAGTACTGCGCTTTCATAAGTTAGCGAGACAACCACAACCCCAGCAGCTACCTGATGTAGAACACGCCCAGGAAGGAGCAGTTTTGCAGGTGTTAACGGATTGGACCAGTATTAAGGATACTGTATGCGAAGGGAACCAATAACGACATTCATTTCGTTGTGATATGACGCATTACTGATTGACAGATGTCGAGAGCACAACCCTTCCTTCCTTCTCGGATGTATGCAGACGATGTTAACAAGTTTTATGTCAGCAATACTGTTGATCATCACCTCTTTAGTTATTAGTTAGGCTGTAATTTAATTTCTTTCAATTTTATCCATGTTGTTTTGTTTAGATTAATATTTGTAATATTTTAGTGAGTTAGCCATGCGGTTAGGGGCGCGCAGCTGTGAGCTTGCATTCGGGAGATAGTGGGTTGGAACCCAACTGTCGGCAGCCATGATTCGATCGAACAGAAAATAAAACAGACACACAACAGTAACACCAATGACGGATAGTGCTTCAGAACTTATGTTGTCGGCGGAACTGAGCACGTGCTTCACTCCGGGCGAGCATGCAGCACAGGAAGAGGCTCTTCTTTCCAGCGTACTAACCTCGAAAATTTTTAAATTACTAAGACGTAATATAAACAATACTTGTATGCAATAACAAAGGTAATCAATTGGCAGATAATTGTAGGAAGCTATTATGACGAAAAATATATATGTTCAGAATTCCTTCATGATAAAAGGTGAGACAACAAAACCAGTGTATGGGGATATCCGTTAAAAGTAAAAGCCCATAAGACCCACAGTCTTTTCTAAACGCTGGATGCTCTATAGTGATCAGATCTTAAACTATTACAAATCTAGCGACATGCATTTGTGGAAAAGATATTGATCTTTCATTTGATGTTTATAACGATCGAGTGTGTATCAATTACGTACGATATATATTGTCTGAAAGAAAGAGATAGTTTTGTCGTCATGGCTGCCAAAATGTGAGTTTTGATCGCAGATTTGAAAATTAGCCTATCGATGTTTTAACGGATGACGGTATGGAAAGTTCCCTCTTGTTGAACTAGGACATGAGTTTAGAATGTGGGAGTGAAAGCAATGATGTGTGGGAATAAATTGGCCGTATCGATGGCAAGTTCTTAGGAAGATGAGAACGTTTACTTAGGGATAAACAAATGTTCACAGCAGAATATGAGCCTTATACAATTCCAGTAATTTACGCAATTTCTGTGCTTAATGATGATAATTCTTGTTTTAAGGGGCCAGCGTCTAGGTTATCGCCCCCTAATGAAATTAAAAGTTATGAAATGAGGGTAAAAACAACCCACTGCCAGAGATGAAAATGAAATTCAGTATAACCTGTCATATCCGGACTAATGTGGCGACCGGCCGATCCGGATATGGAAAAATCCGGATATCACAAGGCTTTTTTTTACAAATAGCTAGGTGACCAGAAATAATTCAAGAGTTTGTTGTTGATTAATTTTAATGTTTTTAACGGTTTAGTATCATTTTGTTAACTGTATACTGTACATAGGCTAAGAAATAGAATTGCTTTAAACTAAATTAAAATAATTAAATTATAATACAGTAATATGCTTTACAGTACATGTACTTACATAAATACACTGTACATTCAGCTTCTACATAATTTTTTGAAAATGTTCGTCATTTTCTGTTGCTTCACGCACTTCACTTAGGCCTACTGTTTCTACATTAGTTTTTGAAAAAGTTTGTGATTTTCTGTTGCTTCACGCACTGTACACGCTTTTTGGATGCCATGTCCCTCAATCTTCTTAAATGCATCACTTCAGTCACACTCGTTTCATCTTGATTTTCTACATAAGTGATTAAAGATTCTATGGTCTTGAATGCCTCAGAGTGACTCATTATAGGGGCATTGTCCTCTTCTTCGGGTTCAAAGATTTTTTCCTCATCATTGCACACCATTTCTATAATGTCACTGTAATTTCGTTGACTTAGTCTTCATTTACTAACCAATTTATGGCTTCCTCGTTGATTTTTTCACAACCAGGCAGGCATTGCACAAGCTCAGCAATCTGACGATTTTCTTCATTGCAGCCATAAGTTTCAGTGACGTCTTCTGTTTTCTCCCCCGTCAATTTATCAGTAGCTTTGTGATCTAAGAGCTACCTCCATGACCTTACCAGCGTCAACGGTTTTATTTCATCCCATGCCTGGGATACTCACATTATCACTTCTAACATGTCCGCCTTCTTTAACGTCTCTGTAACACTTTCTTCTTCGTCCATTCCAGCAATCAACACAGAAAGTAACCTACGGCGATAGGTTCGCTTTAGTGACTCAAGCACGCCTTGATCCATAGGTTGACAAAGTGATGTCACGTTTGGTGGTAAGAACACACCCTTTATATCTCCATCTTTAAGTTTGTCTTCACTTGGATGTGAGGGTGCATTGTCAAGTAGGAGCACTGCTTTTCTTGGCAAGTTATTTTTCAATAAATGTTTCTCCACTTGTGGCACAAACTGCTTGTGAAACCAATCACTAAATATTTCGCAGTTCATCCGTGCGCTGCGCTGGTTTCTGTACCAAACTGGTAGGCCAGACAAGTCTTTAAAGTTTTTGAAAGCCCTTGGCTTTTTGGATTTTCCAATGAATCCTAATGGAAGCTTGTGATCTCCTGTAGCGTTGTTGCAGGCTAAAATGGTGACCCTCTCCTTTTTCTTCTTATACCCTAGTGCACTGTCTTCTTTCTTGGAAGACAAAGTGTAGGTGGGAAGCATTTTATAGTTGAGCCCAGTCTCGTCGCAATTATAGAGCTGCTCTCCAGTAATCCCATGTTAATCAATTAGACTGTGTAAAAATATTTTAAATTTTTCAACGTCTTCTTGGTTAGCCGATAGCTTTTCACCACTGATCTGTAGTTTCCGCACACCATGACGATTTTTCCAGCTTTCCAACCACCCCTCACTTGCTTTAAACTGTTCATCCCCTCCAATTTCCTTATTAAAGTGTAGTGCCTTTTCTTTTAGTAAAGGACCTGAGATAGGTAACCCTTGCTCTCTTCTTTGGGTAAACCAAAGAAATAATGCCTCATTAACTTGATTGTTAGCTGCCTTTTTCATCATTTTAAGTTTTTTAACACCACTTGTTGACGCTTGTGACGAGCACCACTTTTCAATATCACTCCGAGCCTTTTTCCAGTCACTCACAGTGCTTGTTCCTGCTCCCATATCCGCGGCAATCTTCTTGGCTGTTTCACCAGCATCTAACCTTTTTAGAGCACGGAACTTTTCTTCCATCGTAACAAGAGTTTTTTTCCTTTTTTCGGACATTTTAGCAAAAAAATCAAGGTTAAAAGATAACAATAACGATAACAACGGTAAACAACAACAGTAACAACAGAAACACACTCGCAAAACAAACTGTCGCTTCAAGACTCACGCACAGACTGAAGGGTAGAAAGAGAGGCAGCCTCGTATTGACATTGGTGGCAGGCAGGCAGAAGCCGTGTATGGAATATCGCTTATTCACACAAAGGGATGAGTTTCCGGGAAGATGTCGTTGACCAAGTCAGGCCACAACCCCTCGCGGTCAAGCACGCACACAGCCTTCCAGCGCTGCAACTTTCACTCGTCCTCCCTGGCTAGCACACTAATGTATCCTCGCTCTCAACTAAGACTTAAAAATTCATTCGGAGATGTGTCCGGATATGGGAGGGTTCGCATATCACAGGTCCGGATGTGACAGGTTGTACTGTAGTTGGTATAAAACAGACAATGAGTCCCAATAATTATGCCTTATTTGGATAGAAGGAATTAAAACGAGGGTGATAGAAATAAAACAAGGCATATTAAACAATTAAAATGGATATGATAACAATAAAAAACATAAAACAGACTAAAAGCCTGAAACTATATTAACACTTTAAAAAGTAGCCACTCTCCCTCGTGAACCGGATGACGGAGAACAAGGGAGAGGGTGTTGCGCAGTTTAGAGTCCTTTGCATATCGACCAGGTCCACACACTCTGAGAGTGTGCCACAGTAAGGTGGGTGCCGCAGGTACACACAGGGGGAACTTCTCTCTTTAACAAGAGGGAGTGCATAGCAATCCCATGGCCGAGCCAAAGTCGACAGAGTGCCACACCTTCCTTCCGGACAGATTGGAAGGAAGATTCTAATACGTTCATTGTCTCCTTGATGGCACTCAGTTTGTTGGGCAGAAGCGTGGCGCGCCTTATATGGAAGCGAGGGCAGTGCGTTTACTTGTTAACAAACAAACTCAACATTTTGGCCAAACCCTTTGAAACGTTTGTCTGTTATGCCCGATTAACTGATCGCCCTACTCCTAGCATGCTTTGTGCTATCCTCCTCCCACATAAAAGTTAAATTTGTAAAACCATCCATTACAATCATAATTACTGTGTATTTGTTTAGATACCAGTAAGCTTTCACAATAGAAATAATAATTCTGTATTATGAAGGTGTCTCCCACAAGTCCAACCCCTCCTCCAAGTGGTGGGAGACGGGCAACGGCATTAAGTAGGGGATTGCCTGTAGGAGTGAAGTACAGTGGGGACTTTGTGTGCCCCGGGACCGCTACGGTAGCTGTGAAGGCTCTATGGGAACCCTGAAAAGTGACGGCTGACGGGGCTCTGGTGAAGCTACGATAGGCCTAGCAAGCCAGTAGTGGATATATTTGCTTTCAAACCAGGAACAGGCCTCGGAAAGGACGGATGCAAACGACGACGACCCGGATATGCTAATGGACTACGAGTTGGGACATTAAACACACAGACACTGACAGGAAAAGTGGAGGAGATTGTAGATGTGATGGAGAGAAGAAAACTGGATATACTGGGCTTGGCAGAAACAAGATGGAAAGGAGAAGGTCGCAGAGAACTGAGGAAAGGGTACCGGTTGTACTGGAGTGGGAACAGTGAAGGAAGGAGCAGCGGAGTAGGAGTAGTTGTGAGAGATGGAATGAAGGAAGAGGTAAAGGGACTAAGTGACAGGATCATGAAGATCAGAGTAACTGTAAAGGGAAGAAGCCTGGAGATAGCCCAGGTATATGCCCCTCAAGTTGGATGTACAGCTCAAGAGAAGGAAGACTTTGAGGAGGAGCTACAACAGCAGTTGAATGGTCAGAGCATCATTGTCATGGGCGATTTGAATGCACATGTAGGAAGTGAAAGGCAAGGATATGAAAATGTATTGGGAGCAGAAGGATGGGTTAGCAGGAATGAAGAAGGGAGAAAGTTGCTGGATTTTTGCAAGAGAAACGGTTTAGTGGTAGGCAACTCCTGGTTCCGGAAGAAAGAAAGCCACAAGGTAACGTGGTACAGCAGTGATTTAACAAAGAAATCTTTGGTAGATTACATGCTGTACGACTGGGAAATGAAGAGAAGTGTCAGAGATATAAGGGTAATACCATCAGAGGCCTTAGATAGCGACCACAGAATACTTGTAATGAACCTGGGGGTTGTTAAGGATAGCAAGAGGACAGAGTACCAGGAAAAGAGAATCAAAGTATGGAAACTCAAGGAAAAGGAAGTCAAGGAAGAATTCCAGAAGATAATAAGGGAAAGGATGCCAACAGACAATCCTAAAACAGGGGAAGAGGAATGGAAGCAATTCAAAAACACAATGGTGGAAGCTGCAGTGGCAGTATGTGGAAGAACAAGCAACAGAAAGCGGTGTAAAGAGACACCATGGTGGAATGAGAGAGTAAAAGAAGCTGTGGGAAGGAAGAACAAGGCTTTCAGAGTGTGGTTCCAGGAAAGAACTGATCTGACAAGGGAAGATTATAAGATAAAGAAGAAAGAAGCAAACAAGATTGTCGCAGAGGAAAGGAAGAAGTGGATGGTAAAGTGGACAGAGATGATGGAGGAAGACAGCAGAGGAAATAAGAAAGTACTTTATGGGATGGTCAAAAGTAAGAGAAGAGGTCTGCGAGAGGATGTGGTAATGATGGACAAAAACGGAAATGAGGTACACAACAAAGAGGCACTCAAGACAGTGTGGAAAGAGTACTTTCAGGATTTGCTGAATCCAAATGGTCATAGGGAGGAAGACAATGTATTGGAAGATGGAGAAGACAACACAGGAATGGAAAAGGACCTGACTTGGAGAGAACTGGAAATGGCTATAGACAAGATGAAAGGAGGAAGGGCACCAGGTGTGGCTGAAGTGAGTGTTGAAATGGTGAAGGCAGCAGGGGAGGTTGGGAAACAGTGGCTGTACCGTGTGATGAGGGTGATATGGAAGGAGAAAAAGACCCCAGAAGATTGAAAGAAAGGATTAATTGTCCCAATATTTAAGAAAGGAAGCAGAAAGGAGTGCAGAAATTACAGGGAAGTCACACTCATACCTCACTGTGCCAAGATATATGAAAAGATATTAGAAAGTAGAATACGAGCCAAAGTGGAGAGAAAACTGAGAGAGGAGCAGTATAGATTCAGACCTGGGAGATCAACAGTGGATTTCATATTTTCAGTGAGACAGCTCCAGGAACACCACTACGAATTTGGAGAGGATCTGTTGATGGCCTTCCTGGACATCGAAAAGGCCTATGATAGTGTGTGTAGGGAGAAGGTTTGGGGAGCAATGGAAAACATGGGAGTGGAAAAAGAGACTGTAGGCAGAGTGAAGGAGATGTATTGTGGAAGTGTGAGTTGTGTGAAAGTTGGAGGGGAAAGAACAGACTGGTTCAGACAAATGAGTGGCCTGAATCAGGGTAGTGCGCAGTCACCCCTTCTCTTTATTGTGGTTATGGACGAGGTAATGACACGGATAGCAGGAAAGATAGGAGAAGATAAGATGAAAGCAATGGTGTTTGCAGATGATCTCATTGTCTGGGGAAACACGGAGGAGGAAATTCAGGAGCAGCTGAAGGCTTGGGAAGAAACAGTGGGAGAGTACGGATGGAAGTTCAACATCAGTAAATGTGAGATCCTGTTAACGACCAGGAAAAAGGACAGACCAATGAGTGGGATAACACTTGGAGGTGGAAAGTCTCAAGTACTTGGGAAGTATAGTGGAGGAAAATGGGAGAAATGACAAAGAGATTACGGAACGTGGCAGACAGGCAGAAGCATTAGGAGCTTGAGATGTCCCACAAAAAAGCAAGGAAGTGTTATACAGAAGCTACTATATCCCGATACTGACCTATGCTTCAGAAACTTGGACAATGAAGAAAAGAGACATAAGCAGAATACAGGCAGGTGAAATGAAGTTCCTGCGAAGTAGGATCGGAGTAACAAGAAGAGACAGGGTGAGGAATGAAAAGGTCAGGGAAATGGTGAAAGAGGAGCCCTTGCAAGGTAGGATTGAGACATCAAGACTGAGGTGGTATGGACACTTAAAGAGAATGGAAGAGAAGAAGATTCCCAAGAGGATACATGAGATGCAGATGCAGAAGAAACGACCAAGGGGAAGACCAAGAGATAGATGGCTGAAAGGAGTGGAGGAATGTGTCAAGAAGAGAGGCGAGGACTGGACCAGAGTGACAGCGGAGAGGTGGTGGGAAGAAAGACCTAAGTGGCGAGGCGTAAGTTCCAAACAGACCCAACCTGGGGCTGCAAACTGTACAAGATGATGATGATTATGAAGGTCAAATGTCATTCACATCCATCACATGTCGGTGAGGCGGCATGCTATGTCATCATCAGCAATTAGGTCGATCTTGTGTCGAAAGTACAGGAGTTCATATTCAATAGAATCATTTATAAATACAGTATGCTTTTAATACAAATAACAGATTGTGTTGTAATAATGGGTCAAATTACATTATCAGCTTCAAATAACCTTTTTTATATAGGACAAGAATTTTTGAAAACCTGATGAGAGATACCAGAAAAAAAAAGTCAAAACATTTTCTGGGTGATTAATAGAGATACGGGAAAATCACAATTGCGATAAATGCGAATTTTACTTTTTTCTCCTTTTTTCAACTACCTGGTAACTAATATGACTATGTATACCCAAAATTTGCGAAACTGAATGTGCGACAAAGTGCGATAATTAAGGGTTCTTGCGAATTATTCCCATAAATGCGATAAATGCGAAAAGTGCCGATTAATGTTGAATATTATGTTTTATTACATTTTCGCACCGCAACTTTGAAATTTTCGAGTTCCCAACAATGAAAATCTCGGCTATATAATCGATATTTACGAGTCATAATCGATATGTACGAACATCGATTATTGTCGTGAAAACAATCGATTACGGTAAAAATTAATTTGAAAATGGTGGTGTTATTAATGCCGCACAATATCCACTGTTTATCGCCAGTAAAACGATTTTGGAGAAATTATTTCGTAGTTTCAGTTGGTTGTACTAATAAAAGGAATATTCCAATCGTTTGTGCCGATTTTTTTAAACAATTAGAGCAATAAGGTTATGCTTATACAGGTTTATATCCCGCCGGCCCTCATTTCTTGTATTTGAAATGAAAATGAAAACTCTCAAGTACATATCGTGATATGAATAGACAATTTTTGTTAGGCGTTCTCTTTGCTTTGGGAAATGTTGTATAATATGATGAAAGTATATGTTACATGTCATCCGGCGATTTCTCCGTGAATTCGGATACTGTTTTACAGATTGTCAGTCAAGAGTCGCAGTGTGGTCGGGAAATAATGAGGGAGTAAACATACATTTTATTATTTAGTTAATTATCCATTGTGTGATATTTACACAAAGTTAAGTAAATGTATGATTCACATTATTACTTCCTTTTCAATGAGGGCCATGGATGAGGGGCATTGAATTTCTATTTGCCGGTGGTTTAATGGTCAAATGGCACTTCTTGAATCCTACCTCATAAGATAAGTTATTAAAAGAAATGAATGGAACTTGGCAAGGAGTTAGTAGGAAAACCACACAAAAGGATTTCATAGACATCCTCAGAATTTGAACCAATTCGTCCATCGAGTCCAGGACAGCCTGGTATTGTCGTCATTCCACCTGCCACACAGTAAACTTCATAAGACAAGCATTGTCGCCTGACCACAGCTCGCTTTATTCTAACAATTGTCACCTTGGTACCAGTGAACTAATACAACTCTCCGCCGGCCATCAATATTTGAGTTGCTGCACAACACCTGATATTGTTGATTGCATAATGAGAACATGACCTTTGGATCTTTTGAGCATAGCTTAGGTACCCTCGTCTCACGTCATACAACCAACCGACAGCACTTGAACTCAATCTTGCCAATTAGCCAGGCTGATGCCTTTATTTTCAGAGATCTCACATTTCTGAAAAATGTATGATGTCAAGTTTCTACATTTCTGTAATACAGTAGAACCTCGATGCATCGTTCCCGGAACTGTCGTTTTCCCGTATGCATCGTTCAATTAATTTAGTCCCGAAAATTTTCCATATAAACTAATGTTAAATTTCCCCGCATCTATCGTCCCTCGAACTATCGTTTTTTCGCATGGATCGTCAAAAAATCACTAGTCCTTGGCCACAATTTTCCCGCATTGATCGTTTATGAGAAAAATATATGCTAAAGTTCTTTTGAATTTGAAGCAGCATAGCGGCAACCTGTTACGCGAGAATGTACGAGGTACGAACGATTAGGAGTTCCTAGGCTTGAGCAAGTTTCTCGGCTGAAGCAAGTTCAAGTAGGCTGGACTGCAGTGCGCAGATTGTTTACGCGCAACCACACTATATAACCACGCCTACGAGCCTTCAGGCGCCAACGATTCTGCTCGAAGCGCCAAGCCGTCATTGTGCTGTTTCATTTCATTCTGAGTGGTTCCGTGTAGTATCTTGGTCGTGTGCGGCGATTACAATTTTATCTGTAGTTCGTAATGAAAACTTTACTTCACTGACGACGCAATTCTCGTAATCTCAATAATGTTACGCTGCGTTTGGCAATGCTTGGCTAACAAGTTAGATCACACAGAACAGCAATGAAAGCATTTCGACGGTCATGAGCGGGTGTCGACATAGCGTGACGTCATTTAGCCTTGAAATAGCTTGCCCGGTCAGAGACCCGCGAACACTCGGAACTGCTGTATTCTTTCATTCGGAACACCGGAAGTATCTCCCGCGGAGATTGGCGAGCTGTGCGATGATGGCGCGGGGCAGAGGAGTGATGAAGAGAAGACGATCGTGAGCCCCAAGTCGTCCCGAGTTTCGCCGAAGCGCATGCCGTCTTAGCGAAGATGAAATCCTTCATGTACTCGCATGTCATCAGTGATCGTGAAGAAGAGAACATTATGCAAGTTGAGAAGGCTTTGTTTCGTCTGAAACGTAAAGCTTTGACTTTTTTACTAAAAAGAGCAAGTGATAAAATGGCATATGAAATCATATCGCGTACATTGTGGTTGCAATATTTTGACGTCTCTATAAAGTTTACATGAAGAAATATGTACAAATACAGTACCCGTACTTTCTTTATTTTTTTACTCAATTTTTTTTATGTTACCCGCATTTATCGTTTCCCACATCCATCGTCATTTTCCCCCTCCCCCTTGAAAAACGATGCATCGAGGTTCTACTGTACTGATATTAGGATTTTAATACTTCTAACACTCCCTTAGTAAAAAATAAAAACCACACACACAACAGGAGACTTATATTAAATGCTTATGCCGTTTATCAGAAACGCCCATATTTCCAACCCTGCACATGTTTGAATTAGTTTCCGTGCATGTTATTTTGAACCTGTTTATTGTACCTGGTGACGAACTTTTAAATGCTACAAAATGCTAATTTTTAAATTTCAAAATGCTCCAAAATGCTATTTTTCATAATGAAAGTGCTACAAAATCAATTTCAAAATGCTATTTTCTCGTATCTTGAGTGATTAAATCAATAATGGACCTAATTTCTTCCCTAGCTCAGGAATTGGAAGCAATATTTACAATTTTAAAGGCAGTAGACTAATTACCAACAACTTCAGATCTTATTCTTATTCCCGGGCCAAGTGTGAACCAAGCGAAAACATCAGTCTGGACAAATGTTATACTTACCGAACAGTACTCTGCATGAGTCTGTACACCTCAAACTGGAAGTCTCCTTCAGATGTGAAGAGCGAGGGGTCCTGTGACAGATCATTGAATATGCAGCAGCCATCATAACTCATCCGAGACAGAGTGAAGTCGATGATGACTACCTGCAAGTTGTAAACACTCTATAGCTATGGCTTGCATCACAATCATTGCCAAACGACGATAGTTCACGATGGCAGAAAATTTTGCTATATCCAAAATTTGCTTCTAAATAAGCCTACTTCCACTGTACTTTTGAACAATATATGGAATCTTAATGAACATTGCAAGTGTGCCCAACCTATTTATCATTTAAAAATGAATTTTCATCATTTAGGCCGGTATTACACTATCAAAGAAATTTGTCAAAAAAAAATTATAAATTATTTTATAAAAGTTATACAAAGCAATAATCACACCATTACACTACATCAAATATTTTATCTCAGTTCACCAAAATGGATGATGGGCAGTTCCTTATTCACTTTACTGTATTATGGTAGTTGAAATTCTGTAGTGGCAATACCGGTATGTAAAAGTAACAGAAAGATAAAGTGAACGTCTATGGGTTAAACCCACATGAAAGTGTATTACGAGTAAACTCTTGGTGAACGAGCTGCAGTACGAGCACTTGTAAAATTACATTAATATTTAATTATTATTAATTATGGTGAGATGAATGATGGTGACGTTCGAAAAAACAACTGCCCGAGCAAAGAAAATTGAAACATTAGTAAAAAAATTACGCCTTAAGTGGGATTCGATCCCAGGTCCCCACGAACCCGAGTCGAGCGCTCTACTCATTCTGCTAACTAGGCACTCCCATGTCGACGTTAGTTAGATGCATTACGTACCGGTAAGGATAAAGTCCTTATTTACACTCGTTGGTAATACCTAAGTGTAATATAATACAAATATTTTAACATATAATGCACTACTATTCACGGCTTATTTCAGCCTATTTAACTATTGAATTCCTCTTTATATCCTGAAATGCAGCGCTTATAGCCTCAGCTATTTTTACCTACAGTTTTTATCTATTATTTATGTTTTACATTGTATTCCATTCATTCTGTAACATATTATGTAACATTTCATGCATTTTGCACTCTGAAATGAACATATTTGTTGTGGTAATATCTCAACTGTTATGATCTGCCATTTTGGTTTGAATCTTTTATCAAAGATAGCATGGTGATCCTACATTTTATAAAAGAAATTTTATAAAACCACCTTTTATAAAAGATTTCCCCATTACACTGTCGTATCTTTTATCAAAGATCTTTGACAAATTTCTTTGATAGTGTAATACCGGCCTTACTCATTTATTAATTCATTCATTTGAAGGGCTTGGAACATCTTGATTGTAACCTATAATATCTCACTACTCCAGGGTCGCAGGGCGATGTGCTCGCTACAAGAATCGCACTGCAAAATTAATCGGAAAGGAACTATAAAATGATGGTTAATTTATTAATTAATGGCTTACATGTGTAGGCTTGCTGGCAACATGAGATATGGGTCCAAGCTGCCAAGTTTTGGTGGCAGAAGATTTCTGTAGTCATTAATGCTGTATTATTCATTTATTTATTGTATGCATTAGTGGCGAAGTTAGGGCTCATGGCCCTCTCTTACACTTAACTACGCTTCTTTTTTTTATTTATTTAAAGTCTTCTGTTTGACTGTAACTGTGGCAACAGTTGTTGACAGGTTAACAAGAGGACATGTCATTTCAATTGCTTGTAGAGATGTGGTACTGTATTAAATGATTGAAGCCAACCCCGTGGTGTTGGGGTAGCACGCCTGCCTCTCACCTAGAGGCCATGAGTTTGATTCTCGGCACCGTCAGGGATTTAGAAACTGACGTGAGGGCTGGAACGGGGTGCACTCAGCCTCGTGTGGACAACTGAATAGCTGTCTGACAGTAAGGCAGCGCCCCGATCACGAAAACCAAGATTAACAGCTGAGGGGACCCGACCCAATATCTGCAGGCCAAATGGCTGGGCAGCAGTCGCTTGGTAGGCCTAGGCCCTTAATGGGCTGTAGTGCCAGGGGTTATTATATATTAAATGATTGAAAATAAAGTCAATCAATAGGCCTACAATCCTTAATATTGTCAGTCAGTATTTCTTGTCATTGATCGGTTCAAATTTATGTCTCTGACCTGGAGAGAAAGAGGAATATGCGTTGCTCAATATTTTTTTTTTTTTTTTTTTTTTTTTTTTAAACTGTGTGCTTCCTGGCGCCTGCAATATTATTGAAATGCAATAAATTGTCCCAATATTTAAGAAGGGAAGCAGAAAGGAGTGCAGAAATTACAGGGGAGACATACTCATACCTCACTGTGCCAAGATATATGAAAAGATATTAGAAAGTAGAATACGAGCCAAAGTGGAGAGAAAACTGAGAGAGGAGCAGTATGGATTCAGACCTGGGAGATCAACAGTGGATTTCATATTTTCAGTGAGACAGCTCCAGGAACACCACTACGAATTTGGAGAGGATCTGCTGATGGCCTTCCTGGACATCGAAAAGGCCTATGATAGTGTGTGTAGGGAGAAGGTTTGGGAAGCAATGGAAAACATGGGAGTGGAAAAAGAGACTGTAGGCAGAGTGAAGGAGATGTATTGTGGAAGTGTGAGTTGTGTGAAAGTTGGAGGGGAAAGAACAGACTGGTTCAGACAAATGAGTGGCCTGAAACAGGGTAGTGCGCAGTCACCCCTTCTCTTTATTGTGGTTATGGACGAGGTAACGACACGGATAGCAGGAAAGATAGGAGAAGATAAGATGAAAGCAATGGTGTTTGCAGATGATCTCATTGTCTGGGGAAACAAGGAGGAGGAAATTCAGGAGCAACTGAAGGCTTGGGAAGAAACAGTGGGAGAGTACGGATGGAAGTTCAACATCAGTAAATGTGAGATCCTGTTAACGACCAGGAAAAAGGACAGACCAATGAGTGGGATAACACTTGGAGGTGGAAAGTCTCAAGTACTTGGGAAGTATAGTGGAGGAAAATGGGAGAAATGACAAAGAGATTACGGAACGTGGCAGACAGGCAGAAGCATTAGGAGCTTGAGATGTCCCACAAAAAAGCAAGGAAGTGTTATACAGAAGCTACTATATCCCGATACTGACCTATGCTTCAGAAACTTGGACAATGAAGAAAAGAGACATAAGCAGAATACAGGCAGGTGAAATGAAGTTCCTGCGAAGTAGGATCGGAGTAACAAGAAGAGCAGGGTGAGGAATGAAAAGGTCAGGGAAATGGTGAAAGAGGAGCCCTTGCAAGGTAGGATTGAGACATCAAGACTGAGGTGGTATGGACACTTAAAGAGAATGGATGAGAAGAAGATTCCCAAGAGGATACATGAGATGCAGATGCAGAAGAAACGACCAAGGGGAAGACCAAGAGATAGATGGCTGAAAGGAGTGGAGGAATGTGTCAAGAAGAGAGGCGAGGACTGGACCAGAGTGACAGCGGAGAGGTGGTGGGAAGAAAGAACTAAGTGGCGAGGCGTAAGTTCCAAACAGACCCAACCTGGGGCTGCAAACTGTACAAGATGATGATGATGATGATGAATTATGATGAGCAAATTAATTATGTTAATACTAGTATTAATGAAAAAGGCACATGAATAATAATAATAATAGAAATAATAATAATAATAATAATAATAATAATAATAATAATAATCACAATGTTGCAGACGTTTCTACAATATCCTCAATATAATCCTAGCTCAGTCATACGTCCTGCCATCCATCACCATTCACACGGGTCAATCAGCAGTATTCAACAGGTAATCTTGGCATGCGGCCTTAAATTTCTTTATTGTTATACAATTTCTGATAACAGCAGAGTTGAATTCCATAGTCGAGTCCCAGCTCCAGCAAAAGAGGGGTTGAACATAGTTGATGGGGATGGCGACGCAAGAGCCAGATCGGGTGTTTCAGTTATGGTATGAGGACAAGTAACTAAATTTTGACATGTACGTGGGGGTGCTTTCACGCAGAAATCTATATTCTGCACGAAATCAGCAAAATATTATTATTACATAGCCTACCATTATTCCCTTGGTGGGGACCTCGAATTCCTCGCCGTCCACGATGAAGCGAGTCGTCTTGTCGGTTGTCGGGGACAGGAGAACGTTGCCCCAGTGAAGGTCCCTGTGCTCAAACTCAAGCGCTGCCTCTGCTACAGCCAATGAGTTGACAATCTGCAACAGTACGGATCAAGTTATGACAACCTGCAGAAGCCTTATTTGCCACGGGGTGTCATTCTTTAAACTGAAAGGGTCTGATAGAAAAGATGGAAATTAGAGAGAGGAGAATTCTCTGGAAGATCGTCGGTCCTGTAAAGGTAGATGAAGCATACCGTAGGCGAATTAACTTCGAGCTCTTCGAACATATAGAGAAACTCTCTGACTGTGCAAGAAAAAAGAGAAAAGCTTTTTATGGCCATATAGCGAGATTACCTTCTACAAGATTGACCAATCGTTTGCTCAGTTTCTGGCACAATAAGAAGGTTCGTACCACGTGGTTGACGGAAACTGAGGAGGACATTAACAAACTGGGAATATCAGATCTGCATGACAGACAGGCTGTGAGGCATGCTTTGAAAGAAGTCATGGTTTTCAGGTTAGTTTTATTGTCCGTATTTTTAAAAATATATTTACAAATAATATGAACATATGTTGACACTTTTTAGTACATATACAGTATATCCTAGCCCTGCTAATTACATATACAGTATAACACTTCTTTTACACTTTTCAAGGGTCTGGAATTAAGAAGTGTAAATCGAGGGAAAGTGTTAATTGTGGGAAATCATTAGGTTCCATTTTGTATACACTATGAGCCAAAAATAATACGTCATGTAGAGCAAAACATTACTTTTCTCACATAATATCAATATTTTAAGCAGTCGCATATGAACATTACAGCTTAATTTCTGCATCATTTCAGTTTTAATATTTACTGTAGTTAGTTTTTATAGGCCAATTAAAAAATTAATTTTTTAAATATTTCTATATTGCTGGAAAATACAATTATAATAGTTTTCATGCAAGGAGAATGTTTATTTAATTATTCATTTTTATGAATAATCGAAATATTTTAATAATGTACAATTACCTGACTGTATGAAAGAAACCCCCCAAAAAGAAATCTTGCGTACGCCACTGATCTTAATCACTCTACTACTGCCGTTGTCGATTCGTTCCGTACCAACGATTCAAAAAATGCTATTAATGGCTCGGCGGGAAACTTCCAAATGCGCCGCAATGAGAAAAGATAGGTTATGGCAGTAAACGACATGCAACAAGGCGCCTGTCGAGTTTTCGATGACAATACGACAATTGTACAAAACCGGCTGACCTATTCATTAGTTCATGAAGAAAAACTGGTGGCATATGTGACATATTTGTCAGATTTCTACCAGTCAGATTTACAAATTTATGAAACAGATTTCCGACAATATACAAAATTGTCGCAACATATTTGTAGATTCGTCATGCTTTGAGAAACGGTAACTTGTCGAACTATCGAATTGTGTGACATTTTATGTCATGACATGTCGACTTGTCGAAATAGGGCCTCGTTTGAAGCCCAATGCGAAGAGAAAAACAAAGAAAACAAGACGCCATATGCATCAAAGAACATGTTGCCGAGTGTCAGTTAGCAAAGAGAATATAAGTGAGTCAGTTATTACCAACCTACATCTGCATAACTTAACTCGTCAAAGAGTAATTCACACTTTACTGATTAGTGATCAAGGCCACCCGAGTATCATACTACACGCCGCGCGGTATTTCCAGTGCTTTGGAGTTTAACCGAGACTTGTTCTCAAACAAAACTGTCTTTTCGGTGACAGCGTCCAATATCGATATCTTTTAAGACGATCGCCACGTTTTAGTGGAAAAAGTAACACTCCCATGCGGCGTAACATGATGAAGAATAACACATGGCTTCGTCCCGCACCTGCATTCAATGCGCCGTACAATTTGTTTCCGTTGGGGTAGCGATAAGCCGCTTGGTAGGGCCTGGTGACATTTAAGGTCGTCTCGTGGGCATTTTGTTCGCTTTGTTATATCAAGTAATTATTATTATTATTATTTAAAATCGCTGTCTTTTCTTTTATGTCCGCTGAACTACAAGGTGTAAATTGCGGGAAATTAAAAATTTCGTTAACGTAAAAGCGGGGCCAGATTGCATTGAAAACATAGGAAAATTGAAGGGACCGAGGAAAAATGTTGTAAATGGAGGGGAAAACTTTAATTTCGGGAACGTAAAAGAGGGGTTATACTGTATTGACACTATACCAGCTTGTTGAAATAAAATGTAAATCAAAGCAAAAATAAGAAATTACATCCAAGCGTGGGGATATTTCGCTCAATGTACGTGGTGCTTTTGTTTTCTTTTTCAGTGGCATTTACTACAAATGCCGTTTTCCCATTCGTAGCCCCTACAGACACAACATGACACAGTACCATGTTCAACAGTCGTGGCATTGTATCCAACCACACTTCGACGATGGCTGTGCGGAATAAAAAGTTAAATGCCACAAAATCCACATGGTTTATCATCCTAGTCGATGTATTTTGGTCCTACACGCTGTACGTTCCAGTCGTTTTTCTTGCAAACGTCTTGAAATGTTTTTTAGTGAACCTTTCCTTTATATCCCTTAAATTGTAAGCTCCATTTTGTCCTGGCCTTCTCAAAATTCACGTCTGACATCAGGTGCTTGGTTTCCTGACTTCCTTGGAATCTAAATCCATTTCCTCTTGCAAACTAAATCGTAGGATGTATGACAAGGTTGTTTGTCCACTATGTATTTGTCAATGTTCTCTGTCGTTTACGCAAATGAAGGCACATTGAAAAGTCTAGCTGCACCTCTCATGCTCACATCACCTTGTACACCACCTGAAATAGCTTGGTCAATATCCTCCTCCGTCCATTTTTGGCCTGGTCCTTTCCATGTATACATCCGAGCCATCTGTTACGCATCAGGAAAGAGATACTAATCTGCTACATGAAACTGGTTAGAATATTGTAACAAGAGAGAAATCTTGGCTGGGCGGAGTAGCCCTAAATAATGAAATTTACAATAGCACGCCTTGTGAGAGCTATGACAAAGGAAACGCACTACCTGCGATGTCAGGATGTAACAAACTACCAGTTGCCATGCTTCCGAGAAAAGAAAAGCCACTTATGTGGACCCTACTCTTTAAGTTGCAAGCATAATTTCTTAATGAAAACAAGTTTTACAATATAAACAACATACCTTACAGCATTCTTCCTTTGTTATCACAACATTCCCGCAATAGTTATAAGGGACGTAAAACCAATAACATTTATTATTATTTCCACAACATTCAGACAAACGATAAGATTTAGTAGCACAGAGACTATGGGTCACACAGAACACAAAGGGTGATAGATGTCAGCTGCGTAGGGTGGCTGCTTCATAGAACTGCAAAGCCCATGGGTGAAATAGCCCCCGCCAATCAGTCACAGTCGCGCCATTCCATCTGGGAGCTGTCGAGAATGCTAGTCACGAGGTGGACCCAAGTTAGCACGACTCATTTTCTGTTTTTTACATATAATTGTAGTCACCAGCCCCGGTGGGTACAATCTGGTCAATGAACTGTGCCAGGAGCATTCAAGAATGTTTCAATAGGCCAAGGCCACTTCTTGCCAGCTCCCAACACCGTTCCATTCATCTTCAATAACTCCTCAGCTGAAGGCTACACCCTCCCTGATGATGATGATGATGATGATGAAAATTGGTGTTTTAAGGGGCCTAACATCTAGGTTATTGGCCCCTAATCGTCTGGGTGATAGTGAAAATGTCGAAATGGAAACCAGAACGAAAATTAAGAGAGAAGGAAAATACTTACAAAAAGGAACTCGGATTGAAACTACTCACAAAATGGAGAGCGATATTACTTACAAAAGGGAATTTAGAACGAAAATACTCACAAAAGGAATAGATTGAGAAATACACACAAAATGTACGTTGTTTCAAAATACGTACAAAATGCAATTGAAGTTCAAAATACTTACAAAATGCAAGTGAAATTGAAAATACTTACAAAATGCAAATGAGATTCAAAATACAGTGTACAAAATGCAATTGAAGTTCAAAATACTTACAAAATGCAATTGAAATTGAAAATGCTTACAAAATGTATGGTAGATTCAAACTACTCAATTGGATGGACAATACTTACAAAATGCAATTTAGATTGAAAATACCCATAAAATGCAATTGAGAATCAAAATACTTGCAAAATACGCACCATACAAAATGCAATTTAGATTGAAAATACTTGCAAAAAGAGGTTTAGGTTGAAAATACAAAATACATTTGAAATTCAAAATACTCACAAAAGTCCCAGCCCCCATATTGAAAGACTTACTAAAAAGCAATTTAGATTGTCAATCCTTACAAAATGCAATTGAGGTTGAAAACACTCACAAAATGCAATTTAGATCGAAAAGACTTAGAAAATGCAACGGAGATTGAAAACGCCTACAAAATGGAGTGTAGATGCAAAAAAAAAAAAAAAAAAAAAAAGCTAAATGGAATTAAGCTACACGGGGGTCCAAATACAAAAACAGTCCAGGAATCTTAAAGAGCAACGGAAATATAATGAAAAGAAAACAAGAGGCCTGACCCCTCGAAGAAGGAGGGATCAGATAAGCTGAGACAAGGGCCAATTAAGGTGGGAAAGTGAAAGACTCCCTAGGCCTCGGATACCATAATACCGTCGGGGTCGGAAGAGAACAAGGGTTGACCAAGGGAGGTCGACAGGAAAGAAGACGGAGAGGAGCCCAGCACAAGTAAGTGGAAGCAATGCCGGACTCAGCTGGGGTCCCGTGGTCACCAACGCACGTCCCACTAGATGCGAGACCCTGGGGGACCTTGTCAAAACTGCAGTACAAAAATACAATTCGCTTGTATACAGGCCTTAGAAATAACAATTAATCAATTAAGTGGCCTCAAATATGCTCTCTAAAAAGAATAAAAAAGGACTTCCTCAAAATTCAGAAAACTGCATTGAGGATATAAAACAATAATTAAGCCAGATATCGACATAACCAAGTAAACAATAGACTCTGGGATTAACAAAGGTGACATTGTACACATACAACCTGGAAACCACCACACTAACCAGGAAGGACAAAAACTCCAAGTTCCTGCATACTAAGATCCATAAGACCAGGAATGATACAATCAGAGAAGAAGTGAGAATAGAAGGCTAGAATGGAGTGGTTTGGCCACGAGAAGAGAAGAAGTGAGAATAGAAGGCTAGAATAGAGTGGTTTGGCCACGAGAAGAGAAGAAGTGAGAATAGAAGGCTAGAATGGAGTGGTTTGGCCTCGAGAGGAGAAGAAGTGAGAATAGAAGGCTAGAATGGAGTGGTTTGGCCACGAGAAGAGAAGAAGTGAGTATAGAAGGCTAGAATGGAGTGGTTTGGCCACGAGAAGAGAAGAAGTGAGAATAGAAGGCTAGAATAGAGTGGTTTGGCCACGAGAAGAGAAGAAGTGAGAATAGAAGGCTAGAATGGAGTGGTTTGGCCACGAGAAGAGAAGAAGTGAGAATAGAAGGCTAGAATGGAGTGGTTTGGCCACGAGAAGAGAAGAGGTGAGAATAGAAGGCTAGAATGGAGTGGTTTGGCCACGAGAAGAGAAGAGGTGAGAATAGAAGGCTAGAATGGAGTGGTTTGGCCACGAGAAGAGAATAAGTGAGAATAGAAGGCTGGAATGGAGTGGTTTGGCCACGAGAAGAGAAGAAGTGAGAATAGAAGGCTAGAATGGAGTGGTTTGGCCACGAGAAAAGAAGAGGTGAGAATAGAAGGCTAGAATGGAGTGGTTTGGCCACGAGAAGAGAAGAAGTGAGAATAGAAGGCTAGAATGGAGTGGTTTGGCCACGAGAAGAGAAGAGGTGACAATAGAAGGCTAGAATGGAGTGGTTTGGCCACGAGAAGAGAAGAGGTGAGAATAGAAGGCTAGAATGGAGTGGTTTGGCCACGAGAAGAGAAGAGGTGAGAATAGAAGGCTAGAATGGAGTGGTTTGGCCACGAGAAGAGAAGAAGTGAGAATAGAAGGCTAGAATGGAGTGGTTTGGCCACGAGAAGAGAAGAAGTGAGAATAGAAGGCTAGAATGGAGTGGTTTGGCCACGAGAAGAGAAGAGGTGAGAATAGAAGGCTAGAATGGAGTGGTTTGGCCACGAGAAGAGAAGAAGTGAGAATAGAAGGCTAGAATGGAGTGGTTTGGCCACGAGAAGAGAAGAAGTGAGAATAGAAGGCTAGAATGGAGTGGTTTGGCCACGAGAAGAGAAGAAGTGAGAATAGAAGGCTAGAATGGAGTGGTTTGGCCACGAGAAGAGAAGAGGTGAGAATAGAAGGCTAGAATGGAGTGGATTGGCCATGAGAAGAGAAGAGGTGAGTATAGAAGGCTAGAATGGAGTGGTTTGGCCACGAGAAGAGAAGAGGTGAGAATAGAAGGCTAGAATGGAGTGGTTTGGCCACGAGAAGAGAAGAAGTGAGAATAGAAGGCTAGAATGGAGTGGTTTTGCCACGAGAAGAGAAGAAGTGAGAATAGAAGGCTAGAATGGAGTGGTTTGGCCACGAGAAGAGAAGAGGTGAGAATAGAAGGCTAGAATGGAGTGGTTTGGCCACGAGAAGAGAAGAGGTGAGAATAGAAGGCTAGAATGGAGTGGTTTGGCCACGAGAAGAGAATAAGTGAGAATAGAAGGCTAGAATGGAGTGGTTTGGGCACGTGAAGAGAAGAAGTGAGAATAGAAGGCTAGAATGGAGTGGTTTGGCCACGAGAAGAGAATAAGTGAGAATAGAAGGCTAGAATGGAGTGGTTTGGGCACGTGAAGAGAAGAAGTGAGAATAGAAGGCTAGAATGGAGTGGTTTGGCCACGAGAAGAGAAGAAGTGAGAATAGAAGGCTAGAATGGAGTGGTTTGGCCACGAGAAGAGAAGAGGTGAGGATAGAAGGCTAGAATGGAGTGGTTTGGCCACGAGAAGAGAAGAAGTGAGAATAGAAGGCTAGAATGGAGTGGTTTGGCCACGAGAAGAGAAGAGGTGAGAATAGAAGGCTAGAATGGAGTGGTTTGGCCACGAGAAGAGAAGAGGTGAGAATAGAAGGCTAGAATGGAGTGGTTTGGCCACGAGAAGAGAAGAAGTGAGAATAGAAGGCTAGAATTGAGTGGTTTGGCCACGACAAGAGAAGAGGTGAGAATAGAAGGCTAGAATGGAGTGGTTTGGCCACGAGAAGAGAAGAAGTGAGAATAGAAGGCTAGAATGGAGTGGTTTGGCTACGAGAAGAGAAGAAGTGAGTATAGAAGGCTAGAATGGAGTGGTTTGGCCACGAGAAGAGAAGAAGTGAGAATAGAAGGCTAGAATGGAGTGGTTTGGCCACGAGAAGAGAAGAAGTGAGAATAGAAGGCTAGAATGGAGTGGTTTGGCCACGAGAAGAGAAGAAGTGAGAATAGAAGGCTAGAATGGAGTGGTTTGGCCACGAGAAGAGAATAAGTGAGAATAGAAGGCTAGAATGGAGTGGTTTGGCCACGAGAAGAGAAGAAGTGAGAATAGAAGGCTAGAATGGAGTGGTTTGGCCACGAGAAGAGAAGAAGTGAGAATAGAAGGCTAGAATGGAGTGGTTTGGCCTCGAGAAGAGAAGAAGTGAGAATAGAAGGCTAGAATGGAGTGGTTTGGCCACGAGAAGAGAAGAAGTGAGAATAGAAGGCTAGAATGGAGTGGTTTGGCCACGAGAAGAGAAGAGGTGAGAATAGAAGGCTAGAATGGAGTGGTTTGGCCACGAGAAGAGAAGAAGTGAGAATAGAAGGCTAGAATGGAGTGGTTTGGCCACGAGAAGAGAAGAGGTGAGAATAGAAGGCTAGAATCGAGTGGTTTGGCCACGAGAAGAGAAGAAGTGAGAATAGAAGGCTAGAATGGAGTGGTTTGGCCACGAGAAGAGAAGAGGTGAGAATAGAAGGCTAGAATGGAGTGGTTTGGCCACGAGAAGAGAATAAGTGAGAATAGAAGGCTAGAATGGAGTGGTTTGGGCACGTGAAGAGAAGAAGTGAGAATAGAAGGCTAGAATGGAGTGGTTTGGCCTCGAGAGGAGAAGAAGTGAGAATAGAAGGCTAGAATGGAGTGGTTTGGCCACGAGAAGAGAAGAAGTGAGAATAGAAGGCTAGAATGGAGTGGTTTGGCCACGAGAAGAGAAGAAGTGAGAATAGAAGGCTAGAATGGAGTGGTTTGGCCACGAGAAGAGAAGAGGTGAGAATAGAAGGCTAGAATGGAGTGGTTTGGCCACGAGAAGAGAAGAAGTGAGAATAGAAGGCTAGAATGGAGCGGTTTGGCCACGAGAAGAGAAGAGGTGAGAATAGAAGGCTAGAATGGAGCGGTTTGGCCACGAGAAGAGAAGAGGTGAGAATAGAAGGCTAGAATGGAGCGGTTTGGCCACAAGAAGAGAATAAGTGAGAATAGAAGGCTAGAATGGAGCGGTTTGGCCACGAGAAGAGAAGAAGTGAGAATAGAAGGCTAGAATGGAGTGGTTTGGCCACGAGAAGAGAAGAAGTGAGAATAGAAGGCTAGAATGGAGTGATTTGGCCACGACAAGAGAAGAGGTGAGAATAGAAGGCTAGAATGGAGTGGTTTGGCCACGAGAAGAGAAGAAGTGAGAATAGAAGGCTAGAATGGAGTGGTTTGGCCACGAGAAGAGAAGAGGTGAGAATAGAAGGCTAGAATGGAGTGGTTTGGCCACGAGAAGAGAAGAAGTGAGAATAGAAGGCTAGAATGGAGTGGTTTGGCCACGAGAAGAGAAGAAAAGGAAAGGAAGGAAGCTTGTAGTTTAACGTGACCGTTAATCTTGAGATCATGAGCCACGGGACCTCCTTTTTACGTGGAATCCGAACCACAGGACATGGCATTTCACTTCGAAAATCTCACATGCATTGACCGGGAATCGAACCCGGACCGCCTTGGTGAGAGGCATACAGCTAGACCGCTGAGCCACCACACCCCCGAGAAGAGGTGAGAATAGAAGGCTAGAATGGAGTGGTTTGGCCACGAGAAGAGAAGAAGTGAGAATAGAAGGCTAGAATGGAGTGGTTTGGCCACGAGAAGAGAAGAAGTGAGAAAAGAAGGCTAGAATGGAGTGGTTTGGCCACGACAAGAGAAGAGGTGAGAATAGAAGGCTAGAATGGAGTGGTTTGGCCACGAGAAGAGAAGAAGTGAGAATAGAAGGCTAGAATGGAGTGGTTTGGCCACGAGAAGAGAAGAAGTGAGAATAGAAGGCTAGAATGGAGTGGTTTGGCCACGAGAAGAGAAGAGGTGAGAATAGAAGGCTAGAATGGAGTGGTTTGGCCACGAGAAGAGAAGAGGTGAGAATAGAAGGCTAGAATGGAGAGGTTTGGCCACGAGAAGAGAAGAAGTGAGAATAGAAGGCTAGAATGGAGTGGTTTGGCCACGACAAGAGAAGAGGTGAGAATAGAAGGCTAGAATGGAGTGGTTTGGCCACGAGAAGAGAAGAAGTGAGAATAGAAAGCTAGATTGGAGTGGTTTGGCCACGAGAAGAGAAGAGGTGAGAATAGAAGGCTAGAATGGAGTGGTTTGGCCACGAGAAGAGAAGAAGTGAGAATAGAAGGCTAGAATGGAGTGGTTTGGCCACGACAAGAGAAGAGGTGAGAATAGAAGGCTAGAATGGAGTGGTTTGGCCACGAGAAGAGAAGAAGTGAGAATAGAAGGCTAGAATGGAGTGGTTTGGCCACGAGAAGAGAAGAGGTGAGAATAGAAGGCTAGAATCGAGTGGTTTGGCCACGAGAAGAGAAGAAGTGAGAATAGAAGGCTAGAATGGAGTGGTTTGGCCACGAGAAGAGAAGAGGTGAGAATAGAAGGCTAGAATGGAGTGGTTTGGCCACGAGAAGAGAATAAGTGAGAATAGAAGGCTAGAATGGAGTGGTTTGGGCACGTGAAGAGAAGAAGTGAGAATAGAAGGCTAGAATGGAGTGGTTTGGCCTCGAGAGGAGAAGAAGTGAGAATAGAAGGCTAGAATGGAGTGGTTTGGCCACGAGAAGAGAAGAAGTGAGAATAGAAGGCTAGAATGGAGTGGTTTGGCCACGAGAAGAGAAGAAGTGAGAATAGAAGGCTAGAATGGAGTGGTTTGGCCACGAGAAGAGAAGAGGTGAGAATAGAAGGCTAGAATGGAGTGGTTTGGCCACGAGAAGAGAAGAAGTGAGAATAGAAGGCTAGAATGGAGCGGTTTGGCCACGAGAAGAGAAGAGGTGAGAATAGAAGGCTAGAATGGAGCGGTTTGGCCACGAGAAGAGAAGAGGTGAGAATAGAAGGCTAGAATGGAGCGGTTTGGCCACAAGAAGAGAATAAGTGAGAATAGAAGGCTAGAATGGAGCGGTTTGGCCACGAGAAGAGAAGAAGTGAGAATAGAAGGCTAGAATGGAGTGGTTTGGCCACGAGAAGAGAAGAAGTGAGAATAGAAGGCTAGAATGGAGTGGTTTGGCCACGAGAAGAGAAGAAGTGAGAATAGAAGGCTAGAATGGAGTGGTTTGGCCACGAGAAGAGAAGAAGTGCCAATAAAACTGCCAGAAGGGAGGAGAGACCAGCTGGCAGACCTAGAAAACAATGGACAGATCTGGTGAAGAAGGATGTACAGAAGAGAGGCCAGGATTGGGAGAGTATTGTGAACGAAGAATGGTTCATGGATCGACAGAGATGGAGGGGGCTTATATACCACACCCGGGAAACTGGAGTTGGTCGACGATGATGATGATCAACATAACATATTATTGTACCAATATTCAAGTAAGGAGACAATAAGGAATGTGAAAACTACAGATGAATTACTATAATCTCTCATGCTGCAAAGATCATGGAAAGAGTAAAAGAGGAACGAATCCGATAAAAGGTTGTAAACCAAATTCAAGAGGAACAGTTTGGGTTCAGAATGGGAAGATCAACAGTAGAACCTATTTTAGTTGTAAGACAAATTATTCAAATACATCTCTGTTAAAACAGCAGTATGACACACCGGGGCTGGTGACCACAGCGATACGTAAAAACAGAAAGTGAGTCGTGCTAACTTAGGGAAATTAACCCTACGCAGGCGGATGCGTTTTATATCTGTACGCAGACCGAAAATACACCAAATTAAAACTTGTCCAGAATTATCGAACACTAGCTATAAACATGCATATGTACGTAATATTAATGGCTTACCCTGATTATTGGATGTACTACGTCTCAGAAGTGTGTAAGATATTATCAAAATTATTTAGTGCATAAAGAGCATAAGAGACACTACTTGGATATCCATCTTCGGACCGGGTGGGTGACTTTATAGGGAGTTTTGGTGCCAACGCTGGCTTGCCTTGTAGTAGTACCAGCTGACAACCTTAAAAACGCTAGCAGTCATCGCATACGACGATGTAGTTGAGTT
The DNA here is from genome assembly GCA_946902985.2 of Meconema thalassinum. Classification (NCBI taxonomy): domain Eukaryota; kingdom Metazoa; phylum Arthropoda; class Insecta; order Orthoptera; family Tettigoniidae; genus Meconema; species Meconema thalassinum. Next base: position 162,038,055 of record OX336401.1, on the reverse strand, counting down.
ATACTTCTATGGATGGCAGCAAAATCGGAAAATTGGTTAGTATTCTTGTTAATGTTGTATATTTAATTAATATTTGAATATATATCAACTAGCTGTTACCCGCGGCTTCGCCCGCAATAACCTTTGGAATCCTGTTATAACATTAGTTAAATAGATAGATAAGCATGGGTCCCAGTGGAAAATAATTCTATCACCTGAAACCAAAAATGCATGGGACGAAAAAAACAACATCAAAATATCATGTTGGTTTCGGACCCTAAAAGACGTGAAAAATATAATAAAAGTATTAAAAAAAACATTTTTTGAAATTTCATTCGAATCAATTTTTATGTCATTCCTGGGACTTAGAAAATTCCGGCCAAAAAGTACAAAATCATTAATAACTCCCTACGTATTCGTCGTATGATGAAATAGCAAGAGACAAAAAAGGTGTAATGTTTTATTGTCTACAACATAGGCCATGTATAATTTTAAACTCCGACATATTACGTTTCCCCCCCATAATTTCACCCCTCCCCATGGGCCCCTTAAATTGGATTTATGAAAAAACGGTCAAACACCTGTTTAGTTATTTTTTATGCTGATTTTTTTCGGCTGAGTTCCAAACTCCTGGCCTATGTCGTTTAAGAGATACACGCTCCGTTGGGAATCCTTCAACCCCCACTTTTCACCCCTTTCACCTCATAATATACACCACATCGAAAAACCCTCAGACACATGTCTTCTTATTTTTAATGATGAGTTTATATGCCGAGTATCACATCCCCCAATGAAACCAATCGGGAGATATTGCTATTCAATGAAATGCAGGTCTACCCCCTTAACACCCCTTTATAACCTGAATATCTAAAAATCCTTTCTTAGTGGGCGTTTGCGGCCCTTGAGGAAGCTGCATACCAAATTTCATTCCAATCCGTTCGGTGGTTTCTGAGATTACGTGATGAATGAATCAGTCAGTCAGTGGTATTTGAGCTTTATATAGTAGATTTTCACCCCTTTCACCTCATAATATACACCACATCGAAAAACCCTCCGACACATGTCTTCTTATTTTTAATGATGAGTTTATATGCCGAGTATCACATCCCCCAATGAAACCAATTGGGAGATATTGCTATTCAATGAAATGCAGGTCTACCCCCTTAACACCCCTTTAGAACCTGAATATCTAAAAATCCTTTCTTAGTGGGCGTTTGCGGCCCTTGAGGAAACTGCATACCAAATTTCATTCCAATCCGTTCGGTGGTTTCTGAGATTTCGTGATGAATGAATCAGTCAGTCAGTGGTATTTGAGCTTTATATAGTAGATAGTAAATACATATTGAAGTGCTTAGTAAAGAATACAATCGGTTTTGAACAATATTATACGAAGAAATTGAATTATATTGAATCACACATCGATTTTAGTCGATACACAGCGCTCGAAAACGATATCAGATACTATCGATCATCATCATCTTGCACAGTTTCCAGCCACTGGCCGGGTCTGTTTGGAACACAAGCCTCTCCAATGTCTTCTGTCTTCCCACCATCTCTCAGCCTCCACCCTTGTCCAGTCTTCTCCTCTCTTCTTCACGCTTTCTTCCACCCCCTTCAGCCACCTGTCTCTCGGTCTTCCCCTCGGTCTCTTTCCTTCCCACTTCGTCTCATGTACTCTCCTGGGTATCCTCTTCTCCTCCATTCGTTTTACATGTCCATACCATCTAAGTCTAGATTTCTCTATACCATCCTGTAATGGTTCCTCCTTCATTAATTCTCTGGTCCTCTCATTTCTTATTCTGTCCATCTTTGTAGCTCCAATACTGCTTCTCAAGAACCTCATCTCACTGGCCTGTATTTTGCTCTTCTCCCTTCCTTTCATAACCCAGGTCTCCGAGGCATACGTCAGGATAGGGACATAGTACGTCCGATATATGATCTTTTTGCTGTTCTGAGGGACATCCTTGCTCCATAACATGCTTCTCACACTCCTCCGAAATGCTTCTGCCTGCCTCCCCCGCTCATTTATTTCTCTATCGTTTCTTCCATTATCTTGTATCAGGCTTCCCAGATACTTGAAACTCTCCACTTTCTTCAGCTGTTCCCCACCAATTGTTATTCCCGTTGTGGTTCTTTCCTTCTTCCTTGTTGTGATCACCATCTCACTCTTATTTATGCTAAATTTCATCCCATATCCTTGTATTATTCCTTCCCACACGTCCAACTGTTCCTGTACCTCCTCCTCCTTGTTTCCCCAAATCATCAAATCATCTGCAAACACCATTGCTTTCATCTTTCCGTCCCCAATTACTTGTGCCACTCGGGTCATTATGTCATCCATCACCACAATGAAAAGTAACGGTGACAGTGCACTTCCTTGTTTCAGGCCGTTTCTTTGTTCCAACCAGTCAGATCTCTCTCCTCCCACTTTCACACAGCTCACGCTTCCCTTGTACATCTCCTTTATCCTCTTTATAGTCCATTTCTCTACTCCTCTATCCTCCAGGGACTTCCATACTTTGTTTCTGCATACACTGTCATATGCTTTCTCAATGTCCAGGAAGGCCATCAGTAGATCTGTTCCATACTCATAGTGCTGTTCTTGTAACTGCCTTACAGCAAAAATCAAATCCACTGTGGACCTTCCTGCTCTGAAGCCATGTTGTTCTTCCCTCATCCCTCCTTCTATCCTTGTCCTAATTCTCTTTTCCAAAACTTTCTCGAAGATCTTTGCACAATGACTCATCAGTGTTATTCCCCGATAGTTTCTGCAATCTGTTCTACTACCTTTCTTGAAGATCGGGACAATGATTCCTTTTTTCCAGTCCTCTGGGGTCTTCCTTTCCTTCCATGCTGTCCTCATCACTCGGTACAGCCACTGTATCCCCACCTCTCCTGCTGCTCTCACCATCTCCACACTCAACTCATCCACACCCGGTGCCTTCCCTCCTTTCATCTTGTTCACTGCATCTTCCACTTCTTTCCATGTTAAGTCCTTTTCTGTTTGCAGTTCATCTTCCTCTTCCCCGATTTCTTCCTCCTCACCATATTTTCCATTTGGGTTCAGAAGTTCTTCAAAATATTCTTTCCACATTTTCTTCAGTTCTTCCCTATTTTCTATCTCTTGTCCCCTTTTGTTCACCATTCTAACATAATCCGTAGGATCCTTCCGCCTCTTATTTTTTACCATCCCATACAGGACCTTTTTTGTACCTTCACTATCCTCCTCCATCATCTTTGTCCACTCTTCCATCCACTTCCTTCTCTCCTCAGCCACCACTCTCTTCGCCTCCTTCTTTCTTTCCTGGTACTCTTCCCTTGTCTCTACCGTCCTATTTTGATACCACCTCCTAAAGGCTCTATTCTTTTCCCTTACTATATCTTTTGTCTTCTCATTCCACCATGGTGTTTCCTTCCACCTCTTCTTACTACTTGTCCTCCCACATACTGCTTCTGCTGCACCCACTAGTGTCTTCTTAAATCTAGCCCATTCCTCTTCCACCCCTCTTTCTTCATCTGTTGGAATTCCTTCCTTTACCATTTTGAGGTACTCGACCCTTCTATCCCCTTCTTTCAGTTTCCATATCCTTATACGTCTTTCCTGGTTCTCAGTCCCTTTCTTCTCCTTACTCCCTCTCAGGTTCATTACCAGTAATCGATGGTCGCTATCCAGGTTCTCCGATGGTATAACCTTGATGTCCGTGATGTTCTTATTTAGTTCTTTCTCATACAGTATATAGTCGACCACCGACTTCCTGGTCAAGTCATCACTGTACCATGTGATTGTGCGGCTCTCTCTTTTCTTAAACCAGGAGTTCCCAACTAGCAGGCTGTTCCTCTGGCAGAAGTCCAACAGTCTCTTTCCTTCCTCATTTCTTCCACCCCAACCCTCTGGTCCTAGAACACTCTCATAACCTTGTCTTTCTCTTCCTACATGGGCATTGAGGTCCCCCATAACAATCATATTTCTTCCTACCAGCTGCTTCTGCAATTCCTCTTCAAACTCCTCCTTCTCTTCAGAAGCGCAGCCTACTTGTGGAGCATACACTTGCACTATTTCTACGGTCTCTCCCCTCAGTGCTACTTTCACTTTCATCATCCTATCACTTATTCTCCTCACTTCTTCTTTTAAACCATCTCGTACTACTACTCCCACTCCATTCCTCTTTCCCTCTTCGTTCCCACTCCAGTACAGTCTATAGCCTTTTCTCAGTACTCTCCTTCCTTCCCCTTTCCACTTTGTTTCTGCCAATCCCAATAAATCCAACTTCCTTCTTTCCATCATATCCACTATCTCCTCCACCTTCCCCGTCAGCGTTCTTAGGTTTAAAGTTCCAAATCTTAGTCCGTGTGTACAGCCGTGTCGTCGTCTATTAAATCCATCCTGTCCGAGGCTCGTTCCATTTTTGAAAGCATTTGGTTTTATCCACTACTGGCTTGCTGGGCCTATCGTAGCTTCACCAGAGCCCCGTTAGCCGTCACTTTTCAGGGTTCCTGTAGGACCTTCACAGCTACCGTAACGGTCCCGGGGCACACGAAGTCCCCACTGTACTTCGCCCCTACAGGCAATCCCCTACTTTGTGCCGTTGCCCGTCTCCCACGACGTGGACGAGGGGTTGTTCCAACGTGATATTTCTTAATTCGACTGATAGGAAGTACCGCACTGACAATTAAATAATACTGGTGTTTGATAAGTGCAGCTGTAATTTTGTCTTACAATTCATTTTTAATATTGTAGTATAGTAGCCTACTCTTTCTATTTGTACATATCTGTGGGGTAGGCCTATGTCATGCTATGTGCTTTGTGGAAACATGGGCTGATAACCTTGAAACATATTAAGAACAAAGTTCCAAATGGTTCCGCCTCGTCAATACTGTTTATTAAAATGTCGTGATATAATCACCTGTCTTTTAACACATGGTACATGTTTCAACGTCTAACTTGTATTGACGTCTTCATCAGCCTAAATATTTGGGCAGCACTTAAAACATTCCCTTTATATACTGGGTGTGATTATATCACGACATTTTAATCAACAGTATTGACGAGGCGGAACCATTTGGAACTTTGTTCTTAATATAATTCAGTCAATACGGAAAAAATGTGCGACTCTCAGAGTCAAAAAGAAAACCTTGAAACATCCACAACAACTCTGATAGAGCCTACCTGATATCACAAGGGGAAGAAATTGCCTATTATTAGACCAACTACTAAAATATGACCATTATAAGGCAGGGGAAAGAAAGAAAGAAATAAAGAAAGAAAGGAAGGAAGGAATATAAAGTAGTGGTGGGGGGATAGAATAGGGGAAAGGGTCGAGTAGACACGGGCCGGGAGGGGAGAGGGGCCAGTAGGCCAGGCCGGGGACGGATTGGGCTCGAAAGTGCATCGTCGCGCCATCTCATATTGTCAGTTGGAACTACTTGCGCCGAGCAATAGGTTGGTATCAAAATTTTGCATTAAGTTGCAGCTCTACCCATATATCCTCCTTGCTTCGGACTCTTCAACTGAAAAATCACTTTCATCTACAGTACATCCGTGGAGTCGTAAATTGAAGCAATCTCTTGCTCACTGACCCTCTTTTGACTGCACATGTCGCAAAATAACTATCTAAACCCCAAAAAGCCGTTCTTAGAACTCGCGACGCAAGCTCGACTGAACACTAGAATCATTCACGGCTTGTGAGAAGCTAGCAGGGAGCTAACACCACTCAATTCGGGTATTCCCTGTTAGGCCAGAACTAAAAGTGTAGTTAACTGCCATCTGTTGAGATTTCAGCATACCACTTGCGCCGGCGGATCTCTGACCATATAATATACTAAATTCCGTCCTCTGAGGTTTAAGGAAAATTTTATCCTATTATAACCTCCCCTATTTTTTATGTTGAAAATTTAAAAAAAAAAAGAAGAAAAAAAGGGGGTTGTTATTGGTGGGAAAATACGGTATATTGGACTTGCAAAATGTGCAGGATGACGAGGAGAGCCTTGCCTACCATGCGGGAAGACTGACTCATATTTTCTAACACTCATTCCATGACGCGCTAGCCGCGTTCTCCACACCTGCTTTTAAACTAGAGTCACGCACTGGACGTGTTAAACCCCACACCCTTTGGTATCACATAATTTACAGCCTAGTGCTAATGCAACGGAGCATTTAACTTAAATATGAATTTTCATAACATTTTCTATAGTAGTTTTGATGCCAACCCAACAAATGACAGACAAATATTAACCTTATGGTATATTTGGTTGTTACATATCTCATCCCAGATAAATACAAACGTTTTAGCCAAAAATTTAAAACATTCAGACAGATATTTGACTGTCATACTGCTGTTTTAAGAGAGATGTATTTGAATATGTCAAAAGATCCCTTTGCCAGATCTGGCAACACTGTAAATGATGTTCAGTAATACTTGATGAAACTCCGTGCAGTCTGCTGTTCCACACTGGACGAGTGTGAATCTAGTCACGGTTCAAGTTACGTGCACCAGAAACTCACTCGTCCAGTGGAGAGATGTAAGTATCTTCATGGGGATCAACTCTGGAAATACAAGACATATCATTAAAGATATGAGAAAATAGCATTTTGAAATTGATTTTGTAGCACTTTCATTTTGAAAAATAGCATTTTGGAGCATTTTGAAATTTAAAAATTAGCATTTTGTAGCATTTAAAAGTTCGTCACCAGGTACAATAAAACTTGAACAGGTTCAAAATAATATGCACGGAAACTAATTCAAACATGTGCAGGATTGGAAATATGGGCGTTTCTGATAAACGGCATAAGCATTTAATATAATAATGTGAATCATACATTTACTTAACTTAAGGTAAATATCATACAATGGACAATTAACTAAATAACAAAATGTACGTGTACTCCCTCATTATTTCCTTTTCAATGAGGGCCATGGATGAGGGGCATTGAATTTCTATTTGCCGGTGGTTTAATGGTCAAATGGCACTTCTTGAATCCTACCTCATAAGATAAGTTATTAAAAGAAATGAATGGAACTTGGCAAGGAGTTAGTAGGAAAACCACACAAAAGGATTTCATAGACATCCTCAGAATTAGAACCAATTCGTCCATCGAGTCCAGGACAGCCTGGTATTGTCGTCATTCCACCTGCCACACAGTAAACTTCATAAGACAAGCTTTGTCGCCTGACCACAGCTCGCTTTATTCTAACAATTGTCACCTTGGTACCAGTGAACTAATACAACTCTCCGCCGGCCATCAATATTTGAGTTGCTGCACAACACCTGATATTGTTGATTGCATAATGAGAACATGACCTTTGGATCTTTTGAGCATAGCTTAGGTACCCTCGTCTCACGTCATACAACCAACCGACAGCACTTGAACTCAATTTTGCCAATTAGCCAGGCTCAAGAGATCGCACATTTCTGAAAAATGTATGGTGTCAAGTTTCTACATTTCTGTAATACTGATATTAGGATTTTAATACTTCAAACACTCCCTTAGTAAAAATAAAAACCACACACACAACAGGAGACTTAACACTGCTGCCAATGCAACTTGTATAGACGAATGCTGGCAATCCTGTGAACTTCATTGTGCACCATTCATATCTACTCCAAAAATTTAAATGATCACATCTTATCATTCTCAAAGGTTTTCTTAAGTTAAACAGAATATGCAAACACACAATTACTGATATACCTTTTTGCGACTCTTGACTGACAATCTGTAAAACAGTATCCGAATTCACGGAGAAATTGCCGGACGACATGTAACATAACCTATAACTTACACATTGTAGAGAATACTTTCATCATATTATATAACATTCCCCAAAGCAAAGAGAACGCATAACAAAAATTGTCTATTCATATCACGATATGTACTTGAGAGTATTCATTTTCATTTGAAATACAAGAAATGAGGGCCGGCGGGATATAAACCTATATAAGCATAACCTTATTGCTCTAATTTTTAAAAAGAATCAGCACAAACAATTGGAATATTCCTTTTATTAGCACAACCAACTGAAACTACGAAATAATTTCTCCAAAATCATCGTTTTACTGGCGATAAACAGTGGATATTATGCGGCAATAATAACAGCACCATTTTCAAATTGATTTTTACCGTAATCGATTGTTTTCACAACAATAATCGATGTTCGTACATATCGATTATTACTCGTAAATATCGATTATATAGCCGATATTTTCATTGCTGGGAACTCGCAAATTTCAAAGTAGCGGCGCGAAAATGTAAAAAAACATATATTCAACATTAATCTGTAAATTCGGCACTTTTCGCATTTATGGGAATAATTCGGAGGAACCCTTAGTTATCGCACTTTGTAACACATTCAGTTTCGCAAATTTTAGGTATACATAGTCATATTAGTTACCAAGTACTGTAGTTGAAAAAAGGAGAAAAAAGTAAAATTCTCATTTATCGCAATTGCGAATTTTCCGTATCTCTACTGATATGTTAAGCCACTATACTCTGTATTATGAATAATGAACGCTGCCGTCTGTTAAAGCTAGCACGTGGGGTTTTTGCTGCATTGTCACTGGGACAGATCATGACTCTTAACATTCCAAGAGGCTTGCAGGAAGACACAAAATACTGGGGGAGTTAGCCCCCTGCCTGGCGGTCTAATGACAGGGATGAGTCAAAGCACAGTAAAACACTGCCTCAAGCCATGTGCTCACTGCTGTCTCTGCCATGGAGACCATTACCCCTCCCATCTCTACTCCACGCCTCACCCTTCAAGCGGATGACAGCCATCACCATTCACCTTTTGTAATACAGAGTTGTTCATGTGCTTTGAAATGCAACATCTTGTTTGAGATACCAAAACCGTCATTTCGCAAATCTGCCAACATAGTGAAGCAAACTCTTCTTCCTGCTCAGGAAACTTGTCAATATTTGACCTTCTGAATGCCTTCAGTCTCACTGAAATCTTATGGAGATTAAACCCAGCCATATAACTACTGCGTTTTGTTCTGCCTACACAATAAACCACACTTAAATGAGAAACAGCAATGAGACATGAAGACAGAATACTGGTACTTGTCGGCAAGTAGGCTACCATGAACGAGAGGAAAGCAGTGCTGCCAAAAAGAGCAGTTAGATCACGGTGGGTGAGTGGATATCATGTCGGTCTACTAACCCCAAGATTGCAGGTTCGCTCCTGGTCGTGGTAAGTGTTTTTTTTAAGGCGGCAAAAATACGATACGCATGTCATACGATGTTGGCATGTCAAAGAACCCATTTGAATTTAGTAGCCCAAGTTCATAATGGCAAAATTAATCTCGGGAGTTTCCGCCAACAAAGTTCCTCTTTCTCTACTAGAAAGCGCTATAGTGTTCAAGGAGCTTAGATATCTAACATCTAACCTCCTTGACTTTCATAGTCAAGGAACAACGAAATTCGACATGCAAGCTACCCTCTGGGTGTCAAATAAAGCTTGCACCCGGCACCCGAGGCCAAACGATATTATTATGTGTGATGTCTAGTAGGTTTTAAGTTCGAACTTACAATTACTATGATCATCTTCGTGGCGGCGTCAGAAATTAATGGGATACATGTGCGAGAATACTTTTCCCTGCAATTTCAAATTTTAAAAATAGGGCATGAGATACTGTACATGCTATGGAAAGTTATATGCGAGTAAATACAGATGTTTAATATTGTGGGGTGTGAAAGTCTCAATCAAAAGTGGTGATGTTGAATCATTTAGGCGTTTGAAGAACTCATGCCCGTTGCTCACGGTAAAATGTTTCTTAAAATTTATTGTACAACTAATTTTATAAAAATTTGACGAAAACAAGCTGTGTTGTTCAAGGTAAAATTATTTTATAAAATCCGTGGATGTATCAGGATCGCCATCTACCGATAAACTTCTGAACCAAGAATCACCTGTTCAACACACATTGGTTTGAGAGTATGGCTCCAACAAACAAAGCAAAAATTGCTGCTTTAGCTACAATTATATGTCATACAGTGGTAAAAAGGAATAAAAGAAATGCTAGGAAGTTCTGGACTCGGGAATGGATGAAAAGAAGAGAAGAGGAATGCTGTCCTTGGTTGAAAATGAGTTGAGGTTAGAAGATCAGAATTCATATAGGAATTTTCTAAGAATGGAGGAAAGCAGTATTAAAAATCTCCTAGATTTAGTTGGTCCAAAAATTATTCGACAGGACACTAACATGAGGCAAGCCATTTCTCCTGAAATGAGACTGCGAGTTCGAAGCCCGTTTATCTTCGCTTTCACATCAGCCTGGCTTGTGTTCGGTCGAATTTGTGAAACATATTCGACGATTGAGATTTCTGCCTCCCTTCTTGCATTTCTAATGTGGTATATGTGCGTTTTAAACTCATACAAACACTGATATTTCTGGTCCTCGTCCAGTAAAACACTAACAGCTTCCACAGTCCAGCCGGAGCCTGCCGTTTTCGAAGTGTTTGTTTTCAAGCGAGCTTCACAATCTTCTCACCACGTGGCGCTAGCATCATCTTCATGTCAGCTTCCCTGATTGGTTTGTTTCGTAAAATTAATTTTACGGAATAGAACATGTCCTATTTTATGGAAAGTTTAATCAAAGGTTTTATAAAACTTGAATTCGACCGTGAGCAACAGAAATTTTATAAAATTAAATTATTGTACAATAAATTTGAAGGAAAATTTTACCGTGAGCAACGGGCATTAGTCCAGCCGGAGCCTGCCATTTTCGAAGTGTTTGATCACAAGCGAGTTTCATAATCTTCTCACCACGTGGCGCCAGCATCATCTTCATGTCAGCTTCTCTGATTGGTTTGTTTCGCAAAATTAATTTTACGGAATAGAACAAGTCCTATTTTATGGAAAGTTTTATCAAAGGTTTTATAAAACTTGAATTTGACCGTGAGCAACAGAAATTTTATAAAATTAAATTATTGTACAATAAATTTGAATGAAAGTTTTACCGTGAGCACGGGCATCAGTGAGTGCGTGTGTAACCTAATAACCCGTGTCATTTCGATAGCTGTAATTACGGCTAGGATTTGGGTAAAAGGCGATTGTGGCCTTAATTGTAGGTACCACACCTTATCATTTGCCTGCAATAAAAGTGGGAAACCACAGTAACCATTTCTAGGATGGCTGATGAGGGAAACAAAACCAGACCTCCACGGTAACACCACAACGTGGAAAGTATAAAACAGAGGACATACACAAATTTAAATATGTGTATAATATTGTTGTCTATCAAAACACTCAATCAAAAAATTACAGTGGTTTTGGAATACCTGCAAAAACACTGCCAGGGCCTGCTCTGCCGAGTTCAAGGTATACCCTTCCAGATCGCACCCAGCATTTGCCAGCTCCAGGATTATGAACAGCTGATCGTCGGTAAAAACATCAGGCACATCATTCTCCGACCCTGGAAAGAACAGGAACATAAGGAGTATTTGAAATCCACCTAAAGATCTAAAGCTATCAATGGACACCTGGTCATGTGGTAGAACTTGTGAGTAGGGACCCTCATTTTCTGTAAATAAAAAAAATCAAATTTTGGTATTTTTCTTTTCTGTCGTGTAGCCTCCTGGGAGGCCGAATTCAAGTCTTTCTAGTGAACGCTCATGGGTGACCTGCGCGTCCGAATGATGATGAAGACGTCACATACCTCCAGTGCCCGGGCCTGAGGAGTCAACTCTAGGAGATGAAAATCCCCGATGGCCCGGCCGGGACCCTTTGGCCTAAAACCTAGCGCGCTAACTAATTCGTCATGGGGCCGGACAAACTAATGGTGAAAACTCGAAAAAATAATCTAAAGATATTATTAACAGTGGCAGTTGATGGTGCCAGGATATTTAAAATTCACAAACATACTGCTTAAAGTTACAAGTACATACAGTGAATAATAATGCTGTAAGTTACTGTATACCGTATTTACTCGAATACGACCCGCCCCCGAGTAAGACCCGCACCCTGATTTTGAAGAACAAAATAAATAAAAAAAATACTCAAAATTATGTACAATCTTAACTAAATAAACAGAATAGCATTTATCCAAAATAGTTTCCAACAGTTTTGAAGTCGTCCTAAAATAACACACATCAAACTATTAAAAATACAAATAAAAGTACACAAACACTTCATTCTTCGTCATCAGAAGTACCAACTTCGGAACTTTTATCACCATCACTTTCCCACTAAATGTCGTCATCACTGACATCCATAGCATTCGAAATACTACATTTCTTGAAGCTCTTCCATATGAGATCTCCCGAGATACGATTCCATGCCGTCAAAATCCACGAACATAACAGCTGAACTTCCGGGCGCTGAATACGACCAGTTGGGGTCAGTGTGTGCTTATCGGCCGCCATCCACTCCGTATACAGCTGTTTCAAGGCTGCTTTGAACGGTCGGTTCACGCAGACATCCCGTGGTTGTAGCATAGACGTCATCCCGCTCAATCACGAATACATGACTCGTCAATATCATATTTCCTACCGGGCACGATTTCCAATAACTTCAGCTTCCCTCACATTAAACGACCGCAAACGCTTCGTACAACTCATGTTTACACTCGGAAAACGTGCACGACACGTGCGCGAGACTGTATGACGCCGCCTGCTTACGGTAAAACAAAGTAATAGCCGGAAGAAGGCTAGCACTATCTAGCGGATACTCGCAACACCCGATAACGCGCGTGGCGGGCAATTTAAATCTTTAAAATCAGGATGACTCAAATAAGACCCGCACCCCAATTTTTCACGTCCGATTTTGTTTAAAAATGTGCGGGTGGTATTCGAGTATATACGGTATATACAAATAGTACCTGCATATTTATTTTATTTTTTTCAAAAATGAAAGCAAAAAATTGAAGTGCAGGCATTATTTGAGTCAAGGTTGGTACCACACTCCTCCCATCATAATTTCGATGCAGTCACTGGTCTGCCACACGCGATATTAGGTTGAAAGACACTGACCTCAGCTCCGACTCCTGTGGATGCTGAAACTGAGCTGTAATGGCAGCCGACAGAAGACCAGTCTTGCTGTGGACTATATACAGGGTGGCCACAAAGTCCCGTTACCCCCCCTCTTATAACCAATAGAATCCCCTAAACCTAGTTAAATAAGTTGTACACCATTTCTAAGAGAGGTTTTCTTAGGAATATACGGCATTATGAGACCCATCCATCGCCCTGGAAGAACTGCGACAATGTCGACAATGCAGAAGCACATGAAGAAAGACTTAGGCTTGCGCCCATATCGGCCTAGGAATTATCAGATGGAGGCATGTGAGGCACTTCTTCAGATGTTCGACTCAATACCAAAACGAGGCAATGTGCTCTTTTCCGATGGTTCTCCTGTGCTGCCGGCTCCACTTGCCTGGCCACCACGAAGCACAGACCTTACCACATGTGATAATGCGCTATGGGGGTTCATAAAGGGTATCGTTTCACAAAACGGATGAACTGAAAGATGATGCTGGTGTACAACTTATTTAACTAGGTTTAGGGGTTTCTATTGGTTATAAGAGGGGGTTAACGGGACTTAATGGCCACCCTGTAGATTGTGGTAGTGAGAATCACTACGGGCATGTGACATATTTCTGTGCAACGTCGAAAATGTCACAACGTTGACTCCTGCAACAACCTAAACGATGTCATACTGCTGGCCGGTAGAACGCAGATCTTTACCACAAACTTTCTATGTTAAGCAGTGCTGGGATTTGCCTTAGGCTTGTAACACCGATAGACTCCCGCGACCACCGAAAACTGTGCCTAACGATGGTCATATTACAGCGAATCTGCTACTTTAGCGATAGTGAGAATTACAATCCGTTTATGAGCGACTCCAGCCTTATTTCTCGACAAGTGCACCCCGTAATATAGTGACACTAAGACAATTGACGATGTCCAAAGCAACAAAATTCTTACTAAGCACGCATAACTTAGAGGGAGAATTTTAAAAATGCGACTAACCTGAGAGCGGCACCATATTCATCGTGATACCTGCTCTCACAGCCACTAAAGAGCACAAAACTATTCAATTTTTATTTTTGTTTCTAAAAATAGAGTTAAAGGATTATTCAATGACCGGTAGTATTAGTACATATTTTACAGTACATTAAAAGTTATTATTTAAATGACATAGTGGTATTGCACAAGACCATACTTTTATTGGAATTCCTTTTAATGGCTATTTCTTATCCTACTGCTAAATGGAGTTAGTTAGCAATTCACATATTTTATCTCCACACTGGACTTTTCCCACTGTATTCCCAAAAAGCAAGACTGAAGTATGTTACAGAATGAGCCAAGCAAATATGAAAAACAAAAAGGATTTTTACCAAAGAACCTAGCTTACAGATGTCAATTCAAAGAACACACTAGCGGTATTCACTAGGCGAGTGCAATATGTATTTCTACCCTTATTGTTCCCATTTCTATGAGAACTCTGAACCAACACTGTAAAACTTTCAAAGTGGGTAGTCATAGTGGTGAGTCAAGTAGAAACACAGCAATCACCATACCTTTAGCCTCATCGAACTGGAGCCAGAGAGAGAGGAGCCGAGGAGGGTACATTCCCTGCACACACCAACAGCGGATCAACTCAGAGAAGCCTGCAGTGCGGAAAGTAGTCCCATGACGCAGCTCGCTAAGCTCCCTGGAACACAACCATTTCAAGTTTACTTTCTTATTCATTATATAGCCTAGGGCATAGCCTCCTTCACACTACACATAGTGAAGTCACACTAAACGAACTGTATCCCGAGGCTTCCCACACATTTCAAGTCAAACCACACGCCCAACATCCCAATACCAACACAATTATTTCATAGAATATGGCAGAAAAATGCAATTGAAGAGCTCTATATGCTAAAATTCAAAGTATGACTTCCACCTTTTTTTTATTAATCTTTCGTTTACTTGACGAAAGCAAATGTTGAGATAGTTCCTCTTTTGTTGAGAGTGGTAATTAGATTTACCTCCCGGCTTACTAAAAGGTTCATCACAATTTAACCCTTTAAGTGCTGTGTTTTTTCATTCGCATTATTTAAACAATTATATTAAAAATAATAACTTATCAGGGAGGGGGGTTAAAATGTCTATAGGCTTTGGGTATTTATTTATCTAAATGTGAATTCAAAATGCTACGTTTATATAAATTTTCATATTGAAAGGAATTCAAATTTAAAGTATTACACCAATGCTTGCATCATCATACCAGGTAAAGGGCCCTAATCAGTAGGCAAGTAATTACATGTTGCTCCTTGCCAGAACAAATGTTGATATTTCTAAATCCAAAATCACAACATGGAGTGAAGGATTTGCTTCTTACTCCACTATGCTAGTTAAAATCTCAGAAGAACTCCAGCTGTAGAGGACAGACGTCAACAAAATACTATGTTAGTTACTTCCGGAAGCAAAAATCGAAACTCAAGCTCCAGCTTATTAATCAGCTTCTGTATATTCACTTCCTTTCGAATATCTTTATTCCTCACTCTCTTTCTTCTAGTCTTCTGTACTATACTCCTCAGGAATTTAATTTCGTCTGCCTGTATTCTTCTTTCATCTCTCCTCGTCATTGGCCAAGTTTCTGCTCCATACGTAACTAACCTGAAAAATATCATATTTGCGATAAATGCGAATTTTAAATTTCGTACAGAATCCAAGCCTACATTAATTTTAATGTAAAAAAATCTTTTTTCGCGTAAAACAACGAGCGAATTGTGACCCAAAGTGCAAAAATGCCAAATAAGTGCGATTTTATAGCGAAATTACTTTAAATCTGCTAATTTATTTGCGAATTTGTTTATTAAACAAAAGAAAATGTTCAGTAGGTGGCCTAATCGCTCGCTAGCGATACCTCATCTCGGACTCGCAGTTCTCTACGCATATTGGTCGATATAACAATCGATTTCTGTATCGATACGAACTTTCAACTATCTATAACTTATTCAGACAGCTGACGAACGAAACTAGTTTGTGTACTTGGCGCATCGTGGCGACTGGTGGTTTGTCGAACACGTGGACTTCACTAAACGGAAAATTTTGCGGCTTGCCGCTTGATTAGTAACCTTATTCTCTTTGTAACCTTCAAGCATTTCAAGGTTCAATGTTGTTTTCTAGAAATGGGACGTACTGCTGTAACTGCTCATGAAAGAGCACAGCAATACGCTAATCATGGCTTTTATTGTTCCGACTCTGCAACAGTATTTTGCAAATATTGTAACTGCCGTGTTGGGTGGGAGAAGAAGGACAATATTCAGAAACAAATTACATCGGTAAAACATGCAACGCAAAGTTATTTACAATGCTTTCATTTGAACATTAAATTGTATCTCAAGTGTTGCCAATAAAATCATATAGTACGTAAGAATCTGGAAAAAATTAGATGCTAATTTTCCAAAAACAGATGCTAAATAGGGAAAAATAAATGCTAATTTAAAGGAAAATAGATGCTAAATTTTCAGGTCCCTACTAATAGGTCTTGTACATCATGTCTTTATCCCAAATTAAATTTTAACCTGATGATAGAATACATTCTCGCCGTGTTGATCTCTGAATTCTGATTATGCAATTCAAATACAGTAAAACTTCCTTTTTACGTTTACACTTATACGTTTTCTACACTTATCCGTCTTTTTTCCTGGCCCCGGCAAAATCCCTATACTTTAATTTATTTCCGATATACGTTTTACATTTATTCGTTTTTCACGCTTATACGATCATATTCTAACTCCTATGATCACGTACGGGTCTATTGCGATGTTTTCACGGAAGTGTCTGATGCTAAAAATAGACTCGGCTAGACTGGCACGAGGTGTCCCTTGCGTAAGATTCCGCCAATAGCAGTCGGGCCTGTTTTAAAATCGGCGAACTGGGACTATCAGCACTTCGTACGGCAGCTTATTGAATCTAGTCATTCCGAAGCCAACTCACGGAAGGGATGGGTCCACATAAGTTTCACTCCCCAGAAGTGAATTCAGTAAAGTTTATTTTAATCCGCCCTATTCACTTTACTGAATTCAATTTGCGTCAATACGGGCCAATATGAGCGATATGGCCTCCCCAGAAGTTGCGTTGAGTGCGATCGTTGGTTAGCGCGAGTCATAGCCTGCAGTTAGCAAGACACTTCTTTCTCCTGACAAGGTCACTAGGTTAAAGCCCCGCGGAATGTGCTGACGAAGCTCACCACCCGCATTGCGGTTCATAGTCCGCAGGCATAAAGACGACATTACTTTCTCCTGACAAGATCACGCCAGATTTTAAGCTCACAGAATGTGCTAAGTGACGAAGCTTGCCGCTCGCGTCACAGTTCATAGCCCGCAGGCATAAAGACGAGATTACTTTCTCCTGACAAGATCACGCCAGATTATACGCTCGGGGAATGTTCTAAGTGACGAAGCTTGCCGCTCACGTCACAGTTCATAGAAAAATTAAAATCCACAGCCTGCTTCCAGTCTCCGACCGGGTCAGGAATGGAATGAATGAAGCCCCCATCTAGCGGCGAGGATATGGACTGTGCCGGCTGCCGAGGCCTGACGCACTCCTCGGGGGCAATGAGTAAATGAATGACAGATGAAATGAAATGATAGTGGAGTGTGTTGCTGGAATGAAATTTTGACAGGGAAAACCGGAGTACCCGGAGAAAAACCTGTCTGCCTCCGTTTTGTCCAGCACAGATCACATGGAGTGACCAGGATTTGAACCACGGACCCAGCGGTGAGAGGCCGGCGTGCTGCCGCCTAAGCCACGGAAGCTTCCCACAGTTCATAGCCCGTAGGCAAAAAGAAGAGATATTTTTCTTCCCACAAAGTCACGTCATGTTATAAAGTCGCGGCAGCATGTGCAAGTGACTGGCGCACAAATACGAATATGCTGTGAGACGATTATGTGAAGAAATTTTATAAACCTATTTCAGTGTTTGAAAAGTGGTGTGTGACGATTATGCGAGGAAATACGGTACATTTTGCACTTTTTATTTACCGACTTTCATTTATGCGTTTTTGACACTTTTAAGTTTTTTTTTCCTTTGGTCCCCTGGAAAACATATAAGTGAAGTTTTACCGTATAATACTTTTGATCGCTGCATTTTGAATAAACACTATAGAACAGCAACAAGACAACATCACTTACATGGCTATGACTATCTCTGACAGAATCTCCTCATAGGTCTTCTGAGGCTCACCGTTCACCACCAGCTCTCCTTCAATGGGGATGATCTTGAGGACCGACGGGATACAGCCCGGCCGCTCCAATGCGAACACCTCCCCATATACACCTTCTCCAATCTTCTTGCACCTCTCCAAAGAACTATACATAGCATACATCATAAAAATAGTACACAAATAAAAGAAAAATATATACATATACACAAAAAAGTCAACCCCTGGCACTATCCAGCCCATGACGGGCTAAGGCCGACCAAGCGACCGCTGCCCAGCCATTTGGCCTGCAGATATTGGGGTGACGCGTGATCAGCGCGTCGGGTCCCCTCGGCCGTTAATCTTGGTATTCGTGATCGGGGCGCTGTCTCACTGTCAGACAGCTACTCAATTGTCCTCACGAGGCTGAGTGCACCCCGTTCCAACCCTCACGTCAGTTTTAAAATCATACATATACACAAGAGGGTAATTCCATAAGTTAGAGCAACTAAGTTATATCTAGTACTTTAAGTTCAACCCAGTCAATACTTATAATTTTAAAACTCAGTGTACAATTGTTTCAAGTCAATATTGACTCATGTT
This sequence comes from Meconema thalassinum, assembly GCA_946902985.2. Taxonomy (NCBI): domain Eukaryota; kingdom Metazoa; phylum Arthropoda; class Insecta; order Orthoptera; family Tettigoniidae; genus Meconema; species Meconema thalassinum. The sequence goes on along the minus strand of OX336401.1, from coordinate 162,019,344 downwards.
CAGCATTGCACAGTTACATAAAAATCACTTAAGACATGCTCTTCTTCTTCTTCTTCATTTCCCTGTTCAAGTGATCTGGGTCGCGGTGTGAATCAAGGACCTCCATACTCTTCTCTCTCTCCACCACTCTCGTTCCTCTTCCAGTACATCCTCCACTCTCACTCCTTTTTTTCTCAACGCTCTCTCTCACTGCATCCATCCACCTCATCCTCGGCCTTCCCCTTTGGCGCCTTCCGGGGACTTTCTCAGTAAATAATCGCTTCGGGACTCGGTCTTCTCCCATTCACATCATATGTCCATACCATTTTAGCTTACTGATCTCGATTTTGTCTTGTAACTTTGGGAATCCTGTTTTCTCCCTAATTTCCTTGTTTCTGATTTTGTCTCTGCGGGTCTTTCCAATTATACCTCTAAGGAACTTCATCTCAGCTGCCTGGATTCTACTTTCCTCCCGTTTAGTTGCTGTCCACGTGCCTGCTGCATACGTCAATATAGGTGTGTAATATGTTGAATACGAGATCTTTTTACATTTCTTGGGAACTTCCTGGTTCCACACCAGACCCCTCACACTCCATTACTTGTTGGATCCTCTTACCTACTTCCTCACTTATCCTTCCATCATCTGTTAGGACACTCCCTAAGTATTTGAACCTTTTTACAACTTGTACTGGTTCTCCTTCTACTGCAATATTCCCCCTACCATCTCGCACATTTCTTGTCATCACCATTGTCTGACTCTTCTCCACATTGATTTTCATTCCATGCTCTTCTATCTCCTGGTTCCAAACATTTACTTGTTCTTGGACTTCCAATTCATCGTCCCCCCATATCACTATGTCATCAGCGAAGAGTAAGGCCTTTGTCCCTTTACTTCCCATTTTCAGTTTCACTCGTTTATGGAATAATCCAGGCCCACCTGGACTTCCTAGAGAATTTAAGGCCTGTTTTGTCGGAAAGTCCTCATGAATGGTTGTTATCCCCATTAGACAGGAATAGCAAATGGATATGATGTTGCTTTACCTGTTTAAAAACAAATTTCTGTTATTTCCGTTTGGTCAATGGTTGTCAATTTTACACTAAACAAAGATCTAACCTTTCTAAGCCACCTGCTAATAATAAATATGAAATATTATTGTCCTAAGTTTGAGATCCTAGAAGCATCTTCTCGCAGCAACTTTGCTTGTTAAAAACTTTCCATAACATGCTCTGCAGTTTAACAAACGGTATGCACCTTGTTGGTGTCGATGGATATCTTGTTTACCAAAAACAACTTTCCCTATCGTTGAGGAACGAGTCTTGACAGGTGGATCCCGGCGCACTCAAGTGGAACACAGGTCACTTAAACATTCGGTTGAGCAAAACTCGTTAGGAGTGAGTTGTGACCGAAGGCAGCAGCCTCAACATCCGTAGCCCTCTGAACCCTCCTTTATACTTCTCGTTGAGTGCAATATCCCAAAAGTAAATAAATAAAATTGTGCCTATTCCATTTGACATAGGCCTTTATCGTTTATTCCTTAATGACACCTTTCTTGTTCCTTGTGTTGCTTGTGAAGTAGGCCTCTACTCCTTTTTACTACTGTTGTTAAATTTAATTTAATCGTTTCGGTGAACATCATCATCATCGGCTTTAACTCGAATCCGAGTATAAATCTTCTTCCTTCAGTCCAGTTTGTGGATGTGTTTACGGTGACTAAAGAGTCCAATCCTGGCATGGAACAAGCGACCACACAAGTCGCATAGTATTGCTGGAGGAGGACGTGGTTGGGCTGCTCGAAGTTTCCTAGCTTGACGCTTGGCCTCTTCATGTATGCGTCGATCCCTTTCAAACGTCTTTACAGAATCCGAGATGGTACGGCGCCAAGTTGAGCGGTTTTCAGCCAGCATGTCCCAGGTTTGTGGATCAAGACCTGTCAATTTCAGGGTCTGCTTAAATTGGTCCTTGTAGCGCCTCTTAGGACCACCATGAGGTCTGGTGCCATAGCATAACTCACCATATAGCATTTGACGAGGTAATCTCACATCATCCATCCGATGGACATGACCAATCCATCTAAATTGGTGACCTATTATGGATGATTCTATGCTGTTGATTTGAGCCTTTTCCAGAACAGCAATATTGGTAATGCGGTCTTCCCATTTAATCCTCAGGATTGATCTAAGTTTTTGTAGGTGAAAACGCTTAAGCTTCCTAAGATCACGTCGGTAAAGGGTCCACGTTTCACAGCCATACAACAATGTAGAAATGACTACTGCTTTGTACACCATAAGCTTTGTACTCATGGATAGATCTTTATTCATGAAGACCCGGTGCGCTAATCGTCCATATGCTGCATGGGCTGCGCCAATTCTCTTATCCACATCCTGCTCACAGGTACAGCTCACAGAAATGGTACTGCCCAGGTACGAGAAGTGGTCAACCTGTTCTAATGGCAAATTTGAAATGGAGATATTGAACTGAGGAAGAGGTGTGCCTGGTGAAGGTTGTGCCAAGACTTTAGTCTTATTGACATTTATGGTAAGACCAAAGCGATCACATGCACTTTTGTAACAGTTAACTGACTCTTGCAGCTCTTCTGGTGTGAGAGTTGGTGACGCAGCATCATCTGCATACAACATGTTAGTAACCTGAGTTTTCCTCAAGGAGCGGAGACGAGTTAGGTTGAAAAGCCCTCCATCAAAACGATACTTGATCTCCACGCCTGGGATGTTTGTGGGTGAATCATAAAGCATTGCAGCCAAGTACAGCGCAAAAAGCGTTGGAGCCAGTACACATCCTTGTTTCAGTCCATGGGTAATGGGAAATTCATCGGACATCTTATTCTGATGGCAAACCTGACCTGTCATGCCATCATGGAGAGCTTTGATTAGATCTACAAAACGCTGAGGGCAACCAAACTGCTTCAGCACTGCCCATATGGCTGGTCTTGGAACCGAATCAAATGCCTTTTCCAAGTCATAAAAGACTAAGAAGAGTGGATTCTGTTGTTCTCTACATTTTTCTTGTAGCTGTCTCACACAGAAAATCAAGTCAATTGTGCTTCTGGAAGTTCTAAATCCGCATTGTGACTCTGGGAGGATCCTCTCAGAGATAACCTTGAGGCGGTTAAGTAGAATTCTTGCAAGAATCTTCCCCACAATTGATAGCAGTGATATACCACGGTAGTTGCCACAAACACTGCGATCACCCTTTTTAAAGATAGTGACGATAGTGGCATTCTTTAGGTCTCCAGGTACCTTTCTTGATTCCCAAATTCTGAGGATAAGGATGAAAATTCTTGATTTGAGGGAATGACCTCCGGCTTGAATTAGTTCCAGAGGGATGTTATCTGGGCCAGGTGCTTTTCTGGGTTTCAATTGGGTGAGAGCTGCACTGAATTCATGATAAGTAGGAGGTACTGCCAACCACAGTTGTTCAGGTTGTTGCGGCACATCACAGAGGAAGTCTTCAGCAGCTTCTGATGGACGATTTAGGAGATTGGAGAAGTGCTCCTTCCAGCGTTCCAAGATTTCTTGACTATCAGTAAAGGTAGTAGAATTATCAGCGCTTTTCAGTGTACCTGATGATGAGCGAGATGGTCCATATATTTCCTTGAGTACGGCATAGAAGTTCCTCAAGTCTCGAGCATCCGATAGTCTCTGCAGTTCCTGAGCCTTCTGTTGCCACCAAGTATTTTTAATCTGCCTTATCTGCGTCTGGCATTTACCCTTGAGTTCCAGTAGTTTATCTCTCTTTGTGTTGGAAGTTGGGTCTTGAAGATGGGCAAGATAGGCATTCCTTTTGGCATTGATGAGAGACAGAATTTCCTCATTGTTGTCATCAAACCAGTCTTGTCTTTTCCGCACTATAAAACCAATGGTTTCCTCAGCTGACTGTGTGATAATCTTCTGTAATGTGGCCCATTCTTGCTGAATATCATTTGTTACTGGGTTTTCTGATAACTGGGTGACTATCCTGTTTCCAAAATGTTTGTACATGGATTCATCCTGAAGTTTGGATGTATTAAACTTCTTTCTTGGCAAATTTTTGATGTTCCTAGGTGGTTTAGGTCTGATGGATATCCTGAGCTTACATATAAGAAGTTTATGATCTGTCCAACAATCGTCTATATTCCTTGCTGTTCTGGTAATAAGAGTGTCCTTCTTATCACATTGCCGGGTAATGATATAATCAAGAATGTGCCAATGTTTGGAACGAGGATGCATCCACGTGGTTTTGAAGCGGTCAGGTAGCCGGAACTGCGTGTTGGTAATGAAAAGTTCGTGTTCTGCACAAAGACCAAGAAGCAACAGTCCATTGGGATTACATTTTCCAAGTCGCTGTTTGCCCATCACATTATTCCATAGCCTGTGATCTTTCCCAACTCTGGCATTGAAGTCACCGAGGAGCAAGAGTTTATCTGCAGATGGTACCTTGGAGATGATTTCACTTAGCTGATTATAGAACTGAGCCTTTACTTCATCATCAGAATCTAAGGTAGGAGCATAGGCAGAGATGAGTGTCATAAAGGAACCTCCTGAGAGTGGTATGCGGAGAGTCATGAGCCTTTCGCTGATTGCAATGGGCGTAAGTTGGTGATAATTTACCAGTTTGGTCTTCACAGCGAAGCCCACACCATGAATACGACATTCACCCTCATCCTTTCCTTTCCAGAAGATGGTATATCCTGTTCCAGATTCAGTAATCTTGCCTTCAGCAGACAGCCTAGTTTCACTGAGAGCAGCAATGTCAACGTTGAGTCTTGATAGCTCATGGGTTACGAGAGCTGACCTTCTCTCAGGTCTAATGTTATTGTCAAAATCAAGCAAGGTTCTGATGTTCCATGATCCAATAATCAAATTGTGATTCTTTACTGTTTTTGAGTTTCGACCGCATGAGGGGTGACCTGCTGAGTGCGGTTGCCCAGCCGGACCAAGATTGTGACTTCCGATGTTTAGCCCACCTTTTCTAGGGCCTTCCCCATGTGGGGTGGGCAGCGGTGATCCTAAATAGGCCTGCCCAAACACAGATGCAGGACCGAATTCCTGAGTAGTCACAGAGTCTCCGGAAGACGACCATCACACATCTGCTGCCAACGTGCAGGTCCGAACTAGGGGCTTCCAGTTACACCCATAACCTGCCCCCACCGTCCATATCCCATCGCCGTTGGACTTTGAAAAGTGACGTTCGGAAGAAGTGCCACTGGCGTGAATTTGTTTAGGGTGGATCTCAGCTTGCCAGGACGAGACCCACACACTATGATCTCTGAGCCTTATCCTGCGGCTCACAAAGAATGAGACATGCAGGACCGAACACAGAGACTGCAACGAACTGCCGGATACTCAAGTACTACTGAGGTGCGCCTTTACAGCCAGTCTGTCTGGCGTGGCCTCTTCCGCCTCTATGACCGTTGGGAGCCATGAGAGTGATTGGCTCCTCATCCGCTCATTTTGCCGTTGGGCCAAAACCTGCCCATCCTAACTATGGACAATAGTTTGCCCTATTAAACCTGAGCAATAGGCTGCCCCTTCCGCCAACCACACTGTGCCAGAGTTCACCTCTTTCACTGCAGGTACCGTTGAGGACTTCACTGTAACCCTGGCAAGGGACCCTAACAAGGTACTACCAGCCGGGCCAGCTGGACCAAGGTTTTTTAAAGAGGTGTTACTCCTCTATCACTCCCTACTTGATCATACTATATATATATATATATATATATATATACTGTAACACTGTATAACACTACACTATGTGCTATTGCACCACACTGTGTCACTCCACTAGTAGTAATACCAACACTGTATAACACTACACTAGTAGTAATACCTACACTGTATAACACTACACTAGTAGTAATACCTACACTGTATAACACTACACTATGTGCTATTGCACCACACTGTAACACTCCACTAGGTGCTATTGCACCACACTGTAACACTACACTAGTAGTAATACCAACACTGTATAACACTACACTAGGTGCTATTGCACCACACTGTGTCACTCCACTAGTAGTAATACCTACACTGTATAACACTACACTATGTGCTATTGCACCACACTGTAACACTACACTAGTAGTAATACCTACACTGTATAACACTACACTAGGTGCTATTGCACCACACTGTAACACTACACTAGTAGTAATACCTACACTGTATAACACTACACTATGTGCTATTGCACCACACTGTAACACTACACTAGTAGTAATACCTACACTGTATAACACTACACTAGGTGCTATTGCACCACACTGTAACACTCCACTAGTAGTAATACCAACACTGTATAACACTACACCATGTGCTATTGCACCACACTGTGTCACTCCACTAGTAGTAATACCAACACTGTATAACACTACACTATGTGTTATTGCACCACACTGTAACACTCCACTAGTAGTAATACCTACACTGTATAACACTACACCATGTGCTATTGCACCACACTGTAACACTCCACTAGTAGCAATACCAACACTGTATAACACTACACTATGTGCTATTGCACCACACTGTAACACTCCACTAGTAGCAATACCTACACTGTATAACACTACACTATGTGCTATTGCACCACACTGTATAACACTACACTATGTGCTATTGCACCACACTGTAACACTCCACTAGTAGTAATACCAACACTGTATAACACTACACTATGTGCTATTGCACCACACTGTAACACTACACTATGTGCTATTGCACCACACTGTATAACACTACACTATGTGCTATTGCACCACACTGTAACACTCCACTAGTAGTAATACCTACACTGTATAACACTACACTATGTGCTATTGCACCACACTGTAACACTACACTAGTAGTAATACCTACACTGTATAACACTACACTAGGTGCTATTGCACCACACTGTAACACTCCACTAGTAGTAATACCAACACTGTATAACACTACACCATGTGCTATTGCACCACACTGTGTCACTCCACTAGTAGTAATACCAACACTGTATAACACTACACTATGTGCTATTGCACCACACTGTAACACTACACTAGTAGTAATACCAACACTGTATAACACTACACTAGGTGTTATTGCACCACACTGTAACACTCCACTAGTAGTAATACCAACACTGTATAACACTACACTAGGTGTTATTGCACCACACTGTATAACACTACACTAGGTGCTATTGCACCACACTGTAACACTCCACTAGTAGCAATATCTACACTGTATAACACTACACTAGGTGCTATTGCACCACACTGTAACACTCCACTAGTAGTAATACCAACACTGTATAACACTACACTAGGTGTTATTGCACCACACTGTATAACACTACACTAGGTGCTATTGCACCACACTGTAACACTCCACTAGTAGTAATACCAACACTGTATAACACTACACTAGGTGTTATTGCACCACACTGTAACACTCCACTAGTAGTAATACCAACACTGTATAACACTACACTAGGTGCTATTGCACCACACTGTAACACTCCACTAGTAGTAATACCAACACTGTATAACACTACACTAGGTGTTATTGCACCACACTGTAACACTCCACTAGTAGTAATACCAACACTGTATAACACTACACTAGGTGCTATTGCACCACACTGTAACACTCCACTAGTAGTAATACCAACACTGTATAACACTACACTATGTGCTATTGCACCACACTGTAACACTCCACTAGTAGTAATACCAACACTGTATAACACTACACTAGGTGCTATTGCACCACACTGTATAACACTACACTATGTGCTATTGCACCACACTGTAACACTCCACTAGTAGCAATACCAACACTGTATAACACTACACTAGGTGCTATTGCACCACACTGTGTCACTCCACTAGTAGCAATACCAACACTGTATAACACTACACTAGGTGCTATTGCACCACACTGTGACACTCCACTAGTAGTAATACCAACACTGTATAACACTACACTATGTGCTATTGCACCACACTGTGACACTACACTAGTAGTAATACCTACACTGTATAACACTACACTAGGTGCTATTGCACCACACTGTAACACTCCACTAGTAGTAATACCTACACTGTATAACACTACACTAGTAGTAATACCTACACTGTATAACACTACACTAGGTGCTATTGCACCACACTGTAACACTACACTAGGTGCTATTGCACCACACTGTAACACTCCACTAGTAGCAATACCAACACTGTATAACACTACACTAGGTGCTATTGCACCACACTGTGTCACTCCACTAGTAGCAATACCAACACTGTATAACACTACACTAGGTGCTATTGCACCACACTGTGACACTCCACTAGTAGTAATACCAACACTGTATAACACTACACTATGTGCTATTGCACCACACTGTGACACTACACTAGTAGTAATACCTACACTGTATAACACTACACTAGGTGCTATTGCACCACACTGTATAACACTACACTATGTGCTATTGCACCACACTGTAACACTCCACTAGTAGCAATACCAACACTGTATAACACTACACTAGGTGCTATTGCACCACACTGTGTCACTCCACTAGTAGCAATACCAACACTGTATAACACTACACTAGGTGCTATTGCACCACACTGTGACACTCCACTAGTAGTAATACCAACACTGTATAACACTACACTATGTGCTATTGCACCACACTGTGACACTACACTAGTAGTAATACCTACACTGTATAACACTACACTAGGTGCTATTGCACCACACTGTAACACTCCACTAGTAGTAATACCTACACTGTATAACACTACACTAGTAGTAATACCTACACTGTATAACACTACACTAGGTGCTATTGCACCACACTGTAACACTCCACTAGTAGTAATACCTACACTGTATAACACTACACTAGGTGCTATTGCACCACACTGTAACACTACACTAGTAGTAATACCTACACTGTATAACACTACACTAGTAGTAATACCAACACTGTATAACACTACACTAGGTGCTATTGCACCACACTGTAACACTCCACTAGTAGCAATATCTACACTGTATAACACTCCACTAGTAGCAATATCTACACTGTATAACACTCCACTAGTAGTAATACCTACACTGTATAACACTACACTAGGTGCTATTGCACCACACTGTAACACTACACTAGTAGTAATACCAACACTGTATAACACTACACTAGGTGCTATTGCACCACACTGTAACACTACACTAGTAGTAATACCTACACTGTATAACACTACACTAGTAGTAATACCAACACTGTATAACACTACACTAGGTGCTATTGCACCACACTGTAACACTCCACTAGTAGCAATATCTACACTGTATAACACTCCACTAGTAGCAATATCTACACTGTATAACACTCCACTAGTAGTAATACCTACACTGTATAACACTACACTAGGTGCTATTGCACCACACTGTAACACTACACTAGTAGCAATATCTACACTGTATAACACTCCACTAGTAGCAATATCTACACTGTATAACACTACACTAGTAGCAATACCAACACTGTATAACACTACACTAGGTGCTATTGCACCACACTGTAACACTCCACTAGTAGCAATATCTACACTGTATAACACTCCACTAGTAGCAATATCTACACTGTATAACACTCCACTAGTAGTAATACCTACACTGTATAACACTACACTAGGTGCTATTGCACCACACTGTGACACTACACTAGTAGTAATACCTACACTGTGTAACACTACACTAGGTGCTATTGCACCACACTGTAACACTACACTAGTAGTAATACCAACACTGTATAACACTACACTAGGTGCTATTGCACCACACTGTAACACTCCACTAGTAGTAATACCAACACTGTATAACACTACACTAGGTGCTATTGCACCACACTGTAACACTCCACTAGTAGTAATACCTACACTGTATAACACTACACTAGTAGTAATACCTACACTGTATAACACTACACTAGGTGCTATTGCACCACACTGTGACACTACACTAGTAGTAATACCTACACTGTATAACACTACACTAGGTGCTATTGCACCACACTGTAACACTACACTAGTAGTAATACCAACACTGTATAACACTACACTAGGTGCTATTGCACCACACTGTAACACTACACTAGTAGTAATACCAACACTGTATAACACTACACTAGGTGCTATTGCACCACACTGTAACACTACACTAGTAGTAATACCTACACTGTATAACACTACACTATGTGCTATTGCACCACACTGTAACACTACACTAGTAGTAATACCAACACTGTATAACACTACACTAGGTGCTATTGCACCACACTGTAACACTCCACTAGTAGTAATACCTACACTGTATAACACTACACTATGTGCTATTGCACCACACTGTAACACTACACTAGTAGTAATACCTACACTGTATAACACTACACTAGGTGCTATTGCACCACACTGTGACACTCCACTAGTAGTAATACCTACACTGTATAACACTACACTAGGTGCTATTGCACCACACTGTGTCACTCCACTAGTAGTAATACCAACACTGTATAACACTACACTAGGTGCTATTGCACCACACTGTGTCACTCCACTAGTAGTAATACCTACACTGTATAACACTCCACTATGTGCTATTGCACCACACTGTGTCACTCCACTAGGTGCTATTGCACCACACTGTGTCACTCCACTAGTAGTAATACCTACACTGTATAACACTCCACTATGTGCTATTGCACCACACTGTAACACTCCACTAGTAGCAATACCAACACTGTATAACACTACACTAGGTGCTATTGCACCACACTGTAACACTCCACTAGTAGCAATATCTACACTGTATAACACTACACTAGGTGCTATTGCACCACACTGTAACACTCCACTAGTAGCAATACCAACACTGTATAACACTACACTAGGTGCTATTGCACCACACTGTAACACTCCACTAGTAGCAATACCTACACTGTATAACACTACACTAGGTGCTATTGCACCACACTGTAACACTACACTAGTAGTAATACCTACACTGTATAACACTACACTAGTAGTAATACCTACACTGTATAACACTACACTAGGTGCTATTGCACCACACTGTGTCACTCCACTAGTAGTAATACCAACACTGTATAACACTACACTAGGTGCTATTGCACCACACTGTGTCACTCCACTAGTAGTAATACCTACACTGTATAACACTCCACTATGTGCTATTGCACCACACTGTAACACTCCACTAGTAGCAATACCAACACTGTATAACACTACACTAGGTGCTATTGCACCACACTGTAACACTCCACTAGTAGCAATATCTACACTGTGTCACTCCACTAGTAGTAATACCAACACTGTATAACACTCCACTAGGTGCTATTGCACCACACTGTATAACACTCCACTATGTGCTATTGCACCACACTGTATAACACTCCACTATGTGCTATTGCACCACACTGTATAACACTCCACTAGGTGCTATTGCACCACACTGTATAACACTCCACTATGTGCTATTGCACCACACTGTATAACACTACACTAGGTGCTATTGCACCACACTGTAACACTCCACTAGTAGCAATACCAACACTGTATAACACTCCACTAGGTGCTATTGCACCACACTGTAACACTCCACTACGTGCTATTGCACCACACTGTATAACACTACACTAGGTGCTATTGCACCACACTGTAACACTCCACTAGTAGCAATATCTACACTGTATAACACTACACTATGTGCTATTGCACCACACTGTATAACACTACACTAGGTGCTATTGCACCACACTGTAACACTCCACTAGTAGCAATACCAACACTGTATAACACTACACTAGGTGCTATTGCACCACACTGTAACACTCCACTAGTAGCAATATCTACACTGTGTCACTCCACTAGGTGCTATTGCACCACACTGTAACACTCCACTAGGTGCTATTGCACCACACTGTAACACTCCACTAGTAGTAATACCAACACTGTATAACACTACACTAGGTGCTATTGCACCACACTGTAACACTCCACTACGTGCTATTGCACCACACTGTATAACACTACACTAGGTGCTATTGCACCACACTGTAACACTCCACTAGTAGCAATATCTACACTGTATAACACTACACTAGGTGCTATTGCACCACACTGTAACACTCCACTAGTAGCAATATCTACACTGTATAACACTACACTAGGTGCTATTGCACCACACTGTAACACTCCACTAGTAGCAATATCTACACTGTGTCACTCCACTAGTAGTAATACCAACACTGTATAACACTACACTAGGTGCTATTGCACCACACTGTAACACTCCACTACGTGCTATTGCACCACACTGTATAACACTACACTAGGTGCTATTGCACCACACTGTAACACTCCACTAGTAGCAATATCTACACTGTATAACACTACACTAGGTGCTATTGCACCACACTGTAACACTCCACTAGTAGCAATATCTACACTGTATAACACTCCACTAGGTGCTATTGCACCACACTGTAACACTCCACTAGTAGTAATACCAACACTGTATAACACTACACTAGGTGCTATTGCACCACACTGTAACACTCCACTAGTAGTAATACCAACACTGTATAACACTACACTATGTGCTATTGCACCACACTGTAACACTCCACTAGTAGTAATATCTACACTGTATAACACTACACTAGGTGCTATTGCACCACACTGTAACACTCCACTAGTAGTAATACCAACACTGTATAACACTACACCATGTGCTATTGCACCACACTGTAACACTCCACTAGTAGCAATATCTACACTGTATAACACTACACTAGGTGCTATTGCACCACACTGTAACACTCCACTAGTAGTAATACCAACACTGTATAACACTACACCATGTGCTATTGCACCACACTGTAACACTCCACTAGTAGTAATACCAACACTGTATAACACTACACTATGTGCTATTGCACCACACTGTAACACTCCACTAGGTGCTATTGCACCACACTGTAACACTCCACTAGTAGCAATACCAACACTGTATAACACTACACTAGGTGCTATTGCACCACACTGTAACACTCCACTAGTAGTAATACCAACACTGTATAACACTACACTAGGTGCTATTGCACCACACTGTAACACTACACTAGTAGTAATACCAACACTGTATAACACTACACCATGTGCTATTGCACCACACTGTAACACTACACTAGTAGTAATACCAACACTGTATAACACTACACTAGGTGCTATTGCACCACAATGTAACACTCCACTAGTAGTAATACCAACACTGTATAACACTACACTATGTGCTATTGCACCACAATGTAACACTCCACTAGTAGTAATACCAACACTGTATAACACTACACTAGGTGCTATTGCACCACAATGTAACACTCCACTAGTAGTAATACCAACACTGTATAACACTACACTATGTGCTATTGCACCACACTGTATAACACTACACTAGTAGTAATACCAACACTGTATAACACTACACTAGGTGCTATTGCACCACACTGTGACACTCCACTAGTAGTAATACCAACACTGTATAACACTACACTAGGTGCTATTGCACCACACTGTAACACTCCACTAGTAGCAATATCAACACTGTATAACACTACACTAGGTGCTATTGCACCACACTGTAACACTCCACTAGTAGTAATACCAACACTGTATAACACTACACTATGTGCTATTGCACCACACTGTATAACACTACACTAGGTGCTATTGCACCACACTGTATAACACTACACTAGGTGCTATTGCACCACACTGTAACACTACACTAGTAGTAATACCAACACTGTATAACACTACACTAGGTGCTATTGCACCACACTGTAACACTACACTAGTAGTAATACCAACACTGTATAACACTACACTAGGTGCTATTGCACCACACTGTAACACTCCACTAGTAGTAATACCAACACTGTATAACACTACACTATGTGCTATTGCACCACACTGTAACACTCCACTAGTAGTAATACCAACACTGTATAACACTACACTATGTGCTATTGCACCACACTGTGACACTCCACTAGTAGTAATACCAACACTGTATAACACTACACTAGGTGCTATTGCACCACACTGTATAACACTACACTAGGTGCTATTGCACCACACTGTAACACTCCACTAGTAGTAATACCAACACTGTATAACACTACACTAGGTGCTATTGCACCACACTGTAACACTCCACTAGTAGTAATACCAACACTGTATAACACTACACTAGGTGCTATTGCACCACACTGTAACACTCACCTGGTAGCAATACCAACACTGTATAACACTACACTAGGTGCTATTGCACCACACTGTAACACTCCACTAGTAGTAATACCAACACTGTATAACACTACACTATGTGCTATTGCACCACACTGTAACACTACACTAGTAGTAATACCTACACTGTATAACACTACACTAGGTGCTATTGCACCACACTGTAACACTACACTAGTAGTAATACCTACACTGTATAACACTACACTAGGTGCTATTGCACCACACTGTAACACTCCACTAGTAGCAATACCTACACTGTATAACACTACACTATGTGCTATTGCACCACACTGTAACACTCCACTAGTAGCAATACCAACACTGTATAACACTACACTAGGTGCTATTGCACCACACTGTAACACTCCACTAGTAGCAATACCTACACTGTATAACACTACACTATGTGCTATTGCACCACACTGTAACACTCCACTAGTAGCAATACCTACACTGTATAACACTACACTAGTAGTAATACCAACACTGTATAACACTACACTATGTGCTATTGCACCACACTGTAACACTCCACTAGTAGCAATATCTACACTGTATAACACTACACTAGGTGCTATTGCACCACACTGTAACACTCCACTAGTAGCAATATCTACACTGTATAACACTACACTATGTGCTATTGCACCACACTGTAACACTCCACTAGTAGCAATACCTACACTGTATAACACTACACTAGGTGCTATTGCACCACACTGTAACACTCCACTAGTAGCAATACCTACACTGTATAACACTACACTAGTAGTAATACCAACACTGTATAACACTACACTATGTGCTATTGCACCACACTGTAACACTCCACTAGTAGCAATATCTACACTGTATAACACTACACTATGTGCTATTGCACCACACTGTAACACTCCACTAGTAGTAATACCTACACTGTATAACACTACACTATGTGCTATTGCACCACACTGTAACACTCCACTAGTAGCAATACCTACACTGTATAACACTACACTATGTGCTATTGCACCACACTGTAACACTCCACTAGTAGCAATACCTACACTGTATAACACTACACTATGTGCTATTGCACCACACTGTAACACTCCACTAGTAGTAGATAGATAGATAGATAGATAGATTTTTATTAATTCCATTTGATCAAATACATGCATTCAATACATTTTTGATATAGGACACGTCAGAATTTACATGCATAAAATAAAAGAACTAACAGGTATATATTACTAAGATTAAAACTATTTATAACTTATTATAATAGCAAATCTTAATAGATACAATCTTATTCCACAACTATTTACACCTCACTCTATTATCATAATATGAAAACTTAATTCTATAAATACAACAACATACAGCTAGGTATTAAAATTAAATTAAAAAAGTAAAATATAGTTATAGATTCCATCACTCCTATACGCTAAGATATTCAACTACTGAGTAAAAACAATGGCACTGCAGATAAGCTTTCAACATTCTATCAAAGGTTTTTATTTTTGGGGCCAGTTTTATATACTGGGGTAGTTTATTGTATAATTTAACTCCAGTGTGAAAAGTTCCTTTTTGATATATGCTTGTGTGTGTGTGTGAAATATGAATGTTTTGATTTTGTCTTGTGTTATGCCTATGAACATCATTGTTTGTTTTAAGAAAAACATCTTTATTCATTAAATTCTTTTTAAAAAACATAATACTTTCAAAGATATATATGCAGGGCAGTGGGAGAATGTTTAAATCTTTAAACAGAGGTCTACATGATTCTCTAGAGTGTACATTTGCCATAATTCTAATCGCTCTCTTTTGTATCCTAAACGTGCTTAGTACATCTGGCGACATACCCCAAAATATGATCCCATATCTTAAGTATGAATGGAAATAAGCAAAATAAGTATTTCTTAATGTGTGCATGCTAGTGCAGGTTTTCAAAATACGTAACGCAAAGCACATCGAGTTCAGTTTAGTATTCAGATATTGTATATGTTTATTCCATTTCAAGTCTTGTTGTATCCATAGTCCTAAAAACTTTGTTTCTGATTTATTTTCTATTTGATGACCATTTAATGTTATATTGGGCATCGCAGGATTCCTATTCTGTATAGTGTGGAAATTTAGACATACTGTCTTTTTATAGTTTATTATGAGGCGATTATCTTGTGACCATTTGGTTAACTCTCCTGTAACGGAGTCAGCAGACTGCTGTATGACCTGTTTAGTTTCACCTTTTATTACGAGTGTTGTATCGTCCGCAAACAAAATTTCCTTATGTGAATGAACGTTCTGTGTTATATCATTGATATATAGAAGAAAGAGTAGTGGGCCCAAAACCGATCCCTGGGGTACTCCAAATTCAATAATTCCCTCATTGGACAATGTTTCATTAAGTAATTTGGTTCCATCATCCTTGTGTCTCAAGCTTACTATTTGTTTACGCCTTGTTAAGTAAGACTCTATCCATTTATTAGCTAGACCTCTAACACCATATTGATTTAGTTTGGTAAGGAGGATTTTATGGTCAACTACATCAAATGCTTTCGATAAATCCAAGAATAGGCCAGTTACATGTTCCTTATTGTCAATTAATTTCAGTATACTATTACTACATTCGTAAATTGCTGTCTGTGTAGATTTTTCCGTTCTAAATCCATGTTGTGAGTTTGATAATATTTTATTTTTTTCTATGAAACTTATCAGTCTCTTATACATAATTTTTTCCACAATTTTTGCAATACCAGTTGGTAAGGTAATAGGACGATAGTTATCTAATTCATCTTTTGAACCATTTTTGTGCACTGGAATTACTTTTGATAACTTCAAAATATCCGGGTAAGTTCCTGAGAGAATTGAACTGTTTATTAAGTGCGTAAGTGGATTTATTATATTTTCTGCACATTTCTTTAAAATTGCATCAGGGATGCCATCAATGCCAGCACAGAATTTATTTTTTAGCTCTTTTATAACTATTCTTACCTCTTCACTTGTGACATGATTTATAAATAAAGAATCACTGCATATATTTATTTTATTATTAGAATTTAGTGTATTTACCTGTGATTTATTTAATAATTTTTGCGGAATTTCCAGAAAATAGTCATTAAAAGTGTTTGCTATTTCCTCTGGATTATTAATCACTTTATTATTTCTGGTCAGTGTAATGTTCCTTTGTATTTTAGCAGATTTTCCAGTTTCTTTCTTTATTACAGACCACATAGCCCTGTTTTTATTAGATGATTGGGAAATAAAATTATCATTATGCATTTTCTTTGCTAGTCTTATTACCTTATTTAATATGCTAGTGTATTTTTTGTAGTATAAATTGAATTCAGGTGTTGTGTGGTATTGTTTATATAATTTGTGTAGAAATTTCTTTCTTTGACATGAATTTATAATCCCTGTTGTTATCCAATTGCTAGTTTTGTTATTTTGAACAGTTCTTCGTTTAAAGGGGAATGCTATTTCAAAATAGTGTTTTAGGGTACTGTTAAATGCATTAAATTTATCATTTACATTTTCTAGTTCATAAATTTCTGACCATGTTTCCTTATTTAATAAGTCATTGAAATATGTAACATTTGATTCAGTGAATGACCTGCACTTTGATTTTACTCCATTATCATTATTATTGATTACTTCGGATACTTCAAAACTCAGTATTTGTCCATGGTGGTCACTAAAACCCGGACAATAGACTTCTATTGAATGGTGATATTTATCTGTATTTATAAAAATTTGATCAGGAGTGGTTTTACTAAATTTTGTTATTCTTGTTGGTGTATTTACTGTAGGTTTCAGTCCATAGGAAATTAGTAACTGGTTTAATAATTCACAATTTCTATCAAGTTTTAAGAAATCCACATTTACATCCCCACAAATTATTATATCGAAATTTACTTTGCTCATGTTATTGAGTAACAATTCTAGTTTATCTATAAATAGAGGAAACTTTCCTGACGGAGAACGGTATACGCATACAATTATTAACTTAAACTGCTGAATTTTTACGGCAGAGAATTCAAAATCCTGTTCCATAATTAGATAATCATAAGCTGTTATCTGTTCATGATCTAAATTATTTCTTAAGAAGATGCAAGTACCACCATGGCTAATATTAGATCTAGAGTATTTACTAGCTTGTATAAACCCTGGGAATTGAATTAATTCGAGTTGTTCCTCTTTCAGCCAATGTTCTGAAATACATAGTGCTGAGATGTCTTTAAGTTCATTTTTAAGCATTAGATTTATGTAATCAATTTTATTATAAAGAGACTGGACATTCTGGTGGTAAATTTTAAATTTGTTACTTTTGCAAGCTTGTGTTGGTGATTTATTTACATTATTATTATCATAATTGTTATTATTATTGTTTAGTAATACCTACACTGTATAACACTACACTATGTGCTATTGCACCACACTGTAACACTCCACTAGTAGCAATACCTACACTGTATAACACTACACTATGTGCTATTGCACCACACTGTAACACTCCACTAGTAGTAATACCTACACTGTATAACACTACACTAGGTGCTATTGCACCACACTGTAACACTCCACTAGTAGTAATACCTACACTGTATAACACTACACTATGTGCTATTGCACCACACTGTAACACTACACTAGTAGTAATACCTACACTGTATAACACTACACCATGTGCTATTGCACCACACTGTGACACTCCACTAGTAGTAATACCAACACTGTATAACACTACACTATGTGCTATTGCACCACACTGTAACACTACACTAGTAGTAATACCTACACTGTATAACACTACACTATGTGCTATTGCACCACACTGTAACACTCCACTAGTAGTAATACCAACACTGTATAACACTACACTAGGTGCTATTGCACCACACTGTAACACTCCACTAGTAGTAATACCAACACTGTATAACACTACACTATGTGCTATTGCACCACACTGTAACACTCCACTAGTAGTAATACCAACACTGTATAACACTACACTATGTGCTATTGCACCACACTGTATAACACTCCACTAGTAGTAATACCTACACTGTATAACACTACACTATGTGCTATTGCACCACACTGTAACACTCCACTAGTAGCAATACCTACACTGTATAACACTACACTATGTGCTATTGCACCACACTGTAACACTCCACTAGTAGTAATACCAACACTGTATAACACTACACTAGGTGCTATTGCACCACACTGTAACACTCCACTAGTAGCAATACCAACACTGTATAACACTACACTAGGTGCTATTGCACCACACTGTAACACTCCACTAGTAGCAATACCAACACTGTATAACACTACACTATGTGCTATTGCACCACACTGTAACACTCCACTAGTAGTAATACCTACACTGTATAACACTACACTATGTGCTATTGCACCACACTGTAACACTCCACTAGTAGCAATACCAACACTGTATAACACTACACTATGTGCTATTGCACCACACTGTAACACTCCACTAGTAGTAATACCAACACTGTATAGCACTACACTATGTGCTATTGCACCACACTGTAACACTCCACTAGTAGTAATACCTACACTGTATAACACTACACTAGGTGCTATTGCACCACACTGTAACACTCCACTAGTAGTAATACCAACACTGTGTCACTCCACTAGTAGTAATACCAACACTGTATAACACTACACTAGGTGCTATTGCACCACACTGTAACACTCCACTAGTAGCAATACCAACACTGTATAACACTACACCATGTGCTATTGCACCACACTGTAACACTCCACTAGTAGCAATACCTAGACTGTATAACACTACACTATGAGCTATTGCACCACACTGTATAACACTCCACTAGTAGTAATACCAACACTGTATAACACTACACTAGTAGCAATACCTAGACTGTATAACACTACACTATGTGCTATTGCACCACACTGTAACACTCCACTAGTAGCAATACCAACACTGTATAACACTACACTATGTGCTATTGCACCACACTGTAACACTCCACTAGTAGCAATACCAACACTGTATAACACTACACCATGTGCTATTGCACCACACTGTAACACTCCACTAGTAGTAATACCTACACTGTATAACACTACACTATGAGCTATTGCACCACACTGTAACACTCCACTAGGTGCTATTGCACCACACTGTAACACTCCACTAGTAGCAATACCAACACTGTATAACACTACACTATGTGCTATTGCACCACACTGTAACACTACACTAGTAGCAATACCAACACTGTATAACACTACACTAGTAGTAATACCAACACTGTATAACACTACACTATGTGCTATTGCACCACACTGTAACACTCCACTAGTAGTAATACCTACACTGTATAACACTACACTAGTAGCAATACCAACACTGTATAACACTACACTATGTGCTATTGCACCACACTGTAACACTACACTAGTAGCAATACCAACACTGTATAACACTACACTAGTAGCAATACCAACACTGTATAACACTACACTATGTGCTATTGCACCACACTGTAACACTCCACTAGTAGTAATACCTACACTGTATAACACTACACTAGTAGCAATACCAACACTGTATAACTCTACACTATGTGCTATTGCACCACACTGTAACACTACACTAGTAGCAATACCAACACTGTATAACACTACACTAGTAGCAATACCAACACTGTATAACACTACACTATGAGCTATTGCACCACACTGTAACACTCCACTAGTAGCAATACCAACACTGTATAACACTACACTATGTGCTATTGCACCACACTGTAACACTCCACTATGTGCTATTGCACCACACTGTAACACTCCACTAGTAGTAATACCTACACTGTATAACACTACACTATGAGCTATTGCACCACACTGTAACACTACACTATGTGCTATTGCACCACACTGTAACACTCCACTAGTAGCAATACCAACACTGTATAACACTACACTAGGTGCTATTGCACCACACTGTTACACTCCACTAGTAGCAATACCAACACTGTATAACACTACACTATGTGCTATTGCACCACACTGTAACACTCCACTAGTAGTAATACCTACACTGTATAACACTACACTATGAGCTATTGCACCACACTGTATAACACTCCACTAGTAGTAATACCAACACTGTATAACACTACACTAGGTGCTATTGCACCACACTGTAACACTACACTAGTAGTAATACCTACACTGTATAACACTACACTATGTGCTATTGCACCACACTGTAACACTACACTAGTAGTAATACCTACACTGTATAACACTACACCATGTGCTATTGCACCACACTGTATAACACTACACTATGTGCTATTGCACCACACTGTGACACTCCACTAGTAGTAATACCTACACTGTATAACACTACACTATGTGCTATTGCACCACACTGTAACACTCCACTAGTAGCAATACCAACACTGTATAACACTACACTAGGTGCTATTGCACCACACTGTAACACTCCACTAGTAGTAATACCTACACTGTATAACACTACACTAGGTGCTATTGCACCACACTGTAACACTCCACTAGTAGTAATACCTACACTGTATAACACTACACTAGGTGCTATTGCACCACACTGTAACACTACACTAGTAGCAATACCAACACTGTATAACACTACACTAGGTGCTATTGCACCACACTGTAACACTCCACTAGTAGCAATACCAACACTGTATAACACTACACTAGGTGCTATTGCACCACACTGTGACACTCCACTAGTAGTAATACCTACACTGTATAACACTACACTATGTGCTATTGCACCACACTGTAACACTCCACTAGTAGTAATACCTACACTGTATAACACTACACTATGAGCTATTGCACCACACTGTATAACACTCCACTAGTAGCAATACCAACACTGTATAACACTACACCATGTGCTATTGCACCACACTGTGACACTCCACTAGTAGTAATACCTACACTGTATAACACTACACTATGTGCTATTGCACCACACTGTATAACACTACACCATGTGCTATTGCACCACACTGTAACACTCCACTAGTAGCAATACCAACACTGTATAACACTACACTAGGTGCTATTGCACCACACTGTATAACACTCCACTAGTAGTAATACCAACACTGTATAACACTACACTAGGTGCTATTGCACCACACTGTATAACACTCCACTAGTAGTAATACCAACACTGTATAACACTACACTATGTGCTATTGCACCACACTGTAACACTACACTAGGTGCTATTGCACCACACTGTATAACACTCCACTAGTAGTAATACCAACACTGTATAACACTACACTAGTAGTAATACCAACACTGTATAACACTACACTAGGTGCTATTGCACCACACTGTATAACACTACACTAGGTGCTATTGCACCACACTGTAACACTACACTAGTAGTAATACCAACACTGTATAACACTACACTAGGTGCTATTGCACCACACTGTATAACACCACACTATGTGCTATTGCACCACACTGTGTCACTACACTAGTAGTAATATCTACACTGTATAACACTACACTAGGTGCTATTGCACCACACTGTGTCACTCCACTAGTAGCAATACCTACACTGTATAACACTACACTAGGTGCTATTGCACCACACTGTATAACACTACACTATGTGCTATTGCACCACACTGTGTCACTCCACTAGTAGCAATATCTACACTGTATAACACTACACTAGGTGCTATTGCACCACACTGTGTCACTACACTAGTAGCAATACCTACACTGTATAACACTACACTAGGTGCTATTGCACCACACTGTAACACTCCACTAGTAGTAATACCAACACTGTATAACACTACACTAGGTGCTATTGCACCACACTGTATAACACTACACTAGGTGCTATTGCACCACACTGTGTCACTCCACTAGTAGTAATACCAACACTGTATAACACTACACCATGTGCTATTGCACCACACTGTAACACTCCACTAGTAGTAATACCAACACTGTATAACACTACACTAGGTGCTATTGCACCACACTGTAACACTCCACTAGTAGCAATATCTACACTGTGTCACTCCACTAGGTGCTATTGCACCACACTGTAACACTCCACTAGTAGCAATACCAACACTGTATAACACTACACTAGGTGCTATTGCACCACACTGTAACACTCCACTAGTAGTAATACCAACACTGTATAACACTACACTAGGTGCTATTGCACCACACTGTAACACTCCACTAGTAGTAATACCTACACTGTATAACACTACACTAGGTGCTATTGCACCACACTGTAACACTCCACTAGTAGCAATACCAACACTGTATAACACTACACTATGTGCTATTGCACCACACTGTAACACTCCACTAGTAGTAATACCTACACTGTATAACACTACACTATGTGCTATTGCACCACACTGTAACACTACACTAGTAGTAATACCTACACTGTATAACACTACACCATGTGCTATTGCACCACACTGTGACACTCCACTAGTAGTAATACCAACACTGTATAACACTACACTATGTGCTATTGCACCACACTGTAACACTACACTAGTAGTAATACCTACACTGTATAACACTACACTATGTGCTATTGCACCACACTGTAACACTCCACTAGTAGCAATACCAACACTGTATAACACTACACTATGTGCTATTGCACCACACTGTAACACTACACTAGTAGTAATACCAACACTGTATAACACTACACTAGGTGCTATTGCACCACACTGTAACACTCCACTAGTAGTAATACCAACACTGTATAACACTACACTATGTGCTATTGCACCACACTGTAACACTCCACTAGTAGCAATACCAACACTGTATAACACTACACTAGGTGCTATTGCACCACACTGTAACACTCCACTAGTAGTAATACCAACACTGTATAACACTACACTATGTGCTATTGCACCACACTGTGTCACTCCACTAGTAGTAATATCAACACTGTATAACACTACACTAGGTGCTATTGCACCACACTGTAACACTCCACTAGTAGTAATACCAACACTGTATAACACTACACGATGTGCTATTGCACCACACTGTAACACTCCACTAGTAGTAATACCTACACTGTGTCACTCCACTAGGTGCTATTGCACCACACTGTAACACTCCACTAGTAGTAATACCTACACTGTATAACACTACACTATGTGCTATTGCACCACACTGTAACACTCCACTAGTAGTAATACCAACACTGTATAACACTACACTATGTGCTATTGCACCACACTGTAACACTCCACTAGTAGCAATACCTACACTGTATAACACTACACTAGGTGCTATTGCACCACACTGTAACACTCCACTAGTAGTAATACCTACACTGTATAACACTACACTATGTGCTATTGCACCACACTGTAACACTCCACTAGTAGCAATACCAACACTGTATAACACTACACTAGGTGCTATTGCACCACACTGTAACACTCCACTAGTAGCAATACCAACACTGTATAACACTACACTAGGTGCTATTGCACCACACTGTAACACTCCACTAGTAGTAATACCAACACTGTATAACACTACACTATGAGCTATTGCACCACACTGTAACACTCCACTAGTAGTAATACCAACACTGTATAACACTACACTATGTGCTATTGCACCACACTGTGTCACTCCACTAGTAGCAATACCAACACTGTATAACACTACACTATGTGCTATTGCACCACACTGTAACACTCCACTAGTAGTAATACCTACACTGTATAACACTACACTATGAGCTATTGCACCACACTGTAACACTCCACTAGTAGTAATACCAACACTGTATAACACTACACTATGTGCTATTGCACCACACTGTGTCACTCCACTAGTAGTAATACCTACACTGTATAACACTACACTATGTGCTATTGCACCACACTGTAACACTCCACTAGTAGCAATACCAACACTGTATAACACTACACTAGGTGCTATTGCACCACACTGTAACACTCCACTAGTAGCAATACCAACACTGTATAACACTACACTATGTGCTATTGCACCACACTGTAACACTCCACTAGTAGTAATACCAACACTGTATAACACTACACTATGTGCTATTGCACCACACTGTAACACTCCACTAGTAGTAATACCTACACTGTATAACACTACACTAGGTGCTATTGCACCACACTGTAACACTCCACTAGGTGCTATTGCACCACACTGTAACACTACACTAGTAGTAATACCTACACTGTATAACACTACACTATGTGCTATTGCACCACACTGTAACACTCCACTAGTAGCAATACCAACACTGTATAACACTACACCATGTGCTATTGCACCACACTGTGACACTCCACTAGTAGTAATACCTACACTGTATAACACTACACTATGTGCTATTGCACCACACTGTAACACTCCACTAGTAGTAATACCTACACTGTATAACACTACACTATGTGCTATTGCACCACACTGTAACACTCCACTAGTAGCAATACCAACACTGTATAACACTACACCATGTGCTATTGCACCACACTGTGACACTCCACTAGTAGTAATACCTACACTGTATAACACTACACTATGTGCTATTGCACCACACTGTAACACTCCACTAGTAGCAATACCAACACTGTATAACACTACACTAGGTGCTATTGCACCACACTGTAACACTCCACTAGTAGTAATACCTACACTGTATAACACTACACTAGGTGCTATTGCACCACACTGTAACACTCCACTAGTAGCAATACCAACACTGTATAACACTACACTAGGTGCTATTGCACCACACTGTAACACTCCACTAGTAGTAATACCTACACTGTATAACACTACACTAGGTGCTATTGCACCACACTGTAACACTCCACTAGTAGTAATACCTACACTGTATAACACTACACTAGTAGTAATACCTACACTGTATAACACTACACTAGGTGCTATTGCACCACACTGTGTCACTCCACTAGTAGTAATACCTACACTGTATAACACTACACTAGTAGTAATACCAACACTGTATAACACTACACTAGGTGCTATTGCACCACACTGTAACACTCCACTAGTAGTAATACCTACACTGTATAACACTACACTAGGTGCTATTGCACCACACTGTAACACTCCACTAGTAGTAATACCAACACTGTATAACACTACACTAGGTGCTATTGCACCACACTGTAACACTCCACTAGTAGCAATACCAACACTGTATAACACTACACTAGGTGCTATTGCACCACACTGTAACACTCCACTAGTAGCAATACCAACACTGTATAACACTACACTAGGTGCTATTGCACCACACTGTAACACTCCACTAGGTGCTATTGCACCACACTGTAACACTCCACTATGTGCTATTGCACCACACTGTGACACTCCACTAGTAGTAATACCAACACTGTATAACACTACACCATGTGCTATTGCACCACACTGTGACACTCCACTAGTAGCAATACCAACACTGTATAACACTACACTATGTGCTATTGCACCACACTGTAACACTCCACTAGTAGTAATACCAACACTGTATAACACTACACTAGGTGCTATTGCACCACACTGTAACACTCCACTAGTAGTAATACCTACACTGTATAACACTACACCATGTGCTATTGCACCACACTGTGACACTCCACTAGTAGTAATACCTACACTGTATAACACTACACTATGTGCTATTGCACCACACTGTAACACTCCACTAGTAGCAATACCAACACTGTATAACACTACACTAGGTGCTATTGCACCACACTGTAACACTCCACTAGTAGTAATACCAACACTGTATAACACTACACCATGTGCTATTGCACCACACTGTAACACTCCACTAGTAGCAATACCAACACTGTATAACACTACACCATGTGCTATTGCACCACACTGTAACACTACACTAGGTGCTATTGCACCACACTGTAACACTCCACTAGTAGCAATACCAACACTGTATAACACTACACTAGGTGCTATTGCACCACACTGTAACACTCCACTAGTAGTAATACCTACACTGTATAACACTACACTATGTGCTATTGCACCACACTGTAACACTCCACTAGTAGCAATACCAACACTGTATAACACTACACTATGTGCTATTGCACCACACTGTAACACTCCACTAGTAGTAATACCAACACTGTAACACTACACTATGTGCTATTGCACCACACTGTGACACTCCACTAGTAGTAATACCAACACTGTAACACTACACTATGTGCTATTGCACCACACTGTGACACTCCACTAGTAGTAATACCAACACTGTAACACTACACTATGTGCTATTGCACCACACTGTAACACTCCACTAGTAGCAATACCAACACTGTAACACTACACTATGTGCTATTGCACCACACTGTGTCACTCCACTAGTAGCAATACCAACACTGTATAACACTACACTAGGTGCTATTGCACCACACTGTATAACACTACACTATGTGCTATTGCACCACACTGTGTCACTCCACTAGTAGTAATACCAACACTGTATAACACTACACTAGGTGCTATTGCACCACACTGTATAACACTACACTAGGTGCTATTGCACCACACTGTAACACTACACTAGTAGTAATACCAACACTGTATAACACTACACTATGTGCTATTGCACCACACTGTAACACTCCACTAGTAGCAATACCAACACTGTATAACACTACACTAGGTGCTATTGCACCACACTGTAACACTCCACTAGTAGTAATACCTACACTGTATAACACTACACTAGGTGCTATTGCACCACACTGTATAACACTCCACTAGGTGCTATTGCACCACACTGTATAACACTCCACTAGTAGTAATACCAACACTGTATAACACTACACTAGGTGCTATTGCACCACACTGTAACACTACACTAGTAGTAATACCTACACTGTATAACACTACACCATGTGCTATTGCACCACACTGTGACACTCCACTAGTAGTAATACCTACACTGTATAACACTACACTATGTGCTATTGCACCACACTGTAACACTCCACTAGTAGCAATACCAACACTGTATAACACTACACTAGGTGCTATTGCACCACACTGTAACACTCCACTAGTAGTAATACCAACACTGTATAACACTACACTAGGTGCTATTGCACCACACTGTAACACTCCACTAGTAGTAATACCTACACTGTATAACACTACACCATGTGCTATTGCACCACACTGTAACACTCCACTAGTAGCAATACCAACACTGTATAACACTACACTAGGTGCTATTGCACCACACTGTAACACTCCACTAGTAGTAATACCTACACTGTATAACACTACACTAGGTGCTATTGCACCACACTGTAACACTCCACTAGTAGTAATACCTACACTGTATAACACTACACTAGGTGCTATTGCACCACACTGTAACACTCCACTAGTAGCAATACCAACACTGTATAACACTACACCATGTGCTATTGCACCACACTGTGACACTCCACTAGTAGTAATACCTACACTGTATAACACTACACTAGGTGCTATTGCACCACACTGTAACACTCCACTAGTAGCAATACCAACACTGTATAACACTACACCATGTGCTATTGCACCACACTGTGACACTCCACTAGTAGTAATACCTACACTGTATAACACTACACTATGTGCTATTGCACCACACTGTAACACTCCACTAGTAGCAATACCAACACTGTATAACACTACACTAGGTGCTATTGCACCACACTGTAACACTCCACTAGTAGTAATACCTACACTGTATAACACTACACTAGGTGCTATTGCACCACACTGTAACACTCCACTAGTAGTAATACCTACACTGTATAACACTACACTAGGTGCTATTGCACCACACTGTAACACTACACTAGTAGCAATACCAACACTGTATAACACTACACTAGGTGCTATTGCACCACACTGTAACACTCCACTAGTAGCAATACCAACACTGTATAACACTACACTAGGTGCTATTGCACCACACTGTAACACTCCACTAGTAGCAATACCAACACTGTATAACACTACACTAGGTGCTATTGCACCACACTGTAACACTCCACTAGTAGTAATACCTACACTGTATAACACTACACTAGGTGCTATTGCACCACACTGTAACACTCCACTAGTAGTAATACCTACACTGTATAACACTACACTATGTGCTATTGCACCACACTGTGTCACTCCACTAGTAGCAATACCTACACTGTATAACACTACACTAGGTGCTATTGCACCACACTGTATAACACTACACTATGTGCTATTGCACCACACTGTGTCACTCCACTAGTAGTAATATCTACACTGTATAACACTACACTAGGTGCTATTGCACCACACTGTAACACTCCACTAGTAGCAATATCTACACTGTATAACACTACACTAGGTGCTATTGCACCACACTGTAACACTCCACTAGTAGCAATATCTACACTGTATAACACTACACTAGGTGCTATTGCACCACACTGTGTCACTACACTAGTAGCAATACCTACACTGTATAACACTACACTAGGTGCTATTGCACCACACTGTAACACTCCACTAGTAGTAATACCAACACTGTATAACACTACACTAGGTGCTATTGCACCACACTGTATAACACTACACTAGGTGCTATTGCACCACACTGTGTCACTCCACTAGTAGTAATACCAACACTGTATAACACTACACCATGTGCTATTGCACCACACTGTAACACTCCACTAGTAGTAATACCAACACTGTATAACACTACACTAGGTGCTATTGCACCACACTGTAACACTCCACTAGTAGTAATACCAACACTGTATAACACTACACTAGGTGCTATTGCACCACACTGTAACACTCCACTAGTAGCAATATCTACACTGTGTCACTCCACTAGGTGCTATTGCACCACACTGTAACACTCCACTAGTAGCAATACCAACACTGTATAACACTACACTAGGTGCTATTGCACCACACTGTAACACTCCACTAGTAGTAATACCAACACTGTATAACACTACACTAGGTGCTATTGCACCACACTGTAACACTCCACTAGTAGTAATACCTACACTGTGTCACTCCACTAGGTGCTATTGCACCACACTGTAACACTCCACTAGTAGCAATACCAACACTGTATAACACTACACTATGTGCTATTGCACCACACTGTAACACTCCACTAGTAGTAATACCAACACTGTATAACACTACACTAGGTGCTATTGCACCACACTGTAACACTCCACTAGTAGTAATACCAACACTGTATAACACTACACTAGTAGTAATACCTACACTGTATAACACTACACTATGTGCTATTGCACCACACTGTAACACTACACTAGTAGTAATACCTACACTGTATAACACTACACTATGTGCTATTGCACCACACTGTAACACTCCACTAGTAGTAATACCAACACTGTATAACACTACACTAGGTGCTATTGCACCACACTGTAACACTCCACTAGTAGTAATACCAACACTGTATAACACTACACTAGTAGTAATACCTACACTGTATAACACTACACTATGTGCTATTGCACCACACTGTAACACTACACTAGTAGTAATACCTACACTGTATAACACTACACCATGTGCTATTGCACCACACTGTGACACTCCACTAGTAGTAATACCAACACTGTATAACACTACACTATGTGCTATTGCACCACACTGTAACACTCCACTAGTAGTAATACCAACACTGTATAACACTACACTAGGTGCTATTGCACCACACTGTAACACTCCACTAGTAGTAATACCAACACTGTATAACACTACACTAGGTGCTATTGCACCACACTGTAACACTCCACTAGTAGTAATACCAACACTGTATAACACTACACTAGTAGTAATACCTACACTGTATAACACTACACTATGTGCTATTGCACCACACTGTAACACTACACTAGTAGTAATACCTACACTGTATAACACTACACCATGTGCTATTGCACCACACTGTGACACTCCACTAGTAGTAATACCAACACTGTATAACACTACACTATGTGCTATTGCACCACACTGTAACACTACACTAGTAGTAATACCTACACTGTATAACACTACACTATGTGCTATTGCACCACACTGTAACACTCCACTAGTAGTAATACCAACACTGTATAACACTACACTAGGTGCTATTGCACCACACTGTAACACTCCACTAGTAGTAATACCAACACTGTATAACACTACACTAGGTGCTATTGCACCACACTGTAACACTCCACTAGTAGTAATACCAACACTGTATAACACTACACTAGGTGCTATTGCACCACACTGTAACACTCCACTAGTAGTAATACCTACACTGTATAACACTACACCATGTGCTATTGCACCACACTGTAACACTCCACTAGTAGCAATACCAACACTGTATAACACTACACTATGTGCTATTGCACCACACTGTATAACACTACACTAGGTGCTATTGCACCACACTGTGACACTCCACTAGTAGTAATACCAACACTGTATAACACTACACTAGGTGCTATTGCACCACACTGTAACACTCCACTAGTAGTAATACCAACACTGTATAACACTACACTAGGTGCTATTGCACCACACTGTATAACACTACACTAGTAGTAATACCTACACTGTATAACACTACACTAGGTGCTATTGCACCACACTGTGTCACTCCACTAGTAGTAATATCTACACTGTGTCACTCCACTAGGTGCTATTGCACCACACTGTAACACTCCACTAGTAGTAATACCAACACTGTATAACACTACACTATGTGCTATTGCACCACACTGTAACACTCCACTAGTAGCAATACCTACACTGTATAACACTACACTAGGTGCTATTGCACCACACTGTAACACTCCACTAGTAGCAATACCAACACTGTATAACACTACACCATGTGCTATTGCACCACACTGTGACACTCCACTAGTAGTAATACCAACACTGTATAACACTACACTATGTGCTATTGCACCACACTGTAACACTCCACTAGTAGCAATACCAACACTGTATAACACTACACTATGTGCTATTGCACCACACTGTAACACTCCACTAGTAGTAATACCTACACTGTATAACACTACACTAGGTGCTATTGCACCACACTGTAACACTCCACTAGTAGCAATACCAACACTGTATAACACTACACTATGTGCTATTGCACCACACTGTAACACTCCACTAGTAGTAATACCAACACTGTATAACACTACACTATGTGCTATTGCACCACACTGTAACACTCCACTAGTAGTAATACCTACACTGTATAACACTACACTATGTGCTATTGCACCACACTGTAACACTCCACTAGTAGCAATACCAACACTGTATAACACTACACTAGGTGCTATTGCACCACACTGTAACACTCCACTAGTAGCAATACCAACACTGTATAACACTACACTATGTGCTATTGCACCACACTGTAACACTCCACTAGTAGTAATACCTACACTGTATAACACTACACTAGGTGCTATTGCACCACACTGTAACACTCCACTAGGTGCTATTGCACCACACTGTAACACTCCACTAGTAGCAATACCAACACTGTATAACACTACACTATGTGCTATTGCACCACACTGTAACACTCCACTAGTAGTAATACCTACACTGTATAACACTACACCATGTGCTATTGCACCACACTGTGACACTCCACTGGTAGTAATACCTACACTGTATAACACTACACTATGAGCTATTGCACCACACTGTAACACTCCACTAGTAGCAATACCAACACTGTATAACACTACACTATGTGCTATTGCACCACACTGTAACACTCCACTAGTAGTAATACCTACACTGTATAACACTACACTAGGTGCTATTGCACCACACTGTAACACTCCACTAGGTGCTATTGCACCACACTGTAACACTCCACTAGTAGCAATACCAACACTGTATAACACTACACTATGTGCTATTGCACCACACTGTAACACTCCACTAGTAGCAATACCAACACTGTATAACACTACACTATGTGCTATTGCACCACACTGTATAACACTACACTAGGTGCTATTGCACCACACTGTATAACACTACACTAGGTGCTATTGCACCACACTGTAACACTCCACTAGTAGTAATACCAACACTGTATAACACTACACTATGTGCTATTGCACCACACTGTAACACTCCACTAGTAGTAATACCTACACTGTATAACACTACACTAGGTGCTATTGCACCACACTGTAACACTCCACTAGTAGCAATACCAACACTGTATAACACTACACTAGTAGTAATACCAACACTGTATAACACTACACTATGTGCTATTGCACCACACTGTAACACTCCACTAGTAGTAATACCTACACTGTATAACACTACACTATGTGCTATTGCACCACACTGTAACACTCCACTAGTAGCAATACCAACACTGTATAACACTACACTAGGTGCTATTGCACCACACTGTAACACTCCACTAGTAGCAATACCAACACTGTATAACACTCCACTAGGTGCTATTGCACCACACTGTAACACTCCACTAGTAGTAATACCAACACTGTATAACACTACACCATGTGCTATTGCACCACACTGTGACACTCCACTAGTAGTAATACCTACACTGTATAACACTACACTAGGTGCTATTGCACCACACTGTAACACTCCACTAGGTGCTATTGCACCACACTGTAACACTCCACTAGTAGCAATACCAACACTGTATAACACTACACCATGTGCTATTGCACCACACTGTGACACTCCACTAGTAGTAATACCTACACTGTATAACACTACACTAGGTGCTATTGCACCACACTGTAACACTACACTAGGTGCTATTGCACCACACTGTAACACTCCACTAGTAGTAATACCAACACTGTATAACACTACACTATGTGCTATTGCACCACACTGTAACACTCCACTAGTAGCAATACCAACACTGTATAACACTACACTAGGTGCTATTGCACCACACTGTAACACTCCACTAGTAGCAATACCAACACTGTATAACACTACACTATGTGCTATTGCACCACACTGTAACACTACACTAGTAGTAATACCAACACTGTATAACACTACACTAGGTGCTATTGCACCACACTGTAACACTCCACTAGTAGTAATACCAACACTGTATAACACTACACTATGTGCTATTGCACCACACTGTATAACACTACACTATGTGCTATTGCACCACACTGTGACACTCCACTAGTAGTAATACCTACACTGTATAACACTACACTAGGTGCTATTGCACCACACTGTAACACTCCACTAGTAGCAATACCAACACTGTATAACACTCCACTAGGTGCTATTGCACCACACTGTAACACTCCACTAGTAGTAATACCAACACTGTATAACACTACACTATGTGCTATTGCACCACACTGTAACACTCCACTAGTAGTAATACCAACACTGTATAACACTACACTAGGTGCTATTGCACCACACTGTGACACTCCACTAGTAGTAATACCTACACTGTATAACACTACACTATGTGCTATTGCACCACACTGTAACACTCCACTAGTAGCAATACCAACACTGTATAACACTACACTAGGTGCTATTGCACCACACTGTAACACTCCACTAGTAGTAATACCAACACTGTATAACACTACACCATGTGCTATTGCACCACACTGTAACACTCCACTAGTAGCAATACCTACACTGTATAACACTACACCATGTGCTATTGCACCACACTGTAACACTACACTAGGTGCTATTGCACCACACTGTAACACTCCACTAGTAGCAATACCAACACTGTATAACACTACACTAGGTGCTATTGCACCACACTGTAACACTCCACTAGTAGTAATACCAACACTGTATAACACTACACTAGGTGCTATTGCACCACACTGTAACACTCCACTAGTAGCAATACCAACACTGTATAACACTACACTAGGTGCTATTGCACCACACTGTAACACTCCACTAGTAGTAATACCAACACTGTATAACACTACACTAGGTGCTATTGCACCACACTGTAACACTCCACTAGTAGTAATACCAACACTGTAACACTACACTATGTGCTATTGCACCACACTGTAACACTCCACTAGTAGCAATACCAACACTGTATAACACTACACTAGGTGCTATTGCACCACACTGTAACACTCCACTAGTAGCAATACCTAGACTGTATAACACTACACTAGGTGCTATTGCACCACACTGTAACACTCCACTAGTAGCAATACCAACACTGTATAACACTACACTATGTGCTATTGCACCACACTGTAACACTCCACTAGTAGTAATACCAACACTGTAACACTACACTATGTGCTATTGCACCACACTGTGACACTCCACTAGTAGTAATACCAACACTGTAACACTACACTATGTGCTATTGCACCACACTGTGACACTCCACTAGTAGTAATACCAACACTGTAACACTACACTATGTGCTATTGCACCACACTGTAACACTCCACTAGTAGCAATACCAACACTGTAACACTACACTATGTGCTATTGCACCACACTGTGACACTCCACTAGTAGTAATACCAACACTGTATAACACTACACTAGGTGCTATTGCACCACACTGTATAACACTACACTAGGTGCTATTGCACCACACTGTAACACTACACTAGTAGTAATACCAACACTGTATAACACTACACTAGGTGCTATTGCACCACACTGTAACACTCCACTAGTAGCAATACCAACACTGTATAACACTACACTAGGTGCTATTGCACCACACTGTAACACTCCACTAGTAGCAATATCTACACTGTGTCACTCCACTAGGTGCTATTGCACCACACTGTAACACTCCACTAGGTGCTATTGCACCACACTGTATAACACTCCACTAGGTGCTATTGCACCACACTGTAACACTACACTAGGTGCTATTGCACCACACTGTATAACACTACACTAGGTGCTATTGCACCACACTGTATAACACTACACTAGGTGCTATTGCACCACACTGTATAACACTCCACTAGGTGCTATTGCACCACACTGTATAACACTACACTAGGTGCTATTGCACCACACTGTATAACACTCCACTAGGTGCTATTGCACCACACTGTATAACACTACACTAGGTGCTATTGCACCACACTGTATAACACTCCACTAGGTGCTATTGCACCACACTGTATAACACTACACTAGGTGCTATTGCACCACACTGTATAACACTCCACTAGGTGCTATTGCACCACACTGTATAACACTACACTAGGTGCTATTGCACCACACTGTATAACACTACACTAGGTGCTATTGCACCACACTGTATAACACTACACTAGGTGCTATTGCACCACACTGTATAACACTACACTAGGTGCTATTGCACCACACTGTATAACACTCCACTAGGTGCTATTGCACCACACTGTATAACACTACACTAGGTGCTATTGCACCACACTGTATAACACTCCACTAGGTGCTATTGCACCACACTGTATAACACTACACTAGGTGCTATTGCACCACACTGTATAACACTCCACTAGGTGCTATTGCACCACACTGTATAACACTACACTAGGTGCTATTGCACCACACTGTATAACACTCCACTAGGTGCTATTGCACCACACTGTATAACACTACACTAGGTGCTATTGCACCACACTGTATAACACTCCACTAGGTGCTATTGCACCACACTGTATAACACTACACTAGGTGCTATTGCACCACACTGTATAACACTCCACTAGGTGCTATTGCACCACACTGTAACACTCCACTAGTAGTAATACCTACACTGTATAACACTACACTAGTAGTAATACCTACACTGTATAACACTCCACTAGGTGCTATTGCACCACACTGTGACACTACACTAGTAGTAATACCAACACTGTATAACACTACACTAGGTGCTATTGCACCACACTGTATAACACTCCACTAGGTGCTATTGCACCACACTGTAACACTCCACTAGGTGCTATTGCACCACACTGTATAACACTCCACTAGGTGCTATTGCACCACACTGTATAACACTACACTAGGTGCTATTGCACCACACTGTATAACACTCCACTAGGTGCTATTGCACCACACTGTATAACACTACACTAGGTGCTATTGCACCACACTGTATAACACTCCACTAGGTGCTATTGCACCACACTGTAACACTCCACTAGTAGTAATACCTACACTGTATAACACTACACTAGTAGTAATACCTACACTGTATAACACTCCACTAGGTGCTATTGCACCACACTGTGACACTACACTAGTAGTAATACCAACACTGTATAACACTACACCATGTGCTATTGCACCACACTGTATAACACTCCACTAGGTGCTATTGCACCACACTGTAACACTCCACTAGTAGTAATACCTACACTGTATAACACTACACTAGTAGTAATACCCACACTGTATAACACTCCACTAGGTGCTATTGCACCACACTGTATAACACTACACTAGGTGCTATTGCACCACACTGTATAACACTCCACTAGTAGTAATACCTACACTGTATAACACTACACTAGTAGTAATACCCACACTGTATAACACTCCACTAGGTGCTATTGCACCACACTGTATAACACTACACTAGGTGCTATTGCACCACACTGTATAACACTCCACTAGGTGCTATTGCACCACACTGTATAACACTCCACTAGGTGCTATTGCACCACACTGTATAACACTACACTAGGTGCTATTGCACCACACTGTATAACACTCCACTAGTAGTAATACCTACACTGTATAACACTACACTATGTGCTATTGCACCACACTGTAACACTCCACTAGTAGCAATACCTACACTGTATAACACTACACTAGTAGTAATACCTACACTGTATAACACTACACTAGTAGTAATACCTACACTGTATAACACTACACTATGTGCTATTGCACCACACTGTAACACTCCACTAGTAGTAATACCAACACTGTATAACACTACACTAGGTGTTATTGCACCACACTGTATAACACTACACTAGGTGCTATTGCACCACACTGTATAACACTACACTAGGTGCTATTGCACCACACTGTAACACTCCACTAGTAGTAATACCTACACTGTATAACACTCCACTAGGTGCTATTGCACCACACTGTATAACACTACACTAGGTGCTATTGCACCACACTGTATAACACTACACTAGGTGCTATTGCACCACACTGTATAACACTCCACTAGTAGTAATACCTACACTGTATAACACTACACTATGTGCTATTGCACCACACTGTAACACTCCACTAGTAGCAATACCAACACTGTATAACACTACACTAGGTGCTATTGCACCACACTGTAACACTCCACTAGTAGTAATACCAACACTGTATAACACTACACTAGGTGTTATTGCACCACACTGTAACACTCCACTAGTAGCAATACCAACACTGTATAACACTACACTAGGTGTTATTGCACCACACTGTAACACTCCACTAGTAGTAATACCAACACTGTATAACACTACACTATGTGCTATTGCACCACACTGTAACACTCCACTAGTAGCAATACCTACACTGTATAACACTACACTATGTGCTATTGCACCACACTGTAACACTCCACTAGTAGCAATACCAACACTGTATAACACTACACTAGGTGCTATTGCACCACACTGTAACACTCCACTAGTAGCAATACCAACACTGTATAACACTACACTAGGTGCTATTGCACCACACTGTAACACTACACTAGTAGTAATACCAACACTGTATAACACCACACTAGGTGCTATTGCACCACACTGTGTCACTCCACTAGTAGTAATACCTACACTGTATAACACTACACTAGGTGTTATTGCACCACACTGTAACACTCCACTAGTAGTAATACCAACACTGTATAACACTACACTATGTGCTATTGCACCACACTGTAACACTACACTAGTAGTAATACCAACACTGTATAACACTACACTAGTAGTAATACCAACACTGTATAACACTACACTAGGTGCTATTGCACCACACTGTAACACTCCACTAGTAGTAATACCTACACTGTATAACACTACACTAGGTGCTATTGCACCACACTGTATAACACTACACTAGGTGCTATTGCACCACACTGTGTCACTCCACTAGTAGTAATACCAACACTGTATAACACTACACTATGTGCTATTGCACCACACTGTAACACTACACTAGTAGTAATACCAACACTGTATAACACTCCACTAGTAGTAATACCAACACTGTATAACACTACACCATGTGCTATTGCACCACACTGTATAACACTACACTATGTGCTATTGCACCACACTGTATAACACTACACTAGGTGCTATTGCACCACACTGTATAACACTACACTAGGTGCTATTGCACCACACTGTATAACACTCCACTAGTAGTAATACCAACACTGTATAACACTACACTAGGTGTTATTGCACCACACTGTAACACTCCACTAGTAGCAATACCAACACTGTATAACACTACACTATGTGCTATTGCACCACACTGTAACACTACACTAGGTGTTATTGCACCACACTGTAACACTACACTAGTAGCAATACCAACACTGTATAACACTACACTAGGTGCTATTGCACCACACTGTAACACTCCACTAGTAGCAATACCAACACTGTATAACACTACACTAGGTGCTATTGCACCACACTGTAACACTACACTAGTAGTAATACCAACACTGTATAACACCACACTAGTAGTAATACCAACACTGTATAACACTACACTAGGTGCTATTGCACCACACTGTAACACTACACTAGTAGTAATACCAACACTGTATAACACTACACTATGTGCTATTGCACCACACTGTGTCACTCCACTAGTAGTAATACCTACACTGTATAACACTACACTAGGTGTTATTGCACCACACTGTAACACTCCACTAGTAGCAATATCTACACTGTATAACACTACACTAGTAGTAATACCAACACTGTATAACACTACACTAGGTGCTATTGCACCACACTGTAACACTACACTAGGTGCTATTGCACCACACTGTAACACTACACTAGTAGCAACACCAACACTGTATAACACTACACTAGGTGCTATTGCACCACACTGTAACACTCCACTAGTAGTAATACCAACACTGTATAACACTACACTAGGTGCTATTGCACCACACTGTAACACTCCACTAGTAGCAATACCTACACTGTATAACACTACACCATGTGCTATTGCACCACACTGTATAACACTACACTAGGTGCTATTGCACCACACTGTGTCACTCCACTAGTAGTAATACCAACACTGTATAACACTACACTATGTGCTATTGCACCACACTGTAACACTACACTAGTAGTAATACCAACACTGTATAACACTCCACTAGTAGTAATACCAACACTGTATAACACTACACCATGTGCTATTGCACCACACTGTATAACACTACACTATGTGCTATTGCACCACACTGTAACACTACACTAGTAGTAATACCAACACTGTATAACACTACACTAGTAGTAATACCAACACTGTATAACACTACACTAGGTGCTATTGCACCACACTGTATAACACTACACTAGGTGCTATTGCACCACACTGTAACACTACACTAGTAGTAATACCAACACTGTATAACACTACACTAGGTGCTATTGCACCACACTGTATAACACCACACTATGTGCTATTGCACCACACTGTGTCACTACACTAGTAGTAATATCTACACTGTATAACACTACACTAGGTGCTATTGCACCACACTGTGTCACTCCACTAGTAGCAATACCTACACTGTATAACACTACACTAGGTGCTATTGCACCACACTGTAACACTACACTATGTGCTATTGCACCACACTGTAACACTCCACTAGTAGTAATACCTACACTGTATAACACTACACTAGGTGCTATTGCACCACACTGTAACACTCCACTAGTAGTAATACCAACACTGTATAACACTACACCATGTGCTATTGCACCACACTGTAACACTCCACTAGTAGTAATACCAACACTGTATAACACTACACTAGGTGCTATTGCACCACACTGTAACACTCCACTAGTAGCAATATCTACACTGTGTCACTCCACTAGGTGCTATTGCACCACACTGTAACACTCCACTAGTAGTAATACCAACACTGTATAACACTACACCATGTGCTATTGCACCACACTGTAACACTCCACTAGTAGCAATACCAACACTGTATAACACTACACTAGGTGCTATTGCACCACACTGTAACACTCCACTAGTAGCAATACCAACACTGTATAACACTACACTATGTGCTATTGCACCACACTGTAACACTCCACTAGTAGTAATACCAACACTGTATAACACTACACTAGGTGCTATTGCACCACACTGTAACACTCCACTAGTAGTAATACCAACACTGTATAACACTACACTAGGTGCTATTGCACCACACTGTAACACTCCACTAGTAGCAATATCTACACTGTATAACACTACACTATGTGCTATTGCACCACACTGTATAACACTACACCATGTGCTATTGCACCACACTGTAACACTCCACTAGGTGTTATTGCACCACACTGTAACACTCCACTAGTAGTAATACCAACACTGTATAACACTACACCATGTGCTATTGCACCACACTGTAACACTCCACTAGTAGTAACACCAACACTGTATAACACTACACTATGTGCTATTGCACCACACTGTAACACTCCACTAGTAGCAATATCTACACTGTATAACACTA
The DNA here is from genome assembly GCA_946902985.2 of Meconema thalassinum. Classification (NCBI taxonomy): domain Eukaryota; kingdom Metazoa; phylum Arthropoda; class Insecta; order Orthoptera; family Tettigoniidae; genus Meconema; species Meconema thalassinum. The sequence continues at coordinate 161,976,966 of OX336401.1, read as the reverse complement.
CACCATGTGCTATTGCACCACACTGTAACACTCCACTAGTAGTAATACCAACACTGTATAACACTACACCATGTGCTATTGCACCACACTGTAACACTCCACTAGGTGCTATTGCACCACACTGTATAACACTACACTAGGTGCTATTGCACCACACTGTGTCACTCCACTAGTAGTAATACCAACACTGTATAACACTACACTAGGTGTTATTGCACCACACTGTATAACACTCCACTAGTAGCAATATCTACACTGTATAACACTACACTAGGTGCTATTGCACCACACTGTAACACTCCACTAGTAGCAATATCTACACTGTATAACACTACACCATGTGCTATTGCACCACACTGTATAACACTACACCATGTGCTATTGCACCACACTGTAACACTCCACTAGGTGTTATTGCACCACACTGTAACACTCCACTAGTAGTAATACCAACACTGTATAACACTACACCATGTGCTATTGCACCACACTGTAACACTCCACTAGTAGCAATACCTACACTGTATAACACTACACTAGGTGCTATTGCACCACACTGTAACACTCCACTAGGTGCTATTGCACCACACTGTATAACACTACACTAGTAGTAATACCAACACTGTATAACACTACACCATGTGCTATTGCACCACACTGTAACACTCCACTAGTAGTAATACCAACACTGTATAACACTACACTAGGTGCTATTGCACCACACTGTGTCACTCCACTAGTAGTAATACCAACACTGTATAACACTACACCATGTGCTATTGCACCACACTGTGTCACTCCACTAGTAGCAATACCAACACTGTATAACACTACACCATGTGCTATTGCACCACACTGTAACACTACACTAGTAGCAATACCTACACTGTATAACACTACACTAGGTGCTATTGCACCACACTGTAACACTACACTAGGTGCTATTGCACCACACTGTATAACACTACACTAGGTGCTATTGCACCACACTGTGTCACTCCACTAGTAGCAATACCTACACTGTATAACACTACACTATGTGCTATTGCACCACACTGTAACACTACACTAGGTGCTATTGCACCACACTGTATAACACTACACTAGGTGCTATTGCACCACACTGTGTCACTCCACTAGTAGTAATACCAACACTGTATAACACTACACTAGGTGCTATTGCACCACACTGTAACACTCCACTAGTAGTAATACCAACACTGTATAACACTACACTATGTGCTATTGCACCACACTGTAACACTCCACTAGTAGTAATACCAACACTGTATAACACTACACTAGGTGCTATTGCACCACACTGTAACACTCCACTAGTAGTAATACCAACACTGTATAACACTACACTAGGTGCTATTGCACCACACTGTAACACTCCACTAGTAGTAATACCAACACTGTATAACACTACACTATGAGCTATTGCACCACACTGTATAACACTCCACTAGGTGCTATTGCACCACACTGTATAACACTACACTAGGTGCTATTGCACCACACTGTATAACACTCCACTAGGTGCTATTGCACCACACTGTAACACTACACTAGTAGTAATACCAACACTGTATAACACTACACTAGGTGCTATTGCACCACACTGTATAACACTCCACTAGGTGCTATTGCACCACACTGTAACACTCCACTAGGTGCTATTGCACCACACTGTAACACTACACTATGTGCTATTGCACCACACTGTATAACACTACACTAGGTGCTATTGCACCACACTGTAACACTACACTAGGTGCTATTGCACCACAATGTAACACTCCACTATGTGCTATTGCACCACACTGTAACACTCCACTAGTAGCAATACCTACACTGTATAACACTACACTAGGTGCTATTGCACCACACTGTAACACTCCACTAGTAGTAATACCTACACTGTATAACACTACACTATGTGCTATTGCACCACACTGTATAACACTACACTAGGTGCTATTGCACCACACTGTATAACACTACACTAGGTGCTATTGCACCACACTGTAACACTACACTAGGTGCTATTGCACCACACTGTAACACTCCACTAGGTGCTATTGCACCACACTGTATAACACTCCACTAGGTGCTATTGCACCACACTGTAACACTACACTAGGTGCTATTGCACCACACTGTAACACTACACTAGGTGCTATTGCACCACACTGTATAACACTACACTAGGTGCTATTGCACCACACTGTAACACTCCACTAGTAGCAATACCAACACTGTATAACACTACACTAGGTGCTATTGCACCACACTGTAACACTACACTAGTAGTAATACCAACACTGTATAACACTACACGATGTGCTATTGCACCACACTGTAACACTCCACTAGTAGTAATACCAACACTGTATAACACTACACGATGTGCTATTGCACCACACTGTAACACTCCACTAGTAGTAATACCAACACTGTATAACACTACACTATGTGCTATTGCACCACACTGTAACACTACACTAGGTGCTATTGCACCACACTGTAACACTACACTAGGTGCTATTGCACCACACTGTATAACACTACACTAGGTGCTATTGCACCACACTGTAACACTACACTAGGTGCTATTGCACCACACTGTAACACTCCACTAGGTGCTATTGCACCACACTGTATAACACTCCACTAGGTGCTATTGCACCACACTGTAACACTACACTAGGTGCTATTGCACCACACTGTAACACTACACTAGGTGCTATTGCACCACACTGTAACACTACACTAGGTGCTATTGCACCACACTGTAACACTCCACTAGGTGCTATTGCACCACACTGTATAACACTACACTAGGTGCTATTGCACCACACTGTAACACTACACTAGGTGCTATTGCACCACACTGTAACACTACACTAGTAGTAATACCAACACTGTATAACACTACACTAGGTGCTATTGCACCACACTGTATAACACTCCACTAGGTGCTATTGCACCACACTGTATAACACTACACTAGGTGCTATTGCACCACACTGTAACACTCCACTAGGTGCTATTGCACCACACTGTAACACTACACTAGGTGCTATTGCACCACACTGTATAACACTCCACTAGGTGCTATTGCACCACACTGTATAACACTACACTAGGTGCTATTGCACCACACTGTAACACTCCACTAGGTGCTATTGCACCACACTGTAACACTACACTAGGTGCTATTGCACCACACTGTATAACACTACACTAGGTGCTATTGCACATACATCATAAAACAATAGAACAATTTTATTATATTTGGTACTATATGGAAACCATGAAATCCCTGTATACATTGCATACTATAGTTGATTTAGGTGATTTACAGTCATTCGGAAACAATAAGTTATGCGTGAGAAAAGAAAAAAGTATGCGACTGTACCAAAGGCAAAGGCCCCAAGCTCTTATTATTTATGTTGCGAAGTGAAAGAAGCAGTTGGTACTTATAACCTTAATCTTGTGCTCGCGAGCACCGCGGTGCTCTTTAAATGGAATTGGGTGCTCTCGTCATACGAGCCATAAAGTGCTCGCGAGCACAAGTTCCCACGAGATCCATTTTTCAATTCTAATTCTGCTGCAGGAGCCAGAATATACCGTAGTGTTTTCATTACAAGTTTTGACAGTCAGGAATTTTATCGTTTTGTGAAATAGTATATTTAATATACAGTAAAAATAATTGGACATCTATGTTTTATGGGTAACACGAAAGATGCTGATTTGACTCGACTGTCCACGAAAATGTGTCTTATCTGCATGAGTGACGTAAGCATTTGCAGTATGTCGGGTGAGCGGTGAAACCCTGGCTATTTCAGCACTAACTGGCTGCGTGGCCTGCTGTCCCCCAGGTTGCAGTTAGTTGGCATTGAGGGTGCGCAAATGCGAGGGAACTGGGTCAGCCGATCCCTTTACCGGCACCCCGGCGTCTCTAAAAGCCTCAGTAGTTAATCGGGACGTAAAACCAATAAGATTAATATTTCAGCACTTATGAGGGAGAGAGAGAGGAATCGAAAAGAAAGGCAGATGCGTGTTGCATTCTTCTTTCTTTCTTTCTTTCTTTCTTTCTTCGTCAAGCCCGACTAAGGAGCGCCATTGAACTTATTTAGCTGATGGCATTGCCTTTCTCTTCTCCCAAAATCTCTTAATCTCCTCGATGTGGCTTTTCTTGCGATCTTCTGACCAGGTTTTGTTGGTGATTATGCTTGGATTGTCTGCAAAGCGGTGGTTATCGACTAATTCTCTGAACTTGGCTCTGTCTAGGTCTAGTACAATGTCATCTGTCATGCCTATTTCCTGAAGATCTTTTCCAACTTCAAGCAGCCAGGTGTTTTTAACTTTTTGGTCAGTATCTGATTGCCCATCCTGAGGATATGCCCCTAAAATTTTAATCGTCTTTTCCTAAACGTGTCTGAGATTTTGTCCGAGTGCTGGTATAAGTCTTGGGATTTTCCTTTCATCCAGATTCCCCCTGTACAGACTGGTTCGAAAAAAATTCTTAGGATTTTCCTTTCTTGCTTTTCACATCTTTAATTAATGATCTACATCCAATAATCAGCGTTTCAGAAGCATATAGTGCAATGTGTTACCCATAAAACAATGTTAAGAAAGTTAAAAACATTATTTTGTGTCATGTAAATACCATGCTTACATTCATTAATTTTGTAGTCCCTTCCTGTGTATATTGTTACACCAGGTTTTAAAATATGGAGAATACTGAGCGAAATAAATACGAGTTGGGAGAAATCAGGACTTACAAACATGCCTTCATACGGGACGTGTGTTGCGCCCGGGCTGCAGGGTCGTCGGCCGTACCATTTCGAGATGGTGGCCGTGAGAATTATTAAAGCATTATAACCCATAACTTGGAACCCACCAGTTCCGATTATCGAACCGAGGGCGGTTTGAGCTATCCTAAGTAACCTACCTAGAGATCTCGGGTTCGAATCCCGGACGGGGTAGATATTTTCGCTACCAGATTATCATTTTAAATTTTGTAAATATTGTCAATTACAGTACAGTAAGTATGTAGTTAGTTTTAGTTGTAAGTATGAAGTTAATTTGTTTATTAGATATATGTCATTGTTCTATTGGACTGTGGTGTGTGAGTGGGCCTGGTGACAGACTGTTTTAGTGGTAGTATTTGTTGTTGGTGAAACTTTAGTATTTTTTTCGTTAGTAGAATTTTGGTATTTAATTGTTAGTAGAAGGTTAGTATTTTTGTTAGTAGAATTGCTCTTTACTTATTCTGAAAGGGAGTAGCAGCCTTTCAGAATAAATCAATTCTTTACTAGTCTTATAGACGGTTAAGATATTGATAATATAAGCCAACTAATGGCTACACTGCGTTCTGCTGCACGGCTGAAAGCAACGGGAAACTACAGCCATATGCTATTCCCGAGGATATGCACCTCTCTATGCATAATTACATGTGATGATGGCCTCCTCCCTTGTAAAATTTCAATCCGGAGGTAAACTAGTCCCCCGTTCGGATCTCCGGGTGGGGACTACTCGAGAGGGGGTTAACATCACAGAAGTGACAAAGAGGAAATCTGACATTCTACGGATCGGAGCGTGGAATGTTAGAAGTCTGCTAGGAAGTGGAAGGTTAGAAAACTTAGAAAGGGAAATGGATAGGTTGAGGTTGGATTTGGTTGGGATTAGTGAAATGCGCTGGCAGGAAGAACAGGACTTTTGGTCAGGAGACTATAGGGTCATTAGCACTAAATCAAACAATGGCCAAGTAGGAGTTGGTCTCATATTGAGTAGGAAACTTGGACAGCGGGTGGAATATTATGAACAATATAGTGAACGGATTATTGTAGCAAAAATCAATACTAAACCTACCTGCACCACAGTGGTGCAAGTCTATATGCCTACCAGTCAAGCTGATGATGAGGATGTTGAAAAGGTCTACGAAGAAATAGACAAAATTCTGAGGTATATCAAGGGTGATGAAAATGTTATAGTAATGGGAGATTGGAATGCTGTGGTAGGAAAAGGGAGAGAAGGGAAGATAGTAGGATATTTCGGATTAGGTGAAAGGAATGATCGAGGAAGCAGGCTGGTAGAATTCTGCACCGAGCATGAATTGGTCATAGCTAACACCTTATTCAATAACCACAATAGAAGAATATACACATGGATGAGACCAAGAGATACAGGGCGTTACCAAATCGACTTCATTATGGTCAAGCAGAGGTTTCGAAACCAGATTTTGGATTGTAAAACATATCTTGGTGCTGACATAAACTCTGACCACAATCGGGTTGTAATGAAATGCAGATTAAAGTTGAAGAAACTGAAGAAAAGTCAAAAGCCAAAAAGGTGGGCAATAGACGGACTGAAAGTAAAGGATGTAAACGAAAGATTCAAGAAGAGTATAACGGAAGGACTAATGAAAAATTCCAAACGGACTTCAATTGCAGACGAATGGGCACTTTTGAAGAATGAAATAACAAAATCCGCAGAAGAAAACATTGGTAGGAAAGAAAGAATAGGTAGAAAACCGTGGATCACTCAGGATATACTAGAATTGATGGATGAAAGGCGGAAACACAAGAATCTAAGAGATGAAAAGGGGAAAGCAGAATACAGACGTCTGAGAAATGAGGTTAACAAGAAGTGCAAGGAAGCAAAAGAAGAATGGTTGAAAGAGAAATGTGCAGGTATAGAAAATTGTCTGAAATTAGGAAAAGTAGACACAGCTTATCGAAGGATTTAGAATACTTTTGGGGAAAAGAAGACTAAGTGCTGTAATATTAGGGACACAAATGGAAAGCCTCTAACAGATAGGGAAGAAAAGGTTGAGAGATGGAAAGCTTACATAGAGAGTTTGTATAAGGGAAAGGAGATTGAGAATCATGTAATGGAAAGGGAGGAGGAAATTGATGAGGATGCAAAAGGAGATTTAATATTGAGATCAGAATTTGACAGAGCATTAGAGGACTTAGGCAGGAACAAAGCACCAGGCATAGATGATATACCGATTGAGTTGCTATGCTGCATAGGAGATGAAGGTCTGATCAGGTTATTTCACTTGGTGTGTAGGATTTATGAGACAGGTGAGGTACCCCCTGATTTCAAGAAGAATGTTATCATCCCTATACCAAAGAAAGTGGGAGCTGACAGATGTGAAGATTACCGTACAATCAGCTTGATTACTCATGCTTCAAAGATCCTGTCTAGAATAATTTACAAGAGGATTGAAAGCCAGATAGAAACGGAGTTGGGTGAAGACCAGTTTGGTTTCAGGAGAAATGTAGGAACAAGGGAAGCTGTACTAAGTCTTAGGCTGATTTTGGAAGGTAGAATAAGGAAAGGTAAGAGAACGTTCATGGCATTTGTAGACTTAGAAAAGGCTTTTGATAACGTTGATTGGACTAAATTGGTTGACATTTTGAAATCTATTGGAATAAAGTACAGTGATAGGAGGGTGATATACAATCTATACAGAAACCAGACAGCAGTCATTCGAGTTGAAGGACATGAGAGAGAAGCTGGTATTCAGAAAGGTGTAAGGCAAGGCTGCAACTTATCACCCATACTGTTCAATCTTTACATTGAACAAGCAAAGAAGGAAATTGGAGAAAAATTTAAAGTGGGAGTGAAGATTCAAGGAGAAATAATTTCAACTCTGAGATTTGCTGATGACATCGTCATCTTGGCCGACAAGCCTGAGGATTTGAATCAGTTTTTGAATGGTATGGACTCCGTCTTACAGAAAGAATTCATGATGAAAATTTAATAAATGTAAAACAAAAATACTGGAATGCAGCCGAAATAAATCAGAAACTTCTATGGAGATCAAATTGGCAGGTGAAAAGCTGAAGGAAGTTGGAGACTTCTGTTACTTAGGAAGCAGAATAACCAGTGATGGACGAAGCAAAGAGGATATAAAAAGTAGGTTGGCTCAGGCAAGGAAAGCCTTCCTACAAAAAAGGAATCTGTTGACATCGAATATAGATTTAGGTATTAGGAAGTCATTTTTGAAAGCCTTTGTCTGGAGCGTGGCGCTCTATGGAAGTGAAACTTGGACTATTGGTGCAGCAGAAAAGAGGAGAATTGAAGCATTTGAAATGCGGTGTTACAGGAGAATGATGAAGATCAGATGGGTAGATAGGATTACAAACGAAGAGGTATTAAGGCGAGTGGGAGATGAGAGATGTTTCTGGCGACTGCTAATGAAGAGAAGAGATAGGTTGGTAGGACACATACTAAGACACCCAGGAATAGCAAGCTTAGTTATGGAAGGAAGGGTCGAGGGCAAGAACTGTAGGGGTAGACCAAGGTTAGAATATGTTAAACAGATTGCCTCGGATGTAGGGTGTGGTAGCTATGTAGAGATGAAACGATTAGCTCAGGACAGGGAGGCATGGAGACTGCATCAAACCAGTCAAAAGACTGAAGACTCAAACAACAACAACATGGATTACATCCATGACAGTGAGGAAAAGTAAGGGAGACAATACACTCCCTTGTCGGAGACCAGTTTCTACATTGAACCAGCTTGTTTGACCAATCTTGGTCTTCACGCTACTGACACACTGACGATACATGGCTTTAATCATTTCCACTTGAGCTCTACCTACTTTCTTTCTTATCAATGCATCCCAAACCAGTTGTCTTGGCACACTATCATATGCCTTCACAATATCTATAAAGGTCATCACCAAATCCCTTCTGTATTCCCATCTTTTCTCCATCACATTCCTCATCGTAAAAATAAGATCAAAAGTTGATCTGTCTCTTCGAAATCCATATTATTCTTCCTCCATTTCCTTTTCCACTACCTTCGTCAGTCGTCCCTCAAGTATCCGTTCAAATACCTTTGCAACATGTGAGATGAGGGTGATTCCTCGGTAGTTGTTACAGTCTTTTTTATCTCCCTTCTTCAAGACCGGAATTAGTAGACCTTTACCCCGCTATTTTAAAAATTGCACTAAACTAAAAACGTTATCTTGTTCAGGCAATCCATGCTATTACGTTGAATATGTCATTGACATGTCGATTGTCAAATTGTCATGGCTACTTTCTTTCGTATATGGATACACAGTTTGTGAGACAAAGTTTGTCAATACGGAACCAAAATGCTAACACATGCTGCCACATCAACAAGCATTTTGGAAACGGTGAGTGTTATAAAGCTCTTCCAACTCCTGAGATATACGGACATAGTTCCGTGAGATGAGATTGGCAGGCAAGCAGCCTAACCATGTGCAGTTAAGAACTGTAATTATTTCCCCTTAAATAAAAACATTTTTCTTTCTTACGAAAGAAAAAAAACAAAACATATTTAGCATAAATACAAAAATTTGCATTATTTCGCATTTATTGTACAATTTTGCATTTATCGCATAATTTCGTATTTTGAATTTCACATTTTATACCTAACTTAGAATCCCTAATCACCACTTGTAGAAGTCATAAAACGTGAAGGCTCATACACCCACGCATTTACTGCAAATATTAAAAACCACACTCTCTAATCATGATAAATTGCATAAATAAATATTTTGTATTGTAGTGCTTCTGAGACAATACCTGTCAGGGAAGGCCTCGATGAATGGCAGTGGTTCAGTCTGGCCACAACGCTTCAGCACCACATCTCTGGCAGTGATCGCAGGTTCAGGCTCCACCAGCGTATCTTCATCTTTACCTAAACACACATACAGAATCACGTTAATATAATAATATTAATAACAATAAGAACAATAATAATAATTTGCAAGGTTATATTATCCTTTCACGAATTGATTGCCAGCGGTCGAGATGGGAACTATTCTTTGTTTACTTGTGTCACACGTCAGCCTGCTTCGTTGACAGGTACAGTTGCGCGAGTAGGATATGACTCAGCTCCAGTAGCCTGTCATCGTTTAACTGTCCGTGGTGACATGAGCTCCTGTGACGCGCAATGCTGCTTGACTTAAGTGCAGAATGCACTGTCATCGCTATGTTCCCCGCTTCGTCCCGCGGGGCAGCTGCCACAATAAACAACAAACACTGGCGCAGCCAGGCTCAGCGGCACTCGAATCTTAAATGGGTAATATCAGGTGTTCCAAAGTTACTGTAACAGACGATAGTGGCTGATGAAGTAGACTACTACAACAGAGTACAAAGAAGCAATTGTATAATAAATTTTAAATGTATTTTGAGGTTAACATTTCCCACTTGATTGAATAAATAAAGCCAGATAGAAACGGAGTTGGGTGAAGACCAGTTTGGTTTCAGGAGAATTGTAGGAACAGGGGAAGCTGTACTAAGTCTTAGGCTGATTTTGGAAGGTAGAATAAGGAAAGATAAGAGAACGTTCATGGCTTTTGTAGACTTAGAAAAGGCTTTTGATAACGTTGATTGGACTAAATTGGTTGACATTTTGAAATCTATTGGAATAAAGTACAGTGATAGGAGGGTGATCTACAATCTATACAGAAACCAGACAGCAGTCATTCGAGCTGAAGGACATGAGAGAGAAGCTGGTATTCTGAAAGGTGTAAGACAAGGCTGCAACTTATCACCCATACTTTTCAATCTTTACATTGAACAAGCAATGAAGGAAATTAGAGAAAAATGTAAAGTGGGAGTGAAGATTCAAGGAGAAATAATTTCAACTTTGAGATTTGCTGATGACATCGTCATCTTGGCCGACAAGCCTGTGGATTTGAATGAGTTTTTGAATGGTATGGACTCCGTCTTACAGAAAGAATTCATGATGAAAATTAATAAATGTAAAACAAAAATACTGGAATGCAGCCGAAATAAATCAGAAACCTCTATGGAGATCAAATTGGCAGGTGAAAAGCTGAAGGAAGTAGGAGACTTCTGTTACTTAGGAAGCAGAATAACCAGTGATGGACGAAGCAAAGAGGATATAAAAAGTAGGTTGGCTCAGGCAAAGAAAGCTTTTCTACAAAAAAGGAATCTGCTGACATCGAATATAGATTTAGGTATTAGGATGTCATTTTTGAAAGCCTTTGTCTGGAGCGTGGCGCTATATGGAAGTGAAACTTGGACTATTGGTGCAGCAGAAAAGAGGAGAATAGAAGCATTTGAAATGTGGTGTTACAGGAGAATGATGATCAGATGGGTAGATAGGGTTACAAACATAGAGGTATTAAGACGAGTGGGAGAGGAGAGATGTTTCTGGCGACTGCTAATCAAGAGAAGAGATAGGTTGGTAGGACACATACTAAGACACCCAGGAATAGCAAGCTTAGTTATGGAAGGAAGGGTCGAGGACAAGAACTGTAGGGGTAGACCAAGGTTAGAATATGTTAAACAGATTGCCTCAGATGTAGGGTGTGGTAGTTATGTAGAGATGAAACGATTAGCTCAGGACAGGGAGGCATGGAAAGCTGCATCAAAACCAGTCAAAAGACTGAAGACTCAAACAACAACAAACACATTCATGTCCTAACCATTATCATTTAAATCTTGATATAAGATTGAAAACCATTCATCCTACACACCTAATTATGGTAAATCAAAATGCAGGACAAGCTTTGGCTGTTAATTATAGCCTTCATCAGCCATATGTACCATACTGCTCACGAATTACATTTCGTCTGCCAGTATTCTACTTTCATCTCTCCTCATCATCGGCCAAGTTCCTGCTCCATACGTCATTATTGGTAAGTAATAGGTCTTGTACATCACTTCTTTAGCCTTCAGTGTTATTTATTTAATCGTATGGTAATTTATACAATATACAATTATACATAACAAGGTAATATTTAAACTTTAAAGTCCGTCCTTTTCAACCATTCGGTTAAACCAGGTGTGAGAGCGAACTAATCGTCAGGAATGCCAGCATACGAATGAAGAGGACAGCGTTGGACCAGATGTTCGATCGTCTGTTCTTCCAGGTTACACTCACACATTGGTGAGCTGATCCAGGCCCACTTGTACCTGAAATAATTGCAGCAATCATGCCCAGTCCTCAGCCTGTTGATGCGGCACCAGAAGTTCCTCGGTAAGTCAAAGCCGTTTGGTTTCTTCGTGGGATCAAGATGGTGGGCACTTGTTCCCAATGTTTTAGTTAACCACTCATGCTTCCAGCTTTCATTTAGGTCAAATCCAGCAGCAATGAGTTGCCCCGCAGTGACACTTCCTGGTCTTCTAGATTGCAGTCGTTGCTGTGATGGATGGCAGAATTCTTGGTGCAATGGCAAAGAGGGTGATGCAAAGATTTTCTTAGCCTCCCTTAGTAGAGCTTGCTTCCTCCTTAAGTGAGGAGAAGGGATGTGACTCAGCATGGGTAACCAGTGACATGGAGTTGATTTGATGGAACCAGTAATGCAACGCATTGTATCATTCAATTTTGTGTCTACCTTCTTCACATGTACGCTTTCCAACCAGACGGGTGCACAGTACTCAGCGGCCGAGTAGACAAGACTGATGGCAGTCAGCAGAGGCTCCCCAGGATGTACCACTGAGCTTATATATGCCTTCAATGGTATGTATTTATCACAAATTAAACTCCGAAATTTTAAAAATGAGTTCACCACACTCAAAGGCAAAACTGGCGTGCAGGCATTATTTGACGTTCGACCGATGTTGATTTGATTTGGGGAGAGAATGAGAATGTGATCCAAGTGGTCCAAGAACAGCTGGATGTACTTAAAGAAAATATAGAGAAATGGGAAATTAAAATCAGTGTACAGGAAAGTAAGACAATGTTAATGACAAGAGGAAAGAAAGAAGGAAAAGGAATTGTTAAAATTGGAAATGTAGATCTGGAAATAGTAGAGCACTTCAAATATTTAGGAAGTGAATTGAGGGAAAGTGTAAGATTGGATATGGAGATCAACGAGAATACAATGTGGGAGTGTTTTCTATCATGAGGTTTAGAGCTTAATTTGGGATAAAGACAAACCACTGAAGGCTAAGGAAGTGATGTACAAGACCTATTACTTACCGATAATGGTGTATGGAGCAGAAACTGGGCCAATGACCAGGAGAGATGAAAGTAGAATACAGGCAGCCGAAATGACATTCCTGAGGAGTAGGTACAGAAGACTAGGAGAGAGAGAGAGAGAGAGAGTGAGGAATAAAGATATTCGAAAGGAAGTGAATGTACAGAGCTGAATGATAAGCTGAAGCAGAACAGATTGAGATGGTATGGACATGTGAGAAGGATGAATGATGAAAGTATGCCGAAACAAGTGATGGAGAGAGAGATGACTGGAAAGAGAGGACGAGGAAGACCTCGAGTACGGTGAAAGACAGTGTGAGAGGAGATGATGATGATAATTGTTGTTTTAAGGGGCCTAACATCTAGGTTATCAGCCCCTGAGTGTGAGAGAAGGGAACCTGGAGTGGAGTTCAGTGGTTTAGGAAGGATGTAACATGCGTACTTTTACCCTTATAGTGCTATGGGGCCGATATATATCGGCCGAGGGAGCTGCTGCTAAAAATACCACCGGCCGATCTTTCGGCCCAATTTTTCTGAATTTTTTTAGTGTTATTTCCAGCCATGCAGCGCTAACACTGTTGTAACTATGATCCATGAATAACTGGATTAATAATAAATATTCTTTGAACATGCTGCTTCCAGCATGTGTTATTATTTGAAGTCTTGTGTGTTTATGAACTTGCTTGGAGGTAATTAAGATACATGGTGAAGTAAGGTTTTAATGCTGAGTGAAGTGTGCGAGAGTGAATTTTCGACTGATGACAATCCACCTAATACCGCAGTATTGTATAAAACATATCTTTGTAGGGAATGCATTCAAAACCAACTTGACAGAATTTGAATAAACTTGATATATTTACACACAACTCAGGAAGTATTAACATGATATCACAAAGATTGATTGTGTAAGCTGTCAAATTTATATTATAATTTCCTTTTTTTTTTTTTTGAAAAAAATATCAACATTCTATCCTGAAAAAAATAGGAAGGAAATAATGTTAATCATACATTTGTAGAGGCCGTAATTTTTAGTAATAGCGAAACGCGCAAACTTTGATCATATCTTCTTTCATGCCTACATATGACCTCCTAGGTACTTAAAAGTACGCTTTTTTTTAGCAAAATGAACTCTCGAAATATCACGAAATCTGACTTATCGCGTGAATTGCACAAATAATCACGATATATCCTCCACTTGGTACGAAATATTATCGAAAAAGGTCTCCAATAAAAGTTTAAATGCATCTGAGGAATTGACCGTAGTGGTTTCCTTCTCATTTGATTGATAGTGCTGCATATTCTCTACACAAATGCCCACAAAGCCAGGAGTTTGTGTATTCAGTTCCGCCATATCCAAGGCTATCGAAAATCCATATCTGCTATTGATTACATCAAAGGGTCGTAGGTACAGCAGTGAGAGTTCGTGACTGATAAAACTTTATCGGCAGGATACAATAAAAGAGTGATCATTAAAACCCCTTATCACATAATTTGTTTGATTTACCCCATACTATAAGGAAGATTTCAGGGGAAATATCGATCATTATGACAAATTATTTCGCAAAATACCCGCCGAAATACCATATATACCCGAATATTACCCGCCCCCGAAAATCCCCACACCCTCATTTTTGTATAGAAATTTAAAATAAAAATAAAAATTTGTTTGTTTTTGACACCTTATTTTAAACAAAAATGTATACTATTAACACTGTATTACAGTAAAACTCAGTTAAGAAGTTCCCGCATAAAAAAGTTTTTCCACTTATGACGTGTGATATTCTCGGTCCCGTGATCGGTCCCATAAGATACATGTATATTTTTCCCGTATAAAGTGTTTCTGCATAAGAAGTTTTCCTGGTTAAATAGATCAGATTTTGAATCCCCTTAACGAGTAAGACGTTCACTGGAGACAACCGACTGTTTTATACAATCAAAACTCACCAATCTCCGCTAAAGATACTTCCGATATTCCGAGTGTTCGCGGGTCTCCAGTGAATCATCTGACCAGCTACGTCAAGGCTACATGACGTCACACCATGACAGCAGCAGCTCCGTTTCGTGGACCATGCTTCCAGCCCGCGCGGACTTCGTGGAAAATCATAACTGCTCACTTGCTCGCCGCGAACTAGATTTGCCCGCCGCGGTAGATCGCCTTCTGTTTAACCAGGATGATGCAATATTACACAATACAGAGTTCGCAGCGGTCGGGCGGTAGTTTGCGCGGTCAGCCCACTTCCTGTTTTACCGAGCCTTTACTGATGCCATGCTATCACGCAACTAACGAAACTGACGCTTGTGTTAGGCTTGCACAACCGGTTAAGCCATGTAACGGAAACAAACAAGAACACCCGAACAAGTACCATAATAGCGGATACTCCGCATGGTGGGCAACTTAAATCCTTAAAATTTGGATGACTCAATACCCGCACCCCAATTTTTTACGTCCGATTTTGTGTAAAAATGTGCGGGTGGTATTAGGGTATATATGATAGTGTCAGTTTTAACACCGAAATCAACAGTTTTATTTCACCAAAAAATAAGGCCCTTATACATTTGTAATTTCACTAAACTTGGCTTGGCAATTTTAGTACAACCACTCATTAAATGCTTGGCATCAAAAGGGTTAAGGGACATTCTGCAACCCATGAGTTAAGTTCTCAGCATAGTGGAGATAAGCTCTTTATAATTCGCAATATTCTTATTTCCAAGGAAGCCATGGATCACTGATTGTTTTTCGTGTAATAATTGTGGAAATTCTTCACTTCTTTATTTGAGGACGACGAAAATACCAGTTTTAATTTTTGCTTAAGACAATTTAGGAAAAAAGTCTTCAACCTTTTGACGAGTGCGCACGGCATATGCCGTGCAATAATGACGGCCGAAAGAGAGTACGTATTTGACCTCAGGGGAGTAGGAATTTTCCTTTTTCTTAAATTACAATAAACTCATTTATTACAACTTTTAGAGACATGAAAACACATTTTGGATCGAGAAGGCACTGTCATTTCAAAACTTGGAGGTGGGACACAAGATCAGTTACGCCTCGAAGGTCGCCATTTTATGAGTTCACTCCCACAAAGTGACTCAAAGAAGCGTAAACTTCTCAGCCAATGCTACGTGTGCAAACACACTACCCGATAGGGGCAGATGACCTCGTAGTTCCGCCCCTTAAAACAACAATAACTAACTAACTAACACTACCTGATCAGGACAGAAGAGGAAAGAAACGAGCTACGAGTGTTCTACTTGTGAGGTCGCTCTCTGCATACATCCTTGCTTTGAACAGTATCATACATTCATCGGAACATAAGATATCACCTTCACTAATATCTCTAATTAGTTCATCTACAGGGTCTTTCATATAAAATAAAGAGCGCCAAGCGGCGGCTTTGTTAACCGCTGCTGCGGTCACCTTGGCCGAGCTTGTGGCGCGTCAAGGCCCCCTGCTTTAAGCGTGTGTACAATGCTGAAATCTTACTTTAGTTATTGTTGATGAAACCGAAACCCCTACTTGTGCTAATTTTGTGAGTGATTTATTCGGAGACCGTACAAGATTCTCGCCAATGTCATCTAGCTCATCCTCTGTTAAAACTGTTCGTGTGCGGGCTTGTTTTTTATTGAGCACCGAGCCAGTAGTGTCAAACTTATTTGCAATTACGTGAATCTGTGCTAGTGAAGGTGGCACTTCATCAGGAAATTGCTGAACAAATGCATCACGTACCCGCCGAGCCGACTCTTACTTAAAATAAGTTTTACAAAAAAAATACGATGTTGCAATGATAACTGTCTCACCATGTTAGCACTTGAGGTTTAGACTGGCGACTGAACACCTGCACGCTTATTGCAAGGTCAAGTTTGGTAATGTCAATCTGTTATTTTTATACAGTCCATCGGAACTTGGAAAAAAAAAAACAGCCCTCGTATTTACGATGCGCACGCTTTCAATAGTACAGCAGGGGGCCATGGCGCGCCGCAAGCTCGGCCAAGGTGACCTCAGCTGCGGTTAACAAAGCCGCCGCTTGGCGCTCTTATTTTATATGAAAAACCCTGTATAATATCATCACTTGAGTCCAGAAACTCCATAGTACCGTATTCATTTTGACTTTTAAAGTCGGACATTTTTCCGTATTGACAAAATGTAATAATAAACAAAGTTTTTATGGTTCCGCCTAGTCAATACATTGTTTTATTAGAGATTTTATCGTGACATAATCACTTGTCTTTACGTATGTTGGGACATGTTTCGGTGTCTAGTGACATTGACACCCTCATCAGCCTACTGTTATTGGCAACACTCAATGACATTAAAATAATTATTAAAACAACACACACATGACTAAAATAACACTTTAAAAAGTTTTTAAAACACTGTCATAATGAAAGTTCAATAAAAAGTCTTAGAAAAAGGCTTGGTGCACTGTTTTGGTTTCCAATGTCCTGCTTCCGATAATAACCTCCGTAATCCAGCAAGAGGTGACCATACATAAGGTGTAGTTGTGGCAGCGAGAAATCGGGCCGTGCTGAGGCATGCGGAGACTGTGCAGTACTGATATGGAATAGCTTGGGGGAAGCGGGCGAGGCTTCAGTCGAGAGGGGCGGGGGGAGGGTAAGAATACTGGCAATTTAGGAGGACAGGTGCGGGATGGGGGTATGGGGTTGAGGGGCGGGATGGGGGTATGGGGTTGAGGGGTGGAATGAGCGGATTTGTAGATCCTAGACACCGAAACATGTCCCAACATACGTAAAGACAAGTGATTATGTCACG
This sequence comes from Meconema thalassinum, assembly GCA_946902985.2. Taxonomy (NCBI): domain Eukaryota; kingdom Metazoa; phylum Arthropoda; class Insecta; order Orthoptera; family Tettigoniidae; genus Meconema; species Meconema thalassinum. The sequence goes on along the minus strand of OX336401.1, from coordinate 161,959,249 downwards.
ATAAAATCTCTAATAAAACAATGTATTGACTAGGCGGAACCATAAAAACTTTGTTTATTATTAGTACCGTATTTGCTCGCGTATATCTCGCCACCGCGTATATCTCGCACCCCATTTTTTTAATTTGAAATTTCAGGAAAAAACAAGTACTCGCATATATCTCGCATTCATTACCTACTTACTTACTTAATTCCTGCCGCTCCTCCAGGAGCATAGGGCCTTGGCGAAATTTCTCCACGCATTACGGTTCCTGGCCATTCTCTTCACTTGACTCCAGTTCTTGTCCACCTCTGCAATTTCATTTTCGATCGTCCTCTTCCAGGTCTTCTTAGGTCGACCTCGCTTCCTGGCGCCTTGAGGATTCCAGTCTAGCGCCACCCTCTCAATAGCTCCGTCCGGCTTCCTTAGTGTGTGACCAATCCAGCGCCATTTCCTCTCCTTGATCTGGATGCTAATCGGTTGTTGATTGGTGATGGTCCAAAGATCTTCATTTGAGATTTTGTCCGGCCACCTCACATTCATGATGCGACGCAGACATCTGTTAATGAACACCTGTAGCTGGTTGTTGATCGGTTTTGTGACTTTCCATGTTTCACAGCCGTAGAGAAGAATCGACTTTACGTTGCTATTGAAAAGGCGGAGCTTGGTCTTCCTGGAAATCTTTCTATTTCTCCAGATGGGGTAGAGCTGGACAAAGGCACCATTTGCCTTCCTGATATGGCTTCGAACATCTTCCTCTGCTCCCCCATCATTTGTGACCATACCTCCAAGGTAGAGGAAGGACTCAACTCGCTCAATGTCCTTTCCGTTGACTGTCAAACTAGTCGCGATGTCAGAATTTATCCTCATCTCTTTGGTCTTGTTGGTGTTGATCATCAGTCCTGCACGTTCTGCTTCTCTCTGCAACCTCCCCAGCTTATCTTCTATGTCTCGGTACCGTTGTGCCATAAGACAAATGTCGTCTGCGAAATCCAGATCTTCAAGCCTGTCATTTATACCCCATTGAATACCCCTCTTCTGTCCTCCCATTACCTTCTTCATCACACTATCCAGGACCAACAGGAACAGAGTGGGGGAAAGGACACACCCCTGTCTCACTCCGGAACTGACCTTTATCTTTTCTGTTAATTTGCCTTCGTGAAGAACCTGGCACTCATACCCTTCGTACATCTCTTCCACGATTCTGATGATCTTTGTTGGAATTTTATATTCCTCGAGGGTCTTCCACATGATTCTTTGATTTACGGAGTCGAAGGCTTTCTCGAAGTCAACAAATGTGAGGTAAAGGGTATTCCGCCACTCCACACTCTGCTCCAGGATGTTTCGGAGGGTGTTGATGAGATCCACACAGCTGCGATGTTGTCGAAATCCAGCCTGTTCCTTCCTAAGCCTTTTTTCTACGCAGTCTTTTATACGATTGAGGATGACTCTCGCCAGCACTTTGCTTGGAATGGACAGCAAGGTGATACCCCTCCAGTTGTTACAGTTTGTGGTGTCCCCTTTCAGGGCCCTGCGTAGCTAGTGCCTGTAGTATGTTCTATCCTGCTGCTCCCTTACGGGCAGACTAAGAAGTAAGCCACAAGCGCGTGACGTCATGTCCTTGCCTCTCCCCACCTGCCACTCGCTACATGTGCGAGCGAGCTGTGTATAGTATGGCGTAGTGCCCTGCAAGCCTGGCAAGTGCTTTTAGGGCCGTATGACCTTGCCTCACACTGTCAGCACTGTCTACGCTGGAACTCGTCAGTTCAGGCGCGCACGGCCAGCCCGTACCGACTTGGTATCGTAAAGCCGTTCTTATCTTCCCTTCATATTAATATTATTATTATAACACTATTAATATTAGCAATAAAATGATATTGGGTACCAATAGACTACACACTGTTCCCGAGTACATTGAAAATGAATTCTCTATTATTGAATGGATTCATTGATAGCAAAATTAGGTCATTTATACTTAGGCTTACCCAAACTTGATGAGTGATTTAAAAATGTTGTTGTTGATCCTCTCGCTTAATCGAAACGTACCACAAGCTTTCTCTTCTCTTTGAAGCCTATCGTTATCTCTAAACGACCTGTTTTGTTATGCCGAAGGTTACTTCACATCTGATGGTGGGGTCCAGCATAAATCTTGTATCCTTCTTATGGCCAATAACAATTATTATGCCCATTGTAGTTTTGCTTCTAACACGAGAAAGACACGAAAACATGGATCGCGTAACATTTCTGAAATGTTACAGCTGCATCTTAGATCTATTTCGGTGATTCCTAACGTTTGTAGTAAATCCCCTTCTTAATTATGTGTTTTGAACGTGAGCTAGGGTATCAGGCACTCCGCAGTGTTTGCAGCATACAGAGTCCTGGCTACGCCCATGGAGGTCTCACACAAGAGCATCCTTTGCTTCCACCTATTTGTACTAGGTTTCTCCCTTTCATGTCTACTTCTGAATTAGTCAATCTCCATAAGATATGGTGATTGGATAGTTTCTGTACTTTCGCAATCAACCTGCAATTTCATTTTGTGTTTACCATAGATCCGCTTCAGTCTTAAGTATCGGTTATTTATATTCCCTTGGTTCCTAAATAATTAATCACCGTCTTCATCGTTATCACCATTTACATCATCAACACCGTCCTGACAACCTCCTTCGTTGTACGAGCACAAATTACGCACTATGTCATCATGTCCTCAAGCAATGCATGCTCTCTCTGGTACAGTCTCCCTACATGATGCTTACTATACTTTGGATGTTCATTCACTTAAAATTCAAAATTAGCTTCGAGGTTTTCCTATGCCCAGAACTTAGAATGCAATAAAAATCAAATGTCTTAAATACCATATCTGGATTAGCCTAGATATACATATGCAATTGGATTAACTCATGAGGGCTACTTATAGCATTGGCCTTTGAGAATATTTTACGGAAGCTATTCTAACAACTCTACGCAGTGATGTGCTCTCAATTCGAATTGCAGAGTAAGACTGTATAAAAAAGAAAACTCGTGCCCACTGGCCTGGCGCAAGTCCTCGAAATGAGCACCGCTTGGATGATTTACGTATCATCGATACAATTTCAGTACCCCAAACCGAAATTCAATTTCGTGGCAGGACAGGGAATCAAACCCGGACCACCGGGGCGACAACCAAGAACGTTAGCCGCTACACTACAAGGTGGTCTCTTTCATTGTCAGTGCAGTCAATTGCACGATACCATGTAATTTTCTCACTGGGCGAACTATAATAGTACACATTTCTTCGTATTTTTGGCATTGCATAGCCCCTGGTAAGTTAGGAAGACGGTTCGCGTACCATAACCCTAAAGTCGAATAGTTCCAAGAACTAACAAACAAAACAGTCTTAGGCACTCCACCGAAAGAAATACAGACAAGCTGGTAGAAAGACAGACAACATATTTTGTAATTTTTAGAGCAAAATAGGCTAATTGTTATATAATGAATAGCACTCTTGGTCTCCATAGTGTTGAAATAATGAATATTGTCCTAAAACTTGAGGGTTTGAAGGATTTCGTGTCTTCTTGCTTATTTTTCCGTATATCTTATGTGTAGGTAAATTCCACGAGGTATTTTTTCAGGCCATGTTGAATATAAGAATTCTTTTTTTTTATCGTTTACCCTCCAGGGTTGGCTTTTCCCGCGGACTAAGCGAGGGATCTCACCTTGACCGCCACTGGTAGTGTCCTGGAGCTTGGGACTCTGAGTCGGGGATTCAACTGGGGAGTGTGACTAGCACGTCGCCCAGGCGGCCTCACCTGCAACGCGAACTGGGGCCTGATGAAGAGATGGGAAGAGTGGGAAGATTAGGCAAGGAAGAGGGAAGGAGGCGGCCGTGGCCTTACGTTAGGTACCACCCCGGTATTTTCCCGAAGACGAAGTGGGAAACCACGGAAAACCACTTCGAGGATGGTTGAGGTGGGAGTCGAAACCCCTCTACTCATTTGGACCACCCGAGGCTGAGTAGACCCCAATCCAGTCCTCATACCACTTTTCAAATTTCGTGGCAGAGCCGGGAATCGAACCGCGGAAGTCCTGGGTGGCAGCTAATCATGCTGACCACTAAATCACGGAGGCGACTTGAATATAAGAATAAAAGACATAAATGACCTTAGATTGCGACGGAATATCTTTCATTTTAAAATCCTGATGAATTTACTAACGCATAAAAAGATGGTATATTGGCTTTCACGGCCGGTGAATTAAAACTCAGCATTCTTCTAGGTTTGTGCCGTGTCTTGTGTGGGGTTTCGCCTAGGAAACCAAGCTGGCTCATCGGCGGGCTCTTGGTGTCCCCGCCCGGACCCCCACAGGAGTGACGAACTGCGCGCCACCTCCCTTTATATTAGGTGCAACTGCACCACTTGACTGCGAGAACTAAAAGCTCAAGCAGCCTTAACCTCCCTATGAAGGCTTCCAAAAAGATGGTATATTGGCTTTCACAGCCGGTGAATTAAAACTCAGCTGAGTTTTACTAACGCATGTTTCTCGAACTCACATATCCCTGAAGAGCATCAATCTAGTCATTTGGTGAATTCAGAATCTTGTTATTGAAATACAGTTTTATAGTCCTAATGTAGTTTTTTTGGTTCTACCCATAATTATTCCGGTTGCTATGAGGTAGGGGATGTGGTGAGACAGTTTCCTTGTGGGAATGATTTCATGACGCCAATCTCATGAGAGGAGTTAATGACAAATAAAATTAATGAGGTAATGTATGGAGTGGCTGTGTGTGGTCTTTCGAGTTTGGAGTAGTCTGACCATGCACGTTAACGTGTTTAGCTACCTCGGCTGGTTTGTGACATTATGTCAACAAATTAAAAAATGTATTTTAACTCTCCTGATTCCATACCAGCCCCTGATTCTATTTTAGGACTATTATATCTCGCTGCACCTGCTACATCACCCAAAAAGTATGCAAATTTCTGTATCCTTGCTGCAGATCTGGTTCATGTGCGTCCAAATATCATGTCTTATATGTCTACGGTTTGATTCATTAATGTGTGACTCTCCCACTATGCTATTTTTGTCCTCCCCACGTTATGAGCACGGCAGACCACACGCATATGCCACAATGTTGGCTCTAGTGCGCCTAGTGTGCAGGCTCCGCGCTCAGTACTAAACGTACTTCAGTACCCGGTCAAATGGACAGTGCTTGTGCGACTAAGCGCTGCAGTGCTAGTGTGCTGTCGTGCTGCACTGCTCGGAACTGGACCGAGTAGGGCTGCGCTCGGCCGGCACGAGTAAATTTCCCGCTAGCACTGCTTCACCTTGCCCATTGCACGGCCCTGTCCCCTTTCTTCGGCAACTTGACTATCAACCCCTTCTTCCAGATCTTCTCCAACAGCGGGTGCAGCATATCAATCGTAATATCCAGGTCTGCTTTCAGTACTTCCGCTGGGATATTATCCAGACCTGGTGCCTTCCCGCATTTCATCTGCTTCAACGCTGTCTGTATTTCGCCCCGAGTTGGGGAGCCGAGGCTGATGCTTGGGTCACTTTCTGCTTCCTCTTCATCTTCACCTCGCTGCTTACTTTCTGGTCCTCTATCTCTATTAAGAACCTCCGTGAAGTGTTCTCTCCATCTTGTCAGCTGCTGTTCACACGTCGTGAGGATCTCACCTGTCTTGCTCTTCACAGGCCTAGTTTTATTAAAACCTTTCTTCGAAAGCATCTTTGTGATGCCATAGAGCTCCTTAACGTCCCCCCTATTTGCTGCTTCTTCTGCTTTCTCCGCCTGCTCATCAATCCACCTCCTATGATCCTTCCGTACACTCCTCTTTACCTCCCTGTTTGCTGTTGAATACTTTGCTTGTGTGAGAGCCTTCTGCTGCCTAGTCTTGCAGGTGTTGAGCTTGGCCTTAATCTCCTTCCTATAATTTATCTTGTCCCAGGTCTGATCGGATATCCATTCTTTCCGCAGGTAGTTCTTGTACCCGAGCTGCATCTCACTGGTTTCCACGAAGATATTCTTTACCTCGCTCCACACAGTCTCCACGTCCTTCTCTGTCTCGGAGTCCAACTCCTGGAATTTATTTCTGAGCTCCAGTTTAACTTGGTCCAATCTCTGCTGGTTCTTAAGCTTGCCCACATCAAACTTGTTGTGCCGAATGTTAAACTTTCGGCGGACTGCGACGATCTTCATGCGGAAGTTGGCAACCACAAGATGATGGTCACTACCAACATCCGCTCCTCTCTTGTTCCTAACATCGTCCATCTTCATTACTGACGCCATCATATAAATGACAGTAATAACCTTGAGGTAGAAACACGTTCCATTTAGCGCGCCACAACAGTCGCCATTGTCCACGAACTTACCCGAAGCGTTACTAACAGGAAGAGCGAGCAACAACGAGTTGATCCGAACTTAGATACGAGCCGATTAGGGATCGAGGCGCCGCGTGCAAGCATACGGCGTAGCGTGAGTGTTAGCACGCTGTTCATCGTTCGCCACATCTTCGGATGTGGCTGGCTAAATTCGCCGCCTTGAGACACGTTCGAATTAGCGATTAGCGCGCCACATCAGCTGCTGAAGTAGGCCTACTGTTACATCGCAGAGAATCGCAGTTCAGTCTCCTCGAATCTCAATGATTTCGTCTTTACGCATTGCGTCGCATCAGAGCTCGGCCGCGTGCAAGAATACGGCGCAGCGTGAGTGTTAGCACGCTGTACATTGTTCGCCACGTCTTCGGCCCCAGTTGGTTAAATTCGCCGCCATGGGACACGTTCGAATTAGCGCGCCACGTCAGTTGCGGAAGTAGGCCTACTGTTACATCGCAGAGAAACGCAGTTCAGTCTTCTCGAATCTCAATGATTTCGTCTTTACGCATTGCGTCGCATCAGAGCTCGGCCGCGTGCAAGAATACGGCGCAGCGTGAGTGTTAGCACGTTGTACATCGTTCGACGCGTCTTCGGCCGCGGCTGGCTAAATTCCCCGCCTTGAGACACGTTCGAATTAGCGATTAGCGCGCCACGTCAGTTGCGGAAGTAGGCCTACTGTTACATCACAGAGAAACGCAGTTCAGTCCCCTCGAATCTCAATGATTTCGTCTTTACGCATTGCGTCGCATCAGAGCTCGGCCGCGTGCAAGGATACGGCGCAGCGCGAGTGTTAGCACACTGTACATCGTTCGCCGCCATGAGACACGTTCGAATTAGCGATGATTAGCGCGCCATGTCAGTTGCGGAAGTAGGCCTACTGTTACATCACAGAGAAACGCAGTTCAGTCTTCTCGAATCTCAATGATTTCGTCTTTACGCATTGCGTCGCATCAGAGCTCGGCCGCGTGGAAGAATACGGCGCAGCGTGAGTGTTAGCACGCTGTACATCGTTCGCCGCGTCTTCGACCGCGGTTGGCTAAATTCACCGCCTTGAAACACGATCGAATTAGCGATTAGAGCGCTACAACAGTTGCGCAAGTAGGCCTACTGTTACATCACAAATTTTGAGTTTTTTTTGGGCATACGGTCATTCCCCGCGTATATCTCACACCGAAAATTTTCACACATATTTTCGGTCAAAAAAGTGCGAGATATACGCGAGCAAGTACGGTATTTACAGTTATATTTACAAAAACCAAAAATATTCACAGCTACGAAGAGCACAAACAACTATCCACATCGGCGGCAATCATAACACTAGGTTGTAACCCGTAGGCTAACGGCGCGCCAAACTCTTACGTTATAGTGAGTATACGCATTCCCGTCAGAGACTACCACCACACAGAACAAGGATTTGTACAGCCACACTATTCGAATAACTGAGAAAGTTACAAAAAAACGCCACTAGATGTCATTACGTCAGTAAGCACTTAAATTATCAGTAGTAGACTAAAATGGCAAATGCCGTGCTCCCTCACGTGGGACCAAACAGCAAAGGCCGTGCGCACTCCATTGCCTGTCCTTTGGTGCACTCGTCAACAGGTTAAATATACCCTCTCTTACATGTTCAAAGCCGCTACTTTAAACAGTCTGCCAAAACTTCTAACATCTATTTATCTTTGCATCAAGTACAGTACAAAAGTAAACTTTAAATTATGAATGGCATTGTTTGTTTGTTATATATCATGATTTTCACTTACCAGGGGTGGACTTCAAACTGTCAGATAATTCCACAGGGCTGACGGATGACCGGATGACGGGGGACGAGTTGATGAAGACCTCGCGGAAGCCTACCGAACTCTTTTCAGAGGCGGAGGTTCGTGACACGGGGAAGACGACACGGTGAGACATTGATCTGTGCATCATGCTCATGTCTAGCCTGGATGTGGATCCTATGGAAGAAATGCCCATATAACCTTGGATATTAACACATCATAAACATACATAGCATATAAAATAAAATTAAACACTTCATCAAAGATTAGTTGAAAGTCAATGTAAGCACACAGGCACTGAACATGAAACTTCCGTTTACCATACGTTTAACATCAGTGCATCAATAAAATTGTAAATTGGCTCTTTCTCAACGTCAGAGCAACTGTACGGCGTTTTGGTTTATTCTCATTTTCAAACACACACAAAAAAAAAGAAGGAGAAGAAGAAGAGAAGGCTTAGCCGGTAGCATGCTTAGCTTCTATGCCCAAGATTGTGGGTTCAAACCCGGCCGAAGCCGTCGGATTTTTTAAGAGCGTTAAAAATCCCTCAGTATGCCTTCCTTCGGAGGGGAAGTAAAGCCGGCGGTCCCATGTCATAGATTTATGGCATGTTAAAGAACCTTCCACTAATTGCACCTGTGTGAAGCTAAATTGGATAGGTTAAGAATGTAAACAACGCTCTTAGGTTTCTACTTTCGTTGCCAAGAGCCAACTGCGGTGGCGTCCAGTAGCTAAGTTCTGTACTTGGCCTAGTAGTCGTTGATGGTTGTGCTTGGCGGCAAAAGTAGGAATTATTTGAAAAATTCTAAGTTGCATTACTTAAATTAAAAAACAGATAACACACACTAATACAGTCATCACAATTAACACCGGTTATCAGACAGATTCTACACACACCCAAAGTACACGGGGCTACATGACCGCTTAAGAACCAACCAAACACAAAAAAAACAACTTTGGTTTCATTTCTATGTGGTTGTGAGCACTTCATCTTGTAAAGGGAGGGAGGTTGATTGTCTAACCACAAGAAGAGCAGATGACGTGTTGATATGCCACTCGAGCACCCAGCATGAACATTAGTCCCACATGCTAGCAAGTTGCTAACTGTTCCTATGTGTCTAGCTGTTTTCCAAGCTTATATGAATTAATTTGTTGTTCATTGATAGTTACTTTCTTTTGATACAGCTCGGCACCATTATTTTGATAGAAGTTGTTTTTTATCTTAGGCACGATAATTTCTTTTTATTTGTTTGGTAGCTTTATTTCGAGAGTAGTTTGACTTTTTTGTGCCACATAGTGTTTCCCCGCTTGTAAATAAGTTTTCTTTCTTTCCATTTGGTAGGGTAGCATTATTAAGTCATAGTCTTTACTGTATTAGAGTTACAGTGTATTTACCGCACAGTACCTTGCGATATTTATATACTTTTGTGTCGAAGTGCAACGTAAAGTGAACAATATTGGAAATCGCTTTTAGTACACCTTCTTAATTATTGTTTGTGTGACACGTTATTGGTATATTAATGTGAAATATGTGAATAGTACGTCCTCAGTTGTTTACAAATGTTAGTGAGATGTGATCATTCAGCATCACTCATTCCCTAATTGATGCATTATCCCTCCATATGTTCAAATAAAAATAAATGTTTGCATTTCCAAGTCTGATATTTTGTCCATTCCATTCTATTTCTTTGATACGAAGATATTTGCTTAGCAAGGGTAAGTAGTGAAAGACATTGGGGGATAGGGAACAGTGGAGGATAAGTGAGGTTATGGCAGTCTCATAATGGGCTGATTAACCCCTTAAGCCGGTTCGCCGTACCACAAACGGCCGGTGCAGGCGGAAGTTAGAATGCCTATTACACATGAAACACTGCTGCTTCGCGGGATCTTTTTTCACATTATGAACCGATAAGTTATGTACTTTTATGCCATATCTGTTTCATAATTTGAACTAATACGAGGTTGATCGATATCCGTTGCTTTTGACGACTCATATCGATCAGGGAAAGAACATGAAACGCGCTCTATTGAGTTTCAAGTTAGTTGCTTTAGAAGGTATCTCATCCTTTCCTGGCATCTCGAGAATGTTTTGTGAAATATATTTTTGTCACTTAGGAAGGGGAAGCACCGAAAGCAAATACTTCGTAGATAATTTTTTGCATCGTAGGCTACTCAGTCGCAGAGGAATTGCCGGGCCGTCACATTCTCTTATGGGTGCAGAGATTATTGGTTTGATAGATGACAGTAGTGGAAGTGACATATAGAAGTCTTGTGTAGTTCGCGAACGAACTAGTTCGGAAGAGCGGGTCCCACAGACGAACTACCGAACTAGTTCCCAGATCCCTCGCTTGTTAGTTCGTTCGATCTTTTTCCGCTGACCGACTTGTAGCGAGTCTGCCGTAGCTCGTCACGTCACCACTCATTGCACAATCACACGCGCTTTGCTTCGACCAGTCAGTTCAGTAGATTGAGTGTATCTATTGATAATGGCAAGATTGTCAAGTTTTGGCGCGGCGAATGTTCAATGTTGGTTTATAATAATAACTAGGGCTCGGATCGATATGCTCGATAAAATCTCCAGTTATGCTCGAAAACCATGTGTTTTATGCTCGATAGATATGCTCGAAAAGCCCATTATATGCTCGAAAAATCCATTATATGCGGTTAAATATGCAAAATATGCTCGAAAAACACCGTTAAAAATCATAGAATGGAAAGTGAAACGAAAAAACCAATAACATACCTTTATATACGAGCTTTATTTTCTAATTGTATGTATGATACATAGCAATATACTCGCATTCAAGTTTTTCAAGTATATAAGAAAAGTTTTCTTATAAAAGTTACAGTTTGAAAGTTAATTTACAAAATTATCAGAATTAGGCGAGTCAATGAAGTAGATCTGAATTGGTCTGTACAACAAGATTTTTTTTCTATGTTTTCAGTTTTAAATGATTTTCTTAAATCAGTCGATAAAAGTTTCAATGACGAGAACGACCTCACTAAAGGTCAAAAATCTGCAGTTCTATTATTCGTACCAGATAGCCTTTTCAATAATTATTGTTGTTTTCGAACCTTAATGCTGGTCAGGGCCCGAATTCAGGGGGGGGGGGGATTTCGAAGAAAAACAAACTATTTAGACGAAAACCACAAGAATATGCATTTATATGCTCGATAAATTTCAATTCTGTTGCTCCCAGAGAGGTGAAAATACCACCGAAAGGCTTCTTTCAATGTGTACTATTCAGGAAAAAAATATGCAAATATGCTCGAATCCGAGCCCTAATAATAACAGTATAACACACTACTAGATTTGTAATGTAATACAGTGGAGGTTCATAAATTGAAGTTACTGATAGTTAACTGATTTAGATGTGGGCACAATTCCACAGATTTATTTAACTTAGTCATTTTGGATCATTTGAAAATATGTCCAATTATTAAGAAAATCGGCGAACTGGATTAACATTACCATTTTAATGAACTGGTTGATATTTATATTTGTCAATACATGGTGATACAACTTCTTTTTACCTGTTTTTAAGAAATGAACATTATGATGATGATTCACAAAGAAAAGCGAACTTCTATGTACAAAAACTCTGAACTAAAAAACCTATTCCTCCCATTTATGCCATAAAGATAATGTACCCAACGGTTTCAGAGCAGCCAAATGATGAATATCACGAAGCAAGTAAGAAATAAAACGAAAATTGCGGGGGGGACAAGTAGAAAATGGAATCGGATGGTGACGCGCCGATATACACGAAAAATGATGATAATAGTTGTTGTTTTAAGGGACCTAACATCTAGGTTATCGGCCCCACGCGAGAAAAAAAATTAAAGAGAATAATAAGTGTATGCTTCTACGAACACATGGTCCATATTGTTTTTCCCCTTAGGTACGGTACCGGAATTTCACTAATGATAAACAAATGACGACTTTTGGCTTAAGAAACAATAGAAAGAGAATTTTTCTCAGAAGGAAAGACATGGACCCTAATTAAAAGGATGGCCAACAATAGAGTGAGATGGAAGAAGAAGAAGTTTGTAGCTACCCTATGTTCCTAAAAGGAATAAAAGGAAATAAGGAAGGAATAAGGAATTTCGCTAATTTTTCAATACTCATATTTTTGTATTTTTTATCTTCGAACATCAAAATGTAAAACACATTACTACACACGCAACATGGCAATATCTAATACACGAACTTCACGTGCAGCGGCATAGTAACTGTTACAGTAGCCTACAGTATTGACGTCCGAAACGGGGGAGGAGCTTACGGTCAGCTGCTTGCAATATGGCGGCGATATAGTGACGTGAAGTAATTGGGTGTGCGTTTGTTATGGCTTCTAATTTATGATGGCAAAATACTACATATTTCCTTTCATTGATAGAAATATTTTTATAATCAATATAAATGCAGTGCCTAATTACTACCAGTTAAAAATATTACCCACATGTAGATAGTTAATTTACTGTCTGCTGTTACATATATGAAGCCTGTACTTGGGAGCCTAGCGGTATCGATGTTTTTATTAATTTCACAATATATATATCTCACATAACACAAAGGACGACTCCCTGATAATAAATTGAATCAAGCAACCCTGAATTTGCATGAATGTTTTGGGTTCAAGGAAGCGTTACTTGGGATGCTCAAATCATACTTCAATATTGCAAATATTGACCTACATACTTGATGTTCAAAGGCAAGAATGTTAATTTATTAATCTCTTGCCACAGGCAAGTTAAAATGGAGACATCCTCTTTATCAATATATTTAATTATATATTTAAAATACAGATATTTAACAAAGCTGGAGTCTCCATTTGAACTTGTCATAAGCAAACGGAACAGATCAAAAACTACACTTTAAGCCAAACCAAATTCACTCCTCAGCTCGACATAAACCATAATACCAATTAAAACCTATACAAAACATACTCTCCTTACTGTTGTACAACTTTCAAACCAACTATTCGCACTCAAAACTGTAAAACCCTGAAATGGGAACTAATTAAAGTTAGAATAGCCTAGGCCGATCCGGTCTCCTGCTACATTACCGCATATGTATACTTAACATCACTATAACTTCAAAATTACGGCAAAGTGACCTATCTGCCTGAGTAGTATAGGTGTTGCCGGCCTGCCTGGGATGATGGGTCACCAAACCGGTACTTAAAACTAAGATTTTACATTTTAATTAACTAAATTCAACAGTAGGGAGATCATAGCCAAAAACACAATTTAAGCCAAATCATACTTCAATGACATACATATTTGCTGTTCAAAAGCAAGAATATAAATTCTCTGGCAAATTAAGGCTAGGAACAGCATTTTTCTTAAGTTTTCCAACCATTCGGCTATTGTCAATCGGAAGAACTCCTAAAATAAGTTTACGAAGAGCGGATTACATTCTTTGTACGGCACAGAAGTAATAGGCTATAAGTTTATCAGTATTTTTGATGTAGCTAAATCCATGTGAATACAAATTAGAGACAATAACTATCAATAATCAACAGTACCGGTGGAAAGAAGTCGTCTTCACAAAAATGCAGACTGCACACTGTCATGTAACATTAACACGTTTTCCAATTGACAGCGCCGAAGCCCATCTTTCTCTCTGAACTTTTTGTACAGGAAAGTAGTGAAGATATTTCGTAGCCGTTTTATACGATTTGCAACCGTATACAGAGCAGTACCTCCTCGAATTTGACAAATTTCTTTCTGTTTCCATCACGACGTCAATGCTTCACCATCTAAATAAATCTCGCCAGTCACAATGTTACAGCTTCAACATTCTGCCGCGTGGCTGCGCCATCCAACTTTTCTGACGTCAATTGCTTGAACAAGAGCAATGTGAATGAGCAATCACTGGTGACGAGTAATCGGTGGTGACAGACTGAATCCTATAACAAACAAAGAGCGCATGCAGTGGCAGTAGCAAGGCGAGCGAACGATCTGTCTTCGAGATGGGAACTAACGAACAAAAAGAGCGAACTAAACTGATCGCTCCCAGCCGCGAACTATTATGCGCAAGACTAACATATAGGGAAGCGATATTTTCGGTAGTGATACGAACTATGCACAGCATGATGTTATTGGAGAAGTGGCAGACAGCGCTGATGAAGAACAAATAGCTTCTGCTGTAATAACAACGACCGCTGTTCAGTGTTTGTGGCGAGAGATAGACTTCCTCACGAGCACACTAAGGATCCCCTACACGGGTATGACGGGTACAAGAAAGCATTTCACGTCTGTTTTACATGTGTTTGCTGTTTATCGACGACAAGGTGATTGAACTATTATTGTTTGAGAAACAAATATGTACGTGGCAGAATGTATACCGTATTTCCTCGCATAATCGTTGCCACCGCATAATCATCGCACCCCACTTTTCAAACACAAAAATAGGTTTATAAAATTTCATCGCATAATCGTCGCATAGCATGTTCGTATTTGTGCGCCAGTCAGTTGCACATGCTGCCGCGACTTTATAACCTGGCGCGACTTTGTCAGACGAAAAATATCTCGTCTTTATGCTTCTGGGCAATGAACTGTGACGCGAGCGGCAAGCTTAGTCACTTAACACATTCCGCGAGCGTATAATCTGGCGTGATCTTGTCAGGAGAAAGTAATCTTGTCCTTATGCCTGCCGGCTATGAACCGCGACGCGAACGGCCAACGCACATTCCGCGAGCTTATAGGCCTAGTCTGGCGTGATCACGTCGGCAAAAAGTAATCTCATCTTTAGGCCTGCGGCCTATGAACTGTGACGCGAGCGGCCAGCGCACAGGCCTAATCTGGCGTGATCTTGTCAGGAAAAAGTAATATCGTATTTATGCCTGTGGGCTATGAAGCGCGACGTGAATGGTCAGCGCACATTCCGCGAGCTTTTAGGCCTAATCTGGCGTGATCTTGTCAGCAGAAAGTACTCTCGTCTTTATGCCTGCGGGCTATGAACTGTGACGCGAACGGCCAGCGCACATTCCGCGAGATTATAGGCCTAATCTGGCGTGATCTTGTCAGGAAAAAGTAATCTTGTCTTTATGCCTGCGGGCTATGAACCACGACGTGAATGGCCAGCTTCATCAGCACATTCCACGAGCGTTAACCTGTCGTGACCTTGTTAGAAGAAAGAAGCCTGTCTCTGACTGCAGGCTATGACTCACGCCAGACTCACGCTACGCGAATGACTGGCCCGTGCAGCAAATAATGATGCAGTATATTTTTTGAACTTAAATATTCTTCGCATAATCGTCGCACCCTGCTTTTTTCCACGGATTTTTGGCAAAAAAAAAGTGCGACGATTATGCGAGGAAATACGGTAGTTGGCGCGCCCTTGAAACCAAGGTCGCACGCCAGGAAGTGGGAATCAGTGACAGGGGCAACATTTGTGTTCTTGGGGCTTGTAATGTTGATGGGGTTAATGCAGAAACCCACCCTAAAAAGCTACTGTATTTCACCAGGGATGAATCTTTAGAAACCCGTATATTCCCTCCAACAATGCCAAGGGACAGGTTTGAACTAATATTGAGATATTTACATTTTGTTGACAATCTACACGGGATACATATACGGGGCCTAAAAAGCTTTTCAAAATTCAGCTTTTCCTGGAAATTAAACCCAAAAATTATGTATCTATGTAAATTGAGCATTATCATGTAAATATCTTGCTTTCATTGTAAACATACCTGAAACAAATACCAAAAGTGGAACTTATCAAATTATTATATTTTGGTAAATAATGCATGAGATCATGGACAACCCTGAAAAGCAGTCGTCACAAATATTACTGAGAAACATTGGACATGATCTTGGTAAGTAATCCTAAAATTTTCATGGCGTTATATTTTGTAGATAACATTAATTAATTTTTTACCTTGTCGGTGTCTAAACCTCTGCTGAGCTTCAATTTAAATACCGCCAGAGAAATGAACACCTCCGGATTAAATAGCCGGCCTGAGGGGTTAAAGATGTAAACATTGTTTATTTTGATTAAATATACCATACTATGTAGCAACAAAATAAAATAGCTTATTTTTACTCTCTCTCTTTCCCAAAATAATGGATTTTTGCACAGTTTGCGTCTGTAGTACCCTCCCCCAATTTCGGAACTAAAAATTTAGAAAAACAGGGGGTCCTATAGCCGAATAAATACGGTATATCATTTTATATTAAATGTTGGTTTTGCTTCTCTAATACCCCATTTAGACGTCTCGGTCGCGATCCCGATTATCTCTGATCTGGATAATGTCCAATCGTGATCAACGGCATTTGTAATTGGTACGTGTTTAGACGTTCCCTCAGGAAACAACAGGATAATCGAGTAAAACAGCATGACATCGCTAAGGTCTGCCAACTTTTGAATTCCAAGTGTTACAGCAGAAATTTACAGTAGTTTGTTTCGTCCAGTTTTGAAGTATTTCAGTTATTCTTTATACATAATTCAACCTGCTAATGCATATTCTTAAATGTATACAAATCCTGAGGAGATGTGTTGGCGAGGCCTACCCTTGGTGTGGAAATAAAAATATTTTGAAATCTTTAGAATTAGGTCTAGGCAATTTATTGCATAAATACTTCTTGTTCGTCCAAAGTTATTTGGCCCTATCGGAATCCCTTCTATGTCTATGACAATACATTTATGTCTTCATTAATCGTCTTCATCGACTTTCCCCAACGCTAATTTTTTTTTTATATATATTTTTTTTTATTTTTTTTTCCAGCATTTAAACACTGGTATGTTTGTCTTCATCCATCATTTCGTGTCTCTCAATCTTCATATATCTGATATCAACCAACATAAATACAGCCATCATTACGTACTTCTCTCTTTCAAAACACAAGATAATACAAAATGGCCATCATTTCCACTGCCTACTTCACTCACACAACAGGAGGATAGAACACACTGACGATCGCAATGGCTGCGAACGCGATTATCTCGTTGTGGGAACGGGATCGGGCTGATCCTGTTGGAGGGAAAGTTGATCGCGATAATGTTATCCTGTTGCGTTTAGATGTCCCAACTTAATCTGGATCGGCGCCTGATCGCGATCGCAACCGGGACGTCTAAACGGGGTATAAGAGCTTGGACCCAAGCAGTACCAACCCTAGTATAAACCACAAAATCGAGCAATACAGTAAACTCCCGATTATCCGCGGAATTGACTGGCGCGGATACCGCGGATAATCGAATATCGCGGATAAGCCGCAAAATTTCTGGTAATGGTTAAACAAAGATCGAAGGCACTAAAAAACAACACAAAAGTGCTTTAAAGAAGTTTATCATACAATAAAAGAACATGCCAGAAGAACAGCCTGCTAGTTGGGAACTCCTGGTTTAAGAAAAGAGAGAGCCACACAATCACATGGTACAGTGATGACTTGACCAGGAAGTCGGTGGTCGACTATATACTGTATGAGAAAGAACTAAATAAGAACATCACGGACATCAAGGTTATACCATCGGAGAACCTGGATAGCGACCATCGATTGCTGGTAATGAACCTGTGAGAGAGTATGGAGAAGAAAGGGACTGAGAACCAGGAAAGACGTATAAGGATATGGAAACTGAAAGAAGGGGATAGGAGGGTCGAGTACCTCAAAATGGTAAAGGAAGGAATTCCAACAGATGAAGAAAGAGGGGTGGAAGAGGAATGGGCTAGATTTAAGAAGACACTAGTAGGTGCAGCAGAAGCAGTATGTGGGAGGACAAGTAGTAAGAAGAGGTGGAAGGAAACACCATGGTGGAATGAGAAGACAAAAGATATAGTAAGGGAAAAGAATAGAGCCTTTAGGAGTTGGTATCAAAATAGGACGGTAGAGACAAGGGAAGAGTACCAGGAAAGAAAGGAGGCGAAGAGAGTAGTGGCTGAGGAGAGAAGAAAGTGGATGGAAGAGTGGACAAAGATGATGGAGGATAGTGAAGGTACAAAAAAGGTCCTGTATGGGATGGTAAAAAATAAGAGGCGGAAGGATCCTACGGATTATGTTAGAATGGTGAACAAAAGGGGACAAGAGATAGAAAATAGGGAAGAACTGAAGAAAATGTGGAAAGAATATTTTGAAGAACTTCTGAACCCAAATGGAAAAGATGGTGAGGAGGAAGAAATCGGGGAAGAGGAAGATGAACCGCAAACAGAAAGGGACATAACATGGAAAAAAGTGGAAGATGCAGTGAACAAGATGAAAGGAGGGAAGGCACCGGGTGTGGATGAGTTGAGTGTGGAGATGGTGAGAGCAGCAGGAGAGGTGGGGATACAGTGGTTGTACCGAGTGATGAGGACAGCATAGAAGGAAAGAAAGACCCCAGAGGACTGGAAAAAAGGAATAATTGTCCCGTTCTTCAAGAAAGGTAGTAGAACAGATTGCAGAAACTATCGGGGAATAACACTGATGAGTCATTGTGCAAAGATCCTCGAGAAAGTTTTGGAAAAGAGAATTAGGACAAGGATAGAAGGAGGGATGAGGGAAGAACAACATGGCTTCAGAGCAGGAAGGTCCACAGTGGATTTGATTTTTGCTGTAATGAGTATGGAACAGACCTACTGATGGCCTTCCTGGACACTGAGAAAGCATATGACAGTGTATGCAGAAACAAAGTATGGAAGTCCCTGGAGGATAGAGGAGTAGAGAAATGGACTATAAAGAGGATAAAGGAGATGTACAAGGGAAGCGTGAGCTGTGTGAAAGTGGGAGGAGAGAGATCAGACTGGTTGGAACAGAGAAACGGCCTGAAACAAGGAAGTGCACTGTCACCGTTACTTTTCATTGTGGTGATGGACGACATAATGACCCGAGTGGCACAAGTAATTGGGGAAGGAAAGATGAAAGCAATGGTGTTTGCAGATGATTTGGGGAAACAAGGAGGAGGAGGTACAGGAACAGTTGGACGTGGGGGAAGGAATAATTAGGGATAGGAAAAATTCGCGATGGCGAATTTTGCCAAGTTTTTAAAGAAGTCATACACGGGTGATAATGTGTTATAATAACCCTAAAAATGGCGAAAATAAATGTTTTTGAGCTCGCAAATTTTCGCAAATTTCGCTTGAAATCGCGAAATTTAGCTTTTTTGTTTTTTTTTATAGTGCTCTTCCGATAATTCGCGGCAATTAATGCACAAATTTCCGCGATTTTTTGAAAGCCGCGAATTATCTGCAGTAATGTTTTTAAGCCAGGCAAAAAGAAAACTATTGGTTAAAATATTGAAAAGTATTTTAAGAACACGCAGAAAAAAATAATTATAATACTTTATGTTCGACCCTGAAGATATGTCAGAAAACTGTACTATAATGAGGCTCATTATAACACTATTTTGCATTATGAAACAGTTTCTCCCACCAATCAGAGCTCAAGAAACAGTTGTTTGACCAATTAGATAATTAGATGCACTGAGTTCCACGGCCTTCTAATTTAAATTTCACTGCCTGGCCTAGTGTCATAGTAGGGTAATCGAGGAGGCCATGGTCAAATACAAGGCATTCTTTGCATCTCATGCGCTCTGTTCAGTACATAAAACTGGTGAAATCTCTACAGATATTTATGAATATTTATGTTCGAACATAAAATAGTTATAATAATTATAGTCGAACATAAACGGTCGTATGCAACTCGCCTATAATGGTAATTAAGACACTCGTATGGAAATTATAAAACTCGCATATGCTCGTTTTATAAACAAACCCGTGTCTTAATTATTGCCATTATAGGCTCGTTGCATAATGTACTATTATAACATAGTATTGTAAGACACACTACGTAGATTAGGCCTATACCAATATTAAAAACTAAGAGAAATGACTGTAATCACTTTTTGTTTCTTAGATAGTTTATTTTTTCTAGTTTTAGATTGTACAATTCTGAAGAAAACAATATATGAGAACGAAAATTCATCTCGATTTTCTATATAAGAGATAAGTGTGACTATAGACACACTAGCTTGACTGTGGGAACTTTCGGGATTTCCATTGCATCACCTCACCGACAGTCGAATTCCGTACAATATCCTCATCGCTTTCATGTCCGAAACCATGATCGTCTTTATCGAAGTCTAACTACTGAATGTCACTTTCTTCTGCATCTTGGCATTCATCCAAGTTTTGCTCTAATGTCATCGTAGTGAGACCACCTTGCCCATTTAAAATATCGTCGTCACAGAAGCCGACAAAGGCTTGATTTTGTGCGAGTGTAGTAGCGGTAATTTTCTCTCATGACTTGACTGCATGGAGAGCATCCAATAAACACGGAATGATCGGAAACTTAATGGCAGATAGCGGACCTCGCTTTCTGCATACAGCGATCTTTATCAATCTCATCCTTGTAAGTTACGAAGTTATTGAGGTTTTAAGGACCAGAACAGCAAGGTCACCTCCCCCTTCATCCTAGTAACTACTCGACGCGTGGCGTCATATAGTGCGCCTTTCAGACATGAATATCTAGATGGCAAGTATCCATATCCAAATGTGCCACTGTTTCCTGAGCCAGTCTTAACCAGGTGGTCTTCTTGGTTTCATTCTGTAGTGTGCCTGTCAGAGTACTTGAAAGATATCGTGCAATTTATGAATGAAGTAGTAGGGACTGATAACTCTGGTGTTGATTTCCTGAACAATGTTTCACATGACGAAATACTTGAGATTCAAAGAATTTGGCACAGACATCACTGTACTCATCCCTTGATTAGAAGGCCAGTCTTATCAGACTGTTCACCTTCTAGATGGACATCTATGGAGAATTCAGCAAGCCCTTAAACTTGCTGTTTCTGGAAATTACGGTACCAACATTAAGGAGCTGTTGGAGGGTTGTGGAAATGAGTTAAAAGGAGAGAAAATACATTCAGTTTTAGTAAATGCTGGGTCCCATGCTCTTAGAATATTAATCAACCTGTGATCCGTTGACCCTGGGAACAAGATTTACAAATGTGTGTGTTTGATCCAGCAGAAATAGTGCCAACGAACATCAATGAAGACCTTGCAAAGAAAATTATTTCATTCTGTGGAACACTGGAAAAAAGTGAGGTCATAAGAGAATACAACGAACTACAAACTTTAATCAAGAGGCAGATGCACGACAGGACCAAGACAGACATTGTTCGAGTTTTGCAAGGAATGACATTTGTATTTCCAAAGTTCTCAGAATCTGTGTTGAAAACCATTTTGATACCCTGTTGAAACGCTAACTGTGAACTTTTGTTTTTCAGCTTACACTAGCACGAAAAGTGATACGTGTTACCGTTTGTCACAAGAGAATTTGTATCTTTCACTGCAGTATACTTTGAAGGATGACTGAAATGTGTTATGTTATCCATGATATTTAAAAAATCCCACCTAAAATTTTAACATTTTGAAAGTACCGAAAAGTGCACTTGAAAACACCGAATATGCCACTTTAAAATACCGCTTTCTTCACTCTGAAATCACCGAAAAATTCCTATCCCTAGGAATAATACAAGGATATGGGATGAAATTTAGCATAAATAAGAGTGAGATGGTAATCACAACAAGGAAGAAGGAAAGAACCACAACGGGAATAACAATTGGTGGGGAACAGCTGAAGAAAGTGGAGAGTTTCAAGTATCTGGGAAGCCTGATACAAGAGAATGGAAGAAACGATAGAGAAATAAATGAGCGGGGGAGGCAGGCAGAAGCATTTCGGAGGAGTGTGAGAAGCATGTTATGGAGCAAGGATGTCCCTCAGAACAGCAAAAAGATCATACATCGGACGTACTATGACGTATGCCTCGGAGACCTGGGTTATGAAAGGAAGGGAGAAGAGCAAAATTCAGGCCAGTGAGATGAGGTTCTTGAGAAGCAGTATTGGAACTACAAAGATGGACATAATAAGAAATGAGAGGACCAGAGAATTAATGGAGGAACCATTACAGGATGGTATAGAGAAATCTGGACTTAGATGGTATGGACATGTAAAACGAATGGAGAAGAGGATACCCAGGAGAGTACACGAGACGAAGTGGGAAGGAAAGAGACCGAGAGACAGGTGGCTGAAGGGGTTGGAAGAAAGCGTGAAGAAGAGAGGAGAAGACTGGACAAGGGTGGAGGCTGAGAGATGGTGGGAAGACAGAAGACATTGGAGAGGCTTGTGTTCCAAACAGACCCGGCCAGTGGCTGGAAACTGTGCAAGATGATGATGATGACATGATAACAAAACTCAGTCAATGTTCTGTGTGTTATTAAAAAGTCTTGTTTACTGTTTAACAAAAAAAATTGGTCATTTGCTTTTGCTTTTTCGTAGTGAAACACTTTTTCTTTATTTGTGATTTGAGTTTTCTCAACACCATCTTGTCACAAAGTGATGCGTTGTCTTGCTCTTCAAGGTATTGAAGAATCCTGTCAATGTGTCCTAATGCTGCATCATGAGTAACGGTCCTCTGCATCTGCGTTTCCTCATTGTCTTCCGATTCAACCGATTCAATCCCTCGTACTTGATTTATGAAGTTTTCATCGGTGAGGTGCTCAAAGTCCGGTTGATGTATCACATTTTATCTACTCAAAGATATTTTCCTCATTTACATCAACACCTCCAAATATAAAGGGATAGGAATTCCGCCTGATCAATACAAAACTTTTCAGTCAAGGGGCTATATTATACCCATTTGGTTGGTACATGTTTCGAAGCCTTCCATGGCCCCTTCATCAGCCATACACATAAACATATTGTCAGTACAATCTTGGACTAACATTGAAAAGGTTAAAACTAACATGAGAAAACTTGATGAAAATGAGACATAAAAAACCATGAGGCCAGTTGTGGTACAAATACATTGAGTAAAACTTATCCTAAGAAAACCTTACGAATATTACAAACAAATGGAAAAACACATTAAAAATAGTATACGTTAAAATGCAAACTTCAAGTGCAATTTATATAACTCTTGTAATAATCTTAGAGTTTTGATAAAATATAATAGCAGGATTCAGTGTCCGAAAATCTAGGGAATTCGACCCATAGAA